>VWZZ01003976.1:27443-54146 GCA_013399095.1 Psophia crepitans
ACCCAAACAACCAAAGCCCCAAAAATTCCCCCCACAGAGATCACTGAAAGGAAACCTGGACATGATTTGTTATTTCTTTTTGAAAGTCTGACAGGATTTGTTATGAAGTAAAATTAACTGACAGACCAATCATGCTTGATATTATTTTTCTCCTTAAAATCCTTACAATAGCCGGAGCACTGGAAGACTGGCAACCTTGACATCTAATCCAGAGTACTGGAATGGATAAACACCTACTCATACAACCATAACAACATAGCCCTTAACTTAGCTGTACAAATTTCTCCTGTGCCAGGCAAATCCGGATCAGAAACACAGGGAGAAGAGTCAGTATTATCATACAACTGAAAGTGTTAGCGGACAATTTCTTCTGCTTCGTAGTTATGAAAATCCTTACATTTTTCAAAGTTACATATCTGATTTTATATTCTATGCGTTCATCAGAAAGATATTACAAGACAAATAGGCATATACACTGAGTTAGTACCTGAGCAGAGAAATAATCTGCAACAAAACACATTTTTTACATGCAAAAGAAGATTCTTTAGTATTATGGAATAAACCGTACAAATACAATCTGCGAATTTATTTACAGTAAAGAAATCACACAGAGCACTGCAAGAGAAGTACACAAACTGGTTTCCAAATTACACAGAGCGACATGCAGTGTATTAAGTCAAGGTAACACCCACACAATGACAAAATGGAAAAAGGGGCACGAAGCATGGAGTTAGGACTGTCATCATCAGCTCCTCTCATTAACTTTGTTTATAATGTGGAACAGCAAACACATAACCATTCACTATCTCATATGCATATATATTTTAGTCACTGAATTTCCAGTCATAAAAGCAGAAACAGAAATTTGTGCAGTTTTAACAAAACTTAAGCATGTGATTCCATATAATAGGGTACACAAAAGAAAAGCCTAGCTGTCTGTACTACATCAAGTTGTGTCAAGTACTACATATGAGTGCCATTTGAAAAAAAGTACTCAATGGCTACAAATCTCTGCACTATTGGACAGTATTTTCCTATCTAAAAGGAACTTTACAGAAATAAAGCTTGAATACTTGTTAGCAATAATTACCAGAGCACTAGTTCAGCACAATTATCACTAGCATACTTCGTATATTAGCGTAGATACTTCTTGCAGATAGATACAGCAAGACTCAGTTGACAATAAAAAAAAATTAAAGACCATGCATCTGGGGTGTGGTGCCAGTTCTGATTTAGGCTTTTAGCTGTTCCAGGAAAATCTTTTCATCTTTCAAACAGAAAACGGAGCAGAGGAATGAGTGACCATTTTCTAAGATGTTAGGCGAGACATGTAAAAGCAAGCAGAAAAGTTATGAAGATTCTGCACCTTCCCTAAGATGGTACATGCGCTGGAGACACAAGACTTGAATACCTTTATATACCTAAAATCACAGAAGGAGAAATGTCAATCAAAACAAGCTTTCCAAAAAAACTCTACCTATTTCTCCTGTATTTTTTTCCTGTTTAAACTCATTAACTGATTCACTTTAAATATATTACCTGTAGATAATTTTGTAATTAAAGTAAAAAGAGTATATAACAAAATACCAAGTTTTTCTGCAGTAATTGGGTAGGGGCACTGAAAAAAGAGAAAGAGAAAGGTCTTGCGAAGTCAATCACAAATGTTCCACTCCCACCAAAGAGAGAGAATTTGGTTTCAAATAACCAATACAGCCTTCAAGAAGGTACAATACTTCTTAAAAGTGTATGAAAGTACCTGAAAAAAGATTGTCCAGCAATATTATAGTTCAATCCTCTACATGCTGGGGGGGTGGGGCCTACAAGAAAAAAAAACTATTCCACAAAACTAAAAGCCAAAGACCAAGATGATAAACTTTAACCAAGACAAATGTAAACAAGATCATTTCCATGGCCGGATGCAGTTGCTGTGTTGCTTATTTATTTCTATTTAAGGTGGAAAGGGGAAAGAAAAGGTGATGGGGACAATAGAACAGTCTATAACTCATCACGGAAGTGGTGCACATACCACAACAGAAAAGGCTAACTATGGAAAGGGAAGGGCAGGAAATCCAACTCTTCTAACTTAAACTTATTGAAGGCTTCTATAAATACAGATATCTATATAAATCCCTTCCTCAGAGTGGAGATTGAAAAAGGGAAAAGAGAGGAAAATTCTCTAAAGATCATCTATATTTATTATGAACTAAAAAAGAACAAGGACTTTTAAACCAAAATGTGTTAATAGGCCATTTTTGCATACTATCAGAAAAGCATCTGTAAACTATTTACAACAGAATTGAAGGAAGTTATTTGTTAGAAAAAACGTCTGGTCCCCCCAAAGATACAAAGTAATATCTCATAAGCACCGTGTTACTATGAAATAAAGGAAGCATGAGCTATTCTTCCTACAACTATAAGTAGGAAAAATAATCAGCAGTCTGACCTTTTCAAGGTTATTTGTTTGAATACCAGCGTGGGAAAAAAATCTAGACAGTAATTAACCCACAGGTGCATTTGTAAGATGAAACAATTTAAGAAAGAAAGAAGAGACAAGCTATACACCTCAGCTACGAAAACAAAACCAGATAATTATTTCTTGAGTGAGGGGGCACCTTCTGAAGATAAAGAACACTTTGTTTTGTAAAGAGGGAACAGCTGTAAAGTTATTTATAAGTTATAGATTCAGCAGAGGGAGAGGTCTAGGGGATAGAGCACATGCTTAGAGTTGGATTAATGCATTCTTTAAGCACGTCATACATATTCTGACACTTACCACAGCTGGAGCACTGTGGTCCGATGCTGCCTCTGCACATCGCCCATGCATTAGGGTGAGCTAAGGGGCACTGAGGAAGTGTCGGTGCTGGGCTTCTACACTGATATCTAAAGGCTACCATGTTTGAAGACTGAACACGGACTAAATTTCAGAGAAACAGGTCTTTAGTGTTAACCTAGATATATTTAAATGTTGACAGTGACATAAGTAGACTTCAGCAGCTGAAACAAGAAGTGATTAGGAATGGAAGTTCTTGCATAAAGACAATCACATAATGACAGCTTACAAGAAAGGATGTAGAGCGAAAGGCACAGAAACCAAGTTCCACAAATCTCTCTCATAGTAAGAGGGAAAAAGACCCCAGTCAGAATCCAGACCCACAACATTGTATTTTATTCAAACCCTATCGAATTGAAGCCAGTGTGGTCAAAGCTCCCCAATATCCAGATGTTCCAGCAGCAATCACACACTTTCAGAATTCCTGCCTTCCACCCTGGAGCTAGAACCAGCATCCACAACACAAATGAAAAATGCTAACAGAACATTGAACTTAAGTTTGGTTCATGATTTAAAAAAGCCAAGCCAGTAAGCTGTGATCTTGTTTTGATATATACATATCTAAGTACAGTGATGAAGACAGGATACATTTTTTAAAAACTCGTGTTTTATAAACTAAGTTTTGAGATGACTGGGCAAGGTTATAATCGAGATTCAAACATTAAAGACTGTCTTCTAAATATATACCTATTTTAGAATATGTTGGAGTAAAAGCTTGATGTCAGCACCCTAGTCTAAATACTGCTTGAAGAAAAATATTTGTCTGGCTTTATGAAACATACACTGATTGTTACAGCAGGACTAAAAGGCAGGTGGCATTTTTGATTCAATATGCTTCCATATCCAGCGAAACTTTTCTGAAAAGACCAAAAAAGTCAAGATATTTTTATCTCACTGTACATTCTAGATAATGAAGGAGATAATGATAAAAGGTCAGTACAGAGGAGAAAAAACAGAAGGAATGAATCTGTGTCAGCTTATCTTTACTCCCAATTCAACATCTAAATCAAGACTTACCATTATTAAAGCATGAATTATTGCATATTACATCTTCACAAAAAACAGTTTAAGAAGCCTAGCTACTTTTTCTTTACCAACCAAAGTTTTGTTTTCACATCTGTTCTGAAGAGTCAGGTAGTATTTCAGTTGCTTCCAGACCTATGACCAAGGACCTCTGATGGTTATTTCAGATCAGTTGGTTAGATAAGGAGCTCCAAAGAGCTTTTTAATGCAAGAGAACTCTGATTTCTACTGATGATTTTGGAGGCTTCTAGGAGAATGCCACCACAGCCTGTGTTTTGGTGTGACTTGCATCATTACCTCTACTCCTTGATTGCAGAGTGCACTGTAATATGACATGGTTCTAACATGTTAGGTGAAAACTTCAAAACAAGTAAGTGACATCTGATGGTAGAAAACAAAATCCAGTTATTCCTGTGTGATTGTACTCAAACAGGACCAGAGTCTGAGCTGCAATGAACCTTCCCTGATCACATTTGGGAAATCCAATCAGTTCACCACGGCTAGTTAAACAAAACAGCAGTAAGTAGGTAAGGATACAGCAGTATTCACTCCTCAGTTCCACCTGTATTTTCCTATTGGAAGGTCTTGAAATCCTGCAATCGGGAGTTCCTCCAGAACAGATGCATGCTACTCGAGGCTAATGAAAGTAGAAAAGGCAGCTTGGGCCACCACTGCAATAAACACTTCATTTAGTCCCTCAACATAACAGCAAGGTGCTACCTTTATTCAAGCTAGTGCTCTCGGTGGTGCCTCCTCCCAGAAGCTGTTTCTCAACATTGGCCTGATAGACTTCTGAGAATTTGGGTACAGTCATACACTCAAAGATAATACACAGGTGTCATTCTGTGCACTACTCCCCCTCACAGATGAGGATTTTTAATCAGCTGTACTCCAAGAGCTATTATTACTGTTTGATGACATTTGCTGAAGTAGCATATTGGCTTGCCTACAGACTGATTACTTTACAGCAACTTTGGAGCACTGTCTTTTGAGTAAAAAAATTGTGAAGAATGGTTTGGAACAGTCAGTCACATCTTTCCTTATGAGATCCTCCAAAACCTGTGAGGTAATTTTGTTTATCACTTAATACTTCTTGAAAGTTCCAACCTTATTTCGTCTCCTTTCATTCAAAAATTTCACCTATTAAAAGACACATGAATTGCCACCCAGGCTCACTCCAACAAATGCCAGTTAACTAATTTTTTTGACCTTAATTCTCACATGACAGAAGAAAAAAACACCACCACAGAAGGCTACCTGCATATATTACTATTATTTCAAAGGGAGAATAAAGAAGAAATCCTACTCAAATTAGTTCTTAATGCAATTACAAACATTCATTTGAAGTCTGAAACTACAGACTGTACCCTGAAGCTGTATGTCCTTTCAACAGAAAGCCATAATGCCAAGGGATCCAAAGATTTGACCACAAAAGTGTGTATCACCTATGGATGTCAGTGAGGTTTCTATGAACCCAACTGCTGAATTCAGCCATTTCTCTGCACACAGAAGCTATCCACTCCACAATTACTCCACTGAGGGCTTAAAAAAGGATTCAAATAACCCACTGATGATTTTTTTTAACCACAAATTCCAAAGGCACTGCCAAGAAGGAAAGTAGCTGTTTTTACTGAATAGACTCTTACAAGACTATTTTTTTTTAAATAGGAGCTTAAAATACATAAACTGTTGTCATGCTTGCATTATGTAGCCTACATATGTTCAAACAGAATAGAAAGAGCTGTGCTCTGTCACAGAAGGGCTATTTACAGATTCAATGTGTGACAGTTTTCCAGCCAACCATCTGAAAAATAAATACCTACACTGTGCTTATTCCTTCCTTGGAAAAATCCATGACTTACACTTCCATTTCCAAGCATTAAACACTAAATTCCTGTTCACTGACCGGTAACATAAAAGTAGTAATTTGGAAATTCCACTACAGAATATTTGAGTAACCAACTAGACTCATTTAGAAAACTTTAATACGGCAAGTATATTCCAAAATTTAAGCTTTTTTCAACATTGTTTCCACTCCTGCAAGGAATTTACTCAAATGATCCATATAAAATGGATTACAATTTTGACCTCATTCAAGTATTCTGGAAGGAAATAAACATTTTCATACAGTATAATTACTGGCATCTATTTTTCTATTTATATTAAAAATACCACGTCACTTGGAAAAATGACTTCTAAGTGCTAAAAACTAGCATCCAAAATTTTGCAAAATTGCAGTGACTAAATACAGTAGTGAACTTACAAAAAACCACCTTAAGTAGCTGAGGATTCTATAAGCTGAGAGCATTTCTGAAGAGATAAACAACTTGTCTTTAAGTTTGTTTCATTGAGAAAGATATTTTTAATAAAAGGCAAAACCAGAACAAGTAAATAAGAACTGCACAGCATTCTGTCAGCCCATATGGACAGATTATACAATAAGAGGCTCTTCAGATCTCTACACCTGTGCAAACCAGCATCTTAAACTGATCATGAATAAGCCTACTGAGGAAAGAATGAAGTCCCCTCCATTTCTCCAAGAAACCTCTCTACTTTGTTCCAAAACATCACCTCTTGAACAAAGGTGTTAACCTGAACAGAGCAACCATGATGCTCAGTTATCACCAATTCATGCAATGCCATGTGAAAGCCTGATCAGCATCAGAATTCCTTCCTGTTCATCCACACCTCAAAGCCATCCTGCACTTGGGAACTATAAACCATTCAGTCTAGAGCAGCTGTCTTTGGGAAACACGAACAGAGCAAAGAATATTTAAGACTGCTGTATATCTAGGAAGTATGTTAGAAAGCCCATAAAGTTTGTTCTCACCTGGAACGCAGAAAAGAGTCATTAGCAAATAGTATCTTAAAAAGTCAGGAATTTCTGAGGAGCCCTCTACGTTCACTTGCGGGATTACTAAGAGCCTATAACCCTATGTTCAGACACCATTCAGGGATAATCTCCTTAAGACATTACTTAATCCATTAAAGAATGATCTGGAAAAAAAAGGCATTGTTTATTGTGTTTTATTTTGAAAGCGCTCCTTCATACGAGTATAAATCCACAGAAGAAAAATATCCCTTAAAGTGACAGGGGAAGTTTTCTCAAAGTCAGACAGCAGGCAAAAAGTAGACTATCTTGAGCCTTTCAGCAAGTTTCAATCAAGTATGATACTGGTATCAAGGGATAAGTGACATCATTTGTGATAGAGTTGCATGAAAGTATCAGGGACTGGGCAGAGTAGGAAGACCAAGGAAGAAGAATGCAGAACTCTGTTGTCAGCTATTTTGTTTGGCAGAAGCCAGCCAGGCAGCTCACGTGGGCCTCCAGACAAGCTAGAACAAGCATCAGCATATGCCACAGAATGTAAAGAAGGGAAAGTTCAGAACTTTGTAGAAGGTGATGGCAAGGACATAAATGCAAAGTAAAACAGGCATTTGTTCCACTATCTGTGAAATATGCTTAGGGTACAAAGGAATTTGCAAGCTTTAGGTGCTCACTTAATCCCCACATACTTCAATAAAATTTTCAAAATAAAAATCACTGATATTACCTTAGGAAACAAAATTGTTTTGGTTTTCCAGGAGTTTCCAGAGCTCCAAACAAAAGTTAAGAATGAGCTAGGGCTAAGGATAATTTAGAAGGACCACCTCCTAGCTTGCATCTAAAGGATGAAACGCATACTGAGCAAGCAACATGAATCTAAAAAGCGTATTTGGCACAGTATGCAGGCTTTTAGTTTTAAGAATGAGACCCAAAGGCCACAAGTGACAGGAAGAATTACAAGTGGCTATCTGGGGCATAGTAGACAAAAATTGTGGGAAAAAAGATTCAAGCTTGGTTCTGTACACAGAGCAGGGGAGGGCAGCATTCAACTCAAAGCTAACTTGTATGGCCAGGAATTAACTTTTAAAGGCTCTTTCTTGAATTAAATTTCTTCAGATATATTTAACAGAAAATGAGGCACCCATCCACTTTCCAAAGAAATAAAGTCGACTAAGTGCCATTCCTTCACATTGTCCTCTTTCAAAAATAGCCCAGTAAGTTAGCAAGACACAGTTCAGTACAGCTGAACAAGAAAAGTGAATCCAGCAGCTTTCACTTACCAAATAACAAATATTCAACCTCTTCCACTAGACCTAACTGGTCTAATCAAGGCTATATCCATGCACGAGCTGTTGCCCACAAAACAAAAACCCCCAAAACTATCCCCAAAAAACAAACAAACAAAAAAACCCCCAAAATACAAGCCAATTTCCTATGCAGCCCCCTAAAAGAATTGGATGCAATCATCTTTGGCAGAACTAGCTCTTGTCAAGGAAGAGGAAGCCACAAAAAGTGAGACTTGTCAGTCATTCAACACTCACAGCTTTTTATCTATGAAAGGATGTCAGTAAGTCCAAGCAACTCCCTTCCAAACACCAAAAGCTCCTCACGGCTTTTGGATCAACATCTCATGTCACAAAATCTACTCCAGGATGTCCACCAAGGAAGACTGAAAGCTATACTCCCTCACTCCACGTACTTTCTTCTGGCATTTCTGATCTACCTCTTTAGTCTTGCAACACCATCATCATTAACATTGTTCAAATCACACTTGCCAGTGCAAAAAGCATGAAAAGTTCACACGCTTCAATGCATTTGCATGGGTGAAACACACAACAGACTACAGAACTTAACTGATAATTACACTGATAATATGAAGGAAAAAAAAATCATTGCCACCTAGTAAAGAGATATTTGGCCAATTTACTGCCTAAGAGGATACCATCTGTCAGTTCTCTGAACAGCAGCAATCAATACTGCTGTGTACGTACATTATCAAGCATGTAACCTGGAGTACCCATGCAGAAGCCTTCATTTCTACAGTTGTTTGAATTGTGCAGGCTTTGACTTTGCTTAGTTGCTACCTTGAAAGTAAAAGCTTGACAGTCAAAGGAGAGAAGACAAGTAAGTTTCAGAAGAGAGTGTGCAAATGGCTCTCGCTTTTAAATTATGCCATCAAGAAAACACAGGTAGAAGAGGCAAGTTCAGTGAAGAAAGTAGAGACACTCCCTGACCATCTGAAAAACATGCTGAAAACTGAAAACCCAAAATATCCGTATCTTTTGTCTGATATTAAATTTCATACTTATTTCAAAATAAGCAATTTTAGAAAGCTTTGAGAAAGTCAGAGAGCATGAACTATAATTGCTTGTTATTCTAACTATAGCGTTTCTTATTTACGCCACATGATTTGTCTAAAATCATGGAAAGCTGCATTATTTCCTGATAACAGAAGGCAAAGGGTGGTCACTCAAATATTTGACTAATTCCTTCCACTGGGTTTTCCACAAGTGATTCATGGCTGTACTCAGCTTTCCTGGAAAACATTTCCCAAAGTCTGCACAGTATGTAAAGTAGTATATTCTCATTGTCTAGTTTCTAATTGTGAATCTTTGAGACTGTCTCTTCAAAAGCAAACAACATGTTCTAGTGAATTCATTCTATCAAATATGATTTTGTTAACTCAAGCACTCCTATACACTGAATAACTGTCATTATGGCATACATGCACATGCTTGATTTCCTAAACAAGTTACTCCAGGCTTACACACAGTACTAATTTGACATGTAACTACTTAGTACATCCTTTAATAGTCTGTTTTATCCTCTCTTGCCTGTCCTAATCCTGACCACTATTTTATGTCTTGATTCTGTTCCCAGTTAAAGCCATAACATTGCCACTTTCCTAAATGAAAGGAGGATCAAGTCCTTATCTGTAAGCTCCTCTTAGAAGGGATTTATCACTGTTCAGATGCTGCGGCCAAATGATATGACAAACCCCCTGAAACTGTCGATAAATACAAAGCTACCTGTTCACCAGAACAGAAGATAAGACTTATGAGGGCAGTTTACAACAATTTGACTTTATAGCAACCTCGACAGCCAGAGGCTGTTAGGCTTCAGTGAAAATACAGAGTTCCTACAAAAAGAAACCCCAAAGAGCAGAGCTGTCAACAGATCTAATGCCCTTTCCATTAATTCAGAAAGGGCTACTGTGTTTAAATAGCAGGACACTTATCCTCTATCAGCATGTATGTGAGAAAACGAACAGTCAAGTATACACACTTGACTTCCCAATATACAGACACACTCAAACAGAACTGAAGTTTTCCAAACAATTCTTCTTGCTTCTTTATAAAGGGTGATAATTCTAAACACAGGCCTGATTCAAGATTTCGGTGAAAATTATGTTCCACATGGCAAGAAATTTGTTCAGCCTCTTAAGATGAGCATCTCTGAGGAAACCTTCTCTGCCAAATCCTCTGAGACGGAAGTCTTGAAAAACTGGGAAAGAGGGTAGGTAGGGGATGGGGTGTGGAGGTGTGATTTGATTTTGTTTAAACATTTTGAACAGAAATCCAAATGCTTATTTTTAAAAAAAAAAGAAAATTACGGAAAAAACAGATATATGCATATTTTTCACTCTATTTCCTATATATTCCCATTTACTAGAACTCCAGCCCTAGATGCCCTAGGAAACAGGAATTATTTTTTTTTTTTGTAAGGGAATTTAGAAAGACCCTCTCTGAATACTTGCATTTTCTATTATAAGTTTGTTCTTTTCTTGAAAGTCACAACACAAAGAGTTTGTTTACATAGAGGGACTGTGAAATAATTGCAAGCTTCCTGAGACTACTTGAACAACCGGTTACTAAAAAACCCTTGTGGTGTTAGTTGAACACAGCACACACCAGTGAGGCTGACTTCAGTACTTGATCAAAGTTCTGGTTACCCTCTGTCTGATCAAGCCCGAGTCAGGAGGGTACTACTTAAACAAATGAGTCTTCAAAGTAGTTCCCAGGACCCCCATTCTCCTCCCACTTTCATTAAGAAATTTAAGGCAACTTAATTTTGTTCAGTATGCAGATAAGCTCTGAGTATAGTGAAACTACATGTAACATCATTTCACATCATTCATAATCTGGGTTGCTTCCTCTGTGTAATTCAAAGGGTAACAGGCTGGTTTCTCTCATCAGACATTCTTTCCTGCTTAAAAGGGCAGTTGATTATCCAATTCCTCCCTTCCCAGACTGACTGACAAAGCACTGCTCACATTTCTCATGACTTGAATATGACTTACAAATTTCATTTTGATGAGAACTTTACAGTCCTTGCTTCAGGGAAGTTCTGCTGGACTTCCTTTAAGCCCCCCATTTGAAATTGCTTAAGGAGTTTACACTCTATTCATTTTTACCAATTTTAGAAACACAGGTTATCACAAAGGTAACTAAACCAGTGCTATCAAAGTAAGTTTTCAGTGTTATAAAATTGTTCCTATTTCCCAGTGAAGGTTAAATAATAAAGATATTTCAGTGTGATATTAAATGTGGATGTAATTTCTCAGTCTTCCCTAGTGATTTCAAGTTTCTTGTTTACTTGTTTTTGTATTCCCCCAAACCCTGTTTTGGAAAATACAGCCATGAAGCCTTTTCTCCAGTCAAGGAAGAAAGGCAGACAGCTCCCTTCAGGGTGCTGCCCTGAGCTATTCTTAGTCTGTTTGCTATTAATGCCACTCTCCAAGGTATTTCTGAGGAACTTCATTAAGTTACTGCAACAATAATGTCCTAGTCAAAGGAAAGGCTACTATTGTATACTTAGCCTTTAAGCAAATGCAGAAATAAAGACATCCTTCCCACGTGAACAGTTAGGGCTTATCATTTTTTCCAGACGAATTACATTGGGATTGAACTAAGTTTTACTTCACAAGTTTCACGATGAGGAAAACACACTCATGTGCTCAGCTTTCTTTATAAGAACAGTTTGTGCATGATTAATGCATACTCTGTTAAGATTCAGAGTTTCACAAACACTATTTTTGAACTACCACAGACGACTTCTCAAAGTCACTTGGTTTTTACAGCCTCTAAGGAGAGCACTACCTTGGTTGTTGCTAAAGCCACCCCAGAAATTTTTAGCTGACATTTCAAACCTGCCAAGCAGGGCAAAAAGAGCTTACAACAAGCATTTCCAGTTCTACATTATGCAACCTAAATGAATGCAAAAGAATTACATGATCTTCACATAAGACAATATGCAAAGTACTAACCAGAACAGTCAGCAAAGAAGCAATACTTAAAGAAGCACCGCAGAGGGGGGAAGAAGAGAGACTAAGCGATAATGGCCAAATACATGAAAAGATTGTGTTGGAAAAAAGAAGTGGGGAGGAAGAAGAAAAAGCCAAAACAAAACCCCAACATCTCACTAGCAGTTCCCTCAAGAAACCATGGTCTTGTGACTTTACAAGAGAAGCTATGTTGTCAACAACTGGAGTCATCTGCCTGTTTTGAGGCTCAGAAACTACCAGTTACATTAAAGATCAGTTTGCAATAACAACTTTCCAGAGTATATTTTTCTTTATAGGGGAGAGGAAAAAACCCAACCAAATCACCCCACACTGCTAAACTAGGAATAATTCTCTTTTAAGTTGCTCTACTGCATTCTGTTTCATCTGCAATTAAATGCAACTGCAGGATGCAGCAATTACTTTACTGTCTGATATGGATGAGGCTCTAATACACTATAAAATAAATACAATCAGATCTGTCTGTTCAGTACTAAAATCTGGTGTACCACATCCAATCTATTAAAAAAAAATTATTCACTTCAAGATTTAAGGTGAACTGGTTGGGTTGACATTTTAAGACTTTTCATCACTTACTTGCTTACGGTCATTCTTTGGTTTTCTATTTCTAGATCCAAGTACCACCTCCGCGTAAACCCTCAAAGTCTGTCACACAGGTAACTTCTGGGTCTTCCTAGAGTTTACTCCTGTTAAAGACACCCAAGTGTTCAGAAAGAACGTGACTGACCTTCCACACTATCACCACTGCTCACCATAACTGTTCCCAGTGCTGCACCAACTCCCCAGTGCCACAAGCAGCACGTTCTCCCGCCAGAGAGCTGCCCTGGGGTCTGAAAGGGACCTTGGCTCCTCTGCTGACACCACCTCAGCTTTTGGATGACATTAGTGCAAACTGCTGGTAGCTTCTCTGGAAGTGTCTGCATTGCACTGCCATTTTAAAGCATGTAAGTGGTGCAGCTGGCTCTTCTTCTCCTGTTACTTGACTTTCACAGGATCCTTTACTGCATACTTAAAGCTTATATTTGGGCAATTTTTAAGGACAAGATGATGGGGCAACTGCCCTCCTAATATTATGGTTAAACTATAGGTCCAAACACTGAGCTGTGGGAGTTTAAACCATATTTAGTCTAGGAAAGGGACACAGAGAAGCAAAGACAGCACAGATTTAAGTAACTTCTACCTTCCAATTTACAATCAACCCTTACGTGATCAGAAGTTAATTCTTATTGTTCTGTCTCGTTCTATAAACCTAGATTTTTGAAATGTATTTCTTTAGAAGTGATATTAGACTTTACTTTTTAAAGCATCACATGCCTTCTGTTTCATTACTCACCATGGTATTTAAAAGAATGGTTCTACTACAAATAACTTTAATAGCTGATTAACTGTGGGAAAGAAACACCCCTCAAAAAAAAAACAGACACCAGTGTCATCTGTTTCCCAGACCAAAGGACTCTCTAAATAGCATCAACTCAGGTCCCAACTATGTCATACACGACTCTTCTGCACCGCCCTGTACTGCAAATTACAATGGTGCTTGACTGTTCAGTATTTCTGTTTACTTCCTGCACTGAGGACTTCTACAAGGAATCTACTGTGAGACAATCACTAAAATATTCTTAATTTAATAAAAGTCCGCTATTAAATAAAAAGCTAGTTCCAAACACTTTCAGCAATAAAAGCTTCATGATCAGCACGGTGCTCCACAACACCTGAACTTCTGTGCATTATGTAGGGGGAAAATGGACTCACAACAATGCGTAAGAATTAAGCAGCTGCACATAATTTTGTATGGGTTAATTCATTTTCACTAGCAAACATACTGTATATCCTTTAGGCTTTAAACACACCTTCAGGGCTGCATCATCTATGGGGTCAGAGGTTTATTTAGTAGGCAATACAGTAGGTATTACTATTTTCAGCCTTCCACTGAACACACACAGATGCCAGAACTGTCATCAGCTTTAAGAGTATGCGTGGCATTTTCAGAAGGAAAGGAACGAACATGAGAGACAAAGGGACAACGCTCTCACACAAACCCAGTCCATTCACACCAGAACACGATGATAATTTGACAACACCGGACAAGCTCGCATGTAACCTAATGCCAGGAAAGCAGCAAAACCTGGAAACAATTCTAAGGTGCAATTCTTAAGACACTGTTAACTGTGCTATTAGAAGCAACCCACAGCAGCTATCCAGCTGCAGCTTTGTTATCTACTCAGCCCACTTCAGAGCCTTCAAAAGCCCCACGAGTCCCTGCCTTAGAGATAAGGGCACTAGAGTGCAGAGCAGCTGCTCGGAAAGAATGGCCTCTTCCAAGAGTGGAAGGCTGCTGTTGCCAGGATGTCTCCGCAGTAGCCTAACTCATCAACACTTCCCTCAGCACTAGACAGGAGTAACCTCCTCCCCTCACTTTCAGTTCTGCTGCTTCTGTTTTCTAAAAGCAAAGTGGGAGCTTGGGGAATTTCTGCTCATACAAATATTCTTTGCTGCATGCTGTCAGCTATCACTCTGGTGCACTTAATATAGCTTGTATTTAAACTTCAGTCTCCATACATGTGCCAGATGTTATCTAAGGTACCCGGTTTATCCTTTAAATGGCAGAGATGGTTAACAGGTGAAACTAAATCTAGATATTACCTTGGCCTTTTTAAAAAAAAAACAAAAAAAAACCAAAAACACCAAAACAAACTTGCAGCATGAATGTGTATTTTAGTGAATTTTTCTTTTGATCTTTAGCTGTCATTCTCAAAAAGTAAAGCAGCAGTTGTTCCCAAAATATTTTTCTAAATTGTTATGGTGTTCTTTCAGCTATAACAGGTACATGAATTGTCATATTAACTGAAGAATATGGCCACAATGCTGATGAAATTTAAGGAAAAATACTTCTGCAATTAACTATTTACTATTATTAAAAAATGCAACTATATTATGCCAAAACTACTACCTGAAGGAGTGTGAAGTTAGAAGGAAGAACTAAACTGTATGAAAACAGTATGTGTTTTGGGGCTTTTTTAATGACTAGTTCTTTTTAACATGTCAACAGTATTTGTGTAGCTGAAGTATGAAAGATATTATCATAGGCAAGTAAAAGTTACATATTTTACAGTGTTCACCTTCTGATGACTCTTTTGATATGTTCTCTGTGACTAAGGGAAAAAATAGAAGTCAAGGGAGAAAAAAAATTATACTCTAACACAGAAGTCTTTGGAGAACCGCAGTAGTTGTTCTGAAGCAGGCTGGTATTTTTATGAACTTTAAAGAATGAAATTTTCCACTGAAGTCAGGGAAGGAAGAATCAAATATATTTTCAAAAGTATTTTTAAATAACATTCTGGGTGGGTAGCAGAGGAACAATGTAACTGCAATTAGTTGTACTTCCAAGAACATACTAAGTGCACACAAATTTCAGAAGCCTTTTAAAAATACAGTAATAAACATAATAAAGAGCCACCAAAGAGTCTGGATTTTATCCTAAACCATGTGCATTTTTTGTAAGGTTAGTGTCTAATATACCATGATTTTCTCAGGCATGTTAAGTTAGTGACATACTAGATACTGTGATAAATTACATAACCTGTATTTGCAAACATACTACAATGTAACCACTTACAGCTTTTTAACAGTCAAACAGCCTGTCTGCAATGTTTGTGAAGCTTTCTATGTAACTAACCTTTTTGCTGCAGCAGCCACACAACAGCAACACAAGGGCTGAATTACTTCAAAAGCTAGTGGAAATATCTTGGCACCAAAAAAACCCCCAGCAAAATAGACACATGACCATCTGACCTAAGCAGAGAAGCCTTAGGGTAATTTTGCCGTTGAAACACTACTGGTAACAAAAACCACTGGCATTTAAAGCTTTTGAGGTACTTAACAGTAGACCTTTCAGGATGCATTTAATTTGTTTATGTGGCATGAACACATCTGTTTTGACTGAAGGGGAAAAAGAGATCACTATTAGACAATAGCTTCTGAAACCACTATAGCTTCCTGAACATTCAAGGCAACAGTTCTTGTTTATGAACTTATGTTTCAATTAATATTGCTGAAAACCAATACAGTTCTGCATTTCATTCTATCTTCTACTTCCCTCACCCTTCCTATAGAAAATTTTGGTTTTCACACTTCTTTCAGAAGTTTTCATCACTGCAGTCTAATATTGATAAGAACAGAACTTTATTCTGGCAGCTTACTAAGGAAGAAACATGAGACATAGCTGCATCTCCAGTAGTTAATTAAGGAACAATCTCTCCTGAAATTGTCTCATACGAAGAACTACTGCACTTAATTTGCTATGGGCTAGGTTCCTAAAATTGCTTTTAAAGTTTGTTTGGCATATACCAAAGAAAAAAAACTTTTAAAAAAGTATTCAAAGTTATTATACATCTCCCAGGCAAATGATCTTCCCCACTCCTTTTTCAAACTATGTGATGTGAAGGCTTTATCTATTCGTGCCTTAGGTGGGCTCTATTTAGTGTCCTTAAATTATATGCTGTAATGAGGCGTGAACACATAGCCTAACAGCGTTTTTAATATAAGTCACAATGATTTAACCTAGTCTCTGATCTGATTATTCTTTTGGTTATACAACCCCAGGCAAGAGTTATTCATACTTTCCACTGCCTGCAACAGCAGCTGTTTCACTATCACCCGGGAGCCTCAGGAAAATTCAAGCCCTTAATCACCGTTTCCATTAGCCAAACGATCTTTGCTATCAGCTTGATGCAATATGGCCAGAGTGCCAAGTGGTCTAACTACAGGAAATTGATTAAAAAAAAATCTAACCTGCAAAGAAGCATCTACATACCTCAGAAGTTGGACAAATCCCATTAATTCCCTCTCATTTACACAAGCCATGCACACAAGCTATTTCCACAGTACTTCACAAGTATTCACATTCTGCTTGACACACGAAAACACATTAATACCATAACTTGCAAGAAATATACATTCCAATTTTTAATCTAATCTTTTTGGTTTTTTGCTCATATTTAATTTCATTCTCCTCTCTAAACTGGGAAAATCAGTCTACAACATATATATTCCCACTTTTAAACCAAGAGGAGGACTAAAAGTAGCCTCAGGTTTCTACAGTAACAAACATATTCATACTGCAGCTTCCTAGAAAAACCAGGAGCCCTGAATAAAATTATCAAAATTCTATAAAGAAACAGAGATAGGAGTTTTCTTAGCCCATTTTATAGCATGTATTATCTGTACTTTTTGGGTTACACCCCACCTTTCTCATGTTTTCACTTCAAGATCACAGATTTGTTTTATTTAACTATATGGATTATGACCTGCTTCTTCACCTACAAAAACTGGAAAGAGGAAAAAACTAATTTATTTTAACAATACAGCTTGCATCTTCTGGCAGTTGACCAGCTCAGTTACACTGGCTTCCTTTCTCTACAGGGAAAGGAAACAGTATCTCTAGGAAAAAGAGAAACAATTCTCCATGCCTTTCAGCCAGTTTTCATTTGGAAAGCATCCCAATTTTTAAGAGACCTTTTCATCCAGACAGCCAGCCTCTTGTTTTGAATGCAGGCTCAAACCTTCACAGAAGCTTCCAGAATCGTATTCCATCAATGAAATAGTGATTTTTTCTTGTTCACCTGAAAGTTGAAGTCTGACTCTTTAAGGATACCAACTGGGGCTCTGTGGTTTTGAGTACAATACACAAACACATATATATCAATTCATTTATAAAGCAATTCTCATCTCATCATAACCTCCACTCAAAGCTAGCATCCAATCTAGCATATTTACAGCTAAAAGACTAGATATACACCCATTACAGCATTAAGTTTTTACAGCAGTTTCTCTGTATGCCTCCAGACAGCTCTCTGCAGCTTTGACATAGGGCAGCTACAACACAGCTTCCAAGAGAGAAGGGCCAAAAGCACCTTATTCTTCTCCCTGCCAATCGTCTGTCAAATGACTCAAGTTTATCCTGTCAGAAACATTCTTCAGCCAGGTATAGACAGGAAAAATTAATCACAGTACTTACAACTCCCTCCTACTTCACTCTCCTAATAGGGCAGTTTGGTCATTTACTCTTAAAACCACTGTTGCATCAAAAAGGTACACTGTCTCACAGTTTATGGTGTTTGTGGGGGGTGCGTGTGTTGCATTTTCCTAATACCTTTTGTACTTCAGGAACAAGTAGTAACTAAAATCCAACTCATTAGGTTTGCAATGTACTCTCATCTCAATAGCTGAGTGCATCTTCCTTCCAAGAAGTCAGCCAACATGAGAATAACTCCAAAAAAACACAACCTCAAAAGGAAAAACAATTCAAATCCAACTATTAACTTCAGAACTATCAGAAAATCTGCAAAATGAAGACAAGAGTTTATCCTGGACAATGAGGTTACATTTTAATAAAGGAAATGGACTGTACACACTATGAGTACTGATAGCTCTGCTTTTATGAGTAGGACCAGTAATAAATGACATTAATCCTGGCAACAGCACTTCACAAACTGAGGATTAAGTTATACCCTAATCATCGCGCCTGACAGATACTACTCTTTAATCAGTCCCACCCTTTTTTTTAATATTAGGCTCCTGGACTCCCAAACATTCTAGGACAATGACTTCCACGGTTTAATTATGAACTGCACACATAAATAATAATTTTTTAAAAAAATCATATTTTAGACCTCACTTCCAACTTCAGGTTCATTGAAGACAAGATGACAGCAAATATTTCAGTATCACTACTGCATTTCCAGTATATTCTGACATTCTATGAGACGAGTACAAACACTTCACACAGTGGCTCATTCCCATACCTCCCCTCTCTCATGAAATGCCTTCATAATGCTAGGTTACAATAATTCATACTACATGATTGATCTCTTCAGGCTTAAAAAATAGCCAGAACCTGCCCCTACTCACCAATGGAAACTATCTGAGTGGAAAAAATGTCACTAATTAATTTCCAGTTGCTTTTAGGCCAGAGGCATCTAGAAACCTCTTGTCACAGACAAAGTGAAGTCCTTACAAGTCTTAGTTGGGTCCACCCCTCAGATACTTCCATAATCAGCTGTATCAAGTCTGGAGGGGAAAAAATAAAAGAAAAGTTACACAAAACCACCCACATTCTCCATGTCATGACTGTGGTGGGACTTTCTTTTCACCAAGCTGACGTCTCAGCAAAAAGCAGGGCTTCTGAATTGTCTTACTTTTTTTATAAATCAGTACAAAGAAAACATCAATAAGCTTCACGAACTCTTCTTTCGCATTCAGTTTTACCTGCCACACTGGCATCAAAACAGCTCTTGGATTCTTTGTCAGCAGATACAGGTAATTTTTCCTCACTAACTTGAGAAGCACCTCCATGAAAAGTTTGAAGTATATAACCATGCTTTGGACCTGGCCATACTTAGAGCAAGAAGAAAAAACCCAAGCCAACCCCAATTAAAACTACATAACATCCCAGTTGAGGAAGGTGGCGCATCTTACAACTCAATAAAAACAAAACCACACATCCAGATCCCCAGTACGTTTATAAGAACAAAACCCAAGCTAGGAGGTAATTTCTATTTAAGGTACCATATATGAACTTTGTGTAACCGCTTTATTATTTTCCTCATTTTTTCATTTTGTTCTTCTGACATTGTTATGACACAAAAGAGCATATTCTTTATTTATGAACTTATAAGAAATCTTGGTCATTAGTATTATTAAAACTTGTCCAAGAGAATAAGCATTTTCAGTAACAAACTGCTATAGAATTCAGCTTTCTGTATTACTGTTGCAAAAAAGACTGCCTTTTTATCATTTTAAGCCTATTCTGCATAAGACAGTTCAGTCATTGCAGATCTTAATCATTTTATTAACACTTGTGCTAAGTTTCAAGTTAGTATCACATCTAACACACTGTAGCTATTTTCATATTTTTCTTTTTATATAGATATGTATGTGCAAATATTCTGGGAGAACAAAGCTAAACTTGTTCCTAAAAAAAAAGACAGATAGCAAAGACTATAAGAAACTGCACTTCACAGTGTTCCAATGTATACTAGACTTGTTGGTGTGACCAGAGCACAGTGATTTAAAACAAGTTCTTGCAAGTTTCCATTTCATTCTCCAGGAAGATTACAGTTCTTAATCTTGTTGTAGTATGGATCTTGCCAATGATCTTTTTTCATGACTTTGAGCTAGTGATTAGAACACTGGATCACATGGACGTATTTTTTTGTGCATATTTCTAACCTCTATGCTATTAAAGACAATTTCACAGTATCTGGTTTTATTTTTAGGTATTAAGCCACGTAACAGCCCTCACGTGCAGCATTACTGTAACTGTTTCTAAACAATGACAAATTTGACTGTTACTTACTCTTATTTTCACCCCTTATGTATGACTTGACTTAGCATATTATATAAATATTACATACTGCCATTTTCTTTCTAGTTACCAATGTATTTGTATTGTTTGCTTGAAGAAGGACCAACACACTTTAAGGACTTAAACAGTAGTGGATTTTTGACAGAGATAAGTATTTCATTATTTTCACCTGACCCAGAACACCTACAGAGAATTCAAGTGCAATATAAACCTGAACTCGCTCTCAAACACCTCCTCTTAACAAAACCAACACATCCAAAGCTGTGCATGAGGGTTCTCTGTTAGCACCTTATTTTATCAAGGCTTCAACTGGTTATGAGGCACTCAGAAATGCCCTGAGACCAACAAACAGCTGCAGAAACACAAATAATTCTCCCTCCCCCAGCCTTGTGAAATCAGCCTTTCTACTACAGTTTCAAGGTATTATCTGTACTTTCACAAGCATAACTTACAAGTGATTAACAGCTACAGGAAGCCACCTAAATCACTATCCAATGCCTCAAAGTCCAAGTATTTGGAAAAAAGCAGTCAAGCATTGCTTGACTACAAAAAAGTTTATACTGTACAGTCTCTTCAAATCCTTCTACTCCATCTGAAAATAGAGTGTTCAGCTCAAAATTTATTCAAATCACCTTTGTGATTTGAATTTTATGAATTATTTATTTGAAATTTATTCAAATCACCACTCAGCATCCCACATGAGAACTGGAAAGGAGCAACTAGAAAATCTACTCTGGGCTCACAGGCCAGAAAAAGCTACTCGAGTTAGAAATAGATACACTAAGATTGACTGCAACTTTAATACTTGTTAATATGTAGAACAGTGTTCTTATCTTAATTCCATTTTTTTATTAAGGCATAGGATAGGAAGAATGGACAATAAAACCAGGACAGCATTGTCACAAACCAAACTACAAGCATTAATATCTCTATTTACTTTCAATCTATAAAGTGTACAGTTTCTGTCTTCAAAGTGAGGAATACTCCAACCTCACACACTCTGGATATTTCACTTCTTCATGACTATTGATGTTTCCATACAAAATGCATACACAGCATGATGAAGTGTTAGAACTCTTCATATTATTCGTACATGATGCCACCGTTTTAGACAAAAATTCCCTGCCCCGCAGACCCCCAGAAGCTAAGGGATTTGGCACTCCAACAACTCTCAGAAGTTCATGTTCGTCCTCAGGTGCAGAGATATGAAAAAGTTCTCCCCGTGCACTTGGGAGACTGGATGCATCCCAGAAGCCATAAAATTGCATTAGCCTGGTATTATGCTCTACTGTAACGTCAAAGATTATTACATCAGCCATAGTATTATATTTATATGGCTTCCAGACTTCAAGCCACTCAAAAGTCTGCCTTAACCTGTTAATAGCTGCAGAATAAATCTGCAACATTTGAATGTACAGGAGGCAAGGCTAGAAGTTTTACTGCAAAAATTTTCATAATGGAGGATTTTTAATTTTTTTTTTTTAAATCATCCTTAATCATTTTACTGTTCAGCGTGAAAACAGATTATTGGGATATGATAATGAACAACAACCCTAACCGTGGGCTTTTTTAGAAAGCAATAGCACAGAAAGAACTATAAACACTGTCACAAAAAAATATTTGAAAAAGATATTGGCAAAGCAAAAAATGAAAACCTTCAAAATATAAGCAAAAAATTACAGATGCCATTAAGTAATTTTTACGTTCCCATTAGGGAACATTTTGCCAAACGCAGAGCTGTAGTCACAAAAATATAAATACTAACACTCACCTTTCTGAAATTTACTTACAAAATTTTTTTTATGTGATCTAAGAGGATTAACGAACTTTAAGTAAAAGGATTAATGAGTCATGCGATTGAGACAGGAAGAGATTACCAGAAAAATCCAAGTACTATTTAGTAAAGAAAGTTTTGTAAATACTCCTGAGAAATTTGACAAACTTCCTGTAAAGTAGAAGCAATTCTGTAAGTATTTAAGAAACACAAAATGCATTCAACATCTCATGATTATTCCAGTAGGCTGTAAGTCAATTAAAATTTTCTAAAAGCACGGCTCATTCAACAATGGCTTTATTTTCAGATCAGTTCACAAACAAGTTTTTCCATACTAAAACTCTATAAAGCTAGAGTAGAGTTTTAAAGCTATGATCATCATTAACAAGATGCAATACACCTGCCATTACTGCTTTTTTCTTGGTTATACTACTGCAGAGATTTCTGATCTTATTACAGGCCTTATCTTCAAAGACAAGGATTTTTTCTTTTTTAAATAAATAATCACAGACACCATTTCATAGCCAGTTCTACTTTCGCTTGGCACTGGCGGTTACATGGGGACAGAGACTACTGTAGGAGACTGGCTCCCTCCTAGTGCACCTAAATGCAATCAAGCTAAGTTTCTTTAAAAATCCAGTATTCAGTGAAGTTCTCCCTAGCAAGCTCCACAGAAAAACTGTTATTGTGATATAACAGCTTGTTTTCAAGAGTTATATATGAATGTAAGTTTTCATTAATTACCAGGCACTTTCTGCTGCACTTGATAGTTTGCAGTAACTGGCAAGATTTAGCAGATTATAGATATTTTAAAGTAATTTAAGGACTTCAACTACGGAAAATTAGCTGCGTCAAAAGTCGTTCTACTCTCAGCCCCCCCCCTCAAATTCTTTTCTCAGTAGCCCGAAATTGAATTCTTTCTAGATATTTTTCATGTTGTTCTTTTACTCTTCACAAATTAAACGAGTGACACTTGTCTACAATTCAGCTGAAATGGAAACCTGACAGTTAGAACAGACCTAGGTTAACCTACTTAGCAAGAGACTACCAGGGCATAAATGAAGTTACTTAGCCTCCCTGTGGCTGTACTCAGAACTTCAAAGTCATCACTGAAGTATGCCACATCCCTTCAGGATTACTAGATACAAGCAGGTGTATTACCTACTGGACTTGTCATTTGACAGTATAAGTTCTATAAAAAAAACACCCGAGTGTCCTCTACTGACATAAAAAGGCTCTTACAAATTGAATACCAGGTGAGGAGGATGGAAAAATGCAAAAGCATAATTGCTGGCTCTGGTAATTAGCTACTGACACTTTTTTTTTTTAATGAGTGCACAGGAATACAGTTACAGATCAAACTCATCTGCATGTTGTATGAAGAAATATTACCTTTCTCTAAGAAAGTATTGCAATTCCTCAAGCATAGCATCAACATTAAAACTACAAAAAAGCTGAGGTTTAAAGGTAGAAGACATCACAGGAAATTAGAACAGCATTTTTTCAAGGTAATTAGCCAACTTGATGATCAGATAAAGGGTTTTCATTTAAGATGATTTCTTGTACTTCAGTGAAAACAAAAGAGGCTACAGAATTTATAGGTATTCTTCCAACTGTGCTTTAGAAATACTTCAGAATAAGTATTTAAGCGTTCTCTGGAAGAACAGACATTGAAAAACTAGGTGTGAGGTATTTAAGCAAGTCAGATTCTTTCTTATGAGAAAAAAATAGAGAATAAACTGTCATTTACTAGAACTATTACCTCACTTGACAGAATGCTCTATTTTTGAGAGACTGATCATGAACCCAATAAAACTTCTTCAGATTTCTCAACTGTAACTTCCACACCTCAATTAAAAAAATATTTAAAAAATATAAAAAGAACACACAACCAGCTTTTCAAGTGCAAATCACTGTTTGGGAAGGGGGAGGGCAAAATCGAAATAGTTGTCAGCCATTGCCTAGCTGTCCTATCTCACCTTTGATTGGATCAACCCTCCTCAAATAGGGCAATCCAGGATTATTATGGGGCCTACTGAAGGGGGGGGGGAACCAACCAAAACACACACACCAACAAAGCACTATGTAGAGAAGGTATTTTAAGCGTGTTACATACCACTTTGTCTGAGTGTAAGTTCACAAAATGGAAGAAAACACATTGCACACACCAAAATTCATAGAATATTTACAAAACACTATGTCTGGTGATGTTGTATTTTACAATACCTTTACTCATTGCTTTATTCTCAAAGTTCCACAAAATCATTTGCTATACTGATGAGAGCAAGTTTTATTTTGCTGTATACACTCTATAGTAAACTAATTGAATTTTCTCAAAATTAACTCCCTGACAAAATGCAGCTCTTAATAATTATTTTGGAATTATTTTCAGATGCTAAATTATCACCCTAGACCAAAACACTTTCACTTTCTGGGATACTAGAATCGGTAAATGCTAAGGTAAAACTGCATGCATGCATGGAAGACTCTGTAGCCTTTTCCCCACTTGCAATATAACCTTGTTCTGCTACCATCCAACAGTGGTGTTCTGAAGCCACCTTTCACACACCCAAAGGGCCTGAGATCCAGCTCTTGTGCCTCATTCCACCTTTTCTCTCTTTGCAACTGCCTGACGTTTGGCCAAAACAACACATTTTTAAATGTACCCAGTACATGAATCTGCTATTCTCCTACACAGCAATCAGCTTCTCCTACACACTTTCAGCTTTAAAGTTAGCTCTTGCCATCTCTATAACTGTATTAACTGAAGCTAAATTACATATTTCAATGGTTGAGATTCAGTTACCAAAAACCTAAGCTGTTTTTCCAAGCTATTAAAAGTCTGTAGACCTACGACATTTATAAAACACCAGGTCCCAAGCACCTCAACATTTTGGTTTTATTTTGCATTATTTATAAAATTTTGTAAAAGACACTTCTTTCCTCTCAGACAAACATATTTATTCAAGTTAAAGATAATTCTTCCATTCTTTGCCTTAGGAATTTAAATTTTAAAAGCAACAGCTATGCTGCAGTAACTGTACATGCTGTTAAGGTAACACAGTTTATGCTGAGATTATTTACTTGAAATAACATTAATTTGAGGTTCTCTGCATTCCTTCCTGCTGCAGCTCTTGACAAGAAAAAAAGTAGTCAAAACAATTTTTATTGTAGTGTTAAAGATACTTAATTTACCTTAGGACAAAAAGTCTTATGTATCTGAAAACAGAGATTCTTTGGAATCAAACGAGAAGGACAGAGTAACTGTTTAAGTGTTCAGATACCTCCCGGTCTCACACAGGACTACGCATCTACGTTGTCATGCATCTAGCTCGTTTCAAAACATGCACTTCAAGACCACAAGAATCCATCTGAGAAAAATCCTATGACTACATGCAACTGATGATACTACATAGAATTGATCATAGGTGTTTTCCTAAGCATACTTGGAGTGAACTAGAATTCATGTAAACAGGGTAAATCCCAGTAAAGGTGCCATTCCCATCACAGGTGCAGGTATCCAAAGTGACACCAAAGTATACTGCCATTACCATAGAAAATAACTGGAATACAAGAGAGCTGCATCTCCTATCTCCTGCTCATTTTTAATGCACTATAACTGTTTGCAGGGTTGAGCTGTTGGGACTACTACTACTACAACTCTTTGTTTTTCACAAAGAAACGGCCAATTATTTTAATAGGATTTTAAATCAGCACAATTATTGCCCCATTTTCCAAGTCCATTTAATTTCAACCTGTTTAAAAACTAAACATCTCCTTTAGTATCAAAGTCAGTAGAAAATAAGAACTTGACAGCAAAACCAACTACGAAATCCAAAATCTTGGCCAGGACCAAGACAGGAAAGAGGGACGAAATATTAATGTTGATTTGAATTCCTTCTTCATCGAGAAGGCCACAGATAACTTAAGAAGCAATTCTGAAATGTTTGTATCACAGCATATAACTGCAATAGCTACAGCTCAGTATAGGTAGCAGCAGCTGTCTGAGGAATACTTTCTCTGCTCTGGAACAACGGTTGATAATTTTAACTATTTTTTTTTTTTTTTAACAAAGTGGTCCTCAACCCAGACCAGCGCCACAGACGCGTGTGTGCTGCCCAACGACTCCTCTGCCTGCCGGCCGGCAGCCAACTCCCATGGCCCCCCGGCCCCCCGCCTGCGTCCCCAGGTCTCCAAACGCTGCCTTCGGCCTCCTTCCTCGCCAAACCGTAACCGCGATGCCCTGAGAATAGCGGCCGAGGGCAGGTTTTTCTTCCTCTCTGGTCTATGCACCGCTACGGGCTCGGGGGACCCGCCGGACTGAGCCTCTGGATCACACACCCAAGGACGGGGACCTGAGCGAAGACTTCACACACCGCACCGGCGGAGGGACCGGCCGGCCGAGGCAGAGCCACGGCGCCTCCCGACAGAGCTCGCTTCACGGAAGGAGAGCGGGCGGGGAGGCAGAGCCACCGCCGCGCTCCCCACCGCCTGAGGGAGGGGGTGGCCAGGGAGACCAAGGCGCCCGCCGAGACCCGGGCGGAGGCGGGCCGCCCCCTGCCTCTCATCCCTTCCCGCCCCC
>VWZZ01003976.1:54517-68389 GCA_013399095.1 Psophia crepitans
GCGCCGGTTCCCCGCCTCCCCCCGCCGCCGCCTTGGCGCGCGCACACACAACTTACATCCCCCTTCCCCACGCTCCCCGCCCGTTTTGTTCCCTGAACCCCCGCAACGGTTCAACCGGCGCCTTCCTGACACCCCCCCCCTCCGCCTCCCGCGCGCAGGGCGCACGGCGCCATCTCAGCCAATAGGAAGCTGCCGCCGCAGCAACAGGTGGCCCAGCCGAGTCAGGCGCTGCTTCCGCCATCTTGAGTGAGGGCAAGCGGGGTGTGAGGAAGCCTTCGGGTGAAGGGGCGGCGGCCCGCCGGGCAGCGGCACACCCGTGAGGGGTACGGAGCGGGGCATGGGGGGTGACCCAGCAGCTGAGGTTGGGCACAAGCCTGGTGAACGCGGCTGTCCGGTCAGGGCTGACGGCAGCAGCCCTGGGCTGAGGTGAGTGGCCGAGGCCTGCTGTGGCAGCTGGAGCACGGAACGACACGTCCCGATTCAAGGAACAGGGAATATAATGCAACAAGCAGATGAATAAAAAACCCCCACCTTGTTCAAACACTTACAAATCAGCCAAAAGTCACCCTTGCGGACCTCTTGCTTCTCTTGCCTGCCTTAAGGACAACCCAGCCGAGCCTTGATGTTCTGCAGGCAGCACGCTGAGCGGGCAGCAGGAAGCTCACAACAAAAAAAGAAAGGCCATGACATTGTCTGGGCAGTTGCGTCTCCTCTCGCTGGCGATTGACGTGGCTAATCTTCATCATTTCTTTGTACTTTTGTCACAGATCCTGTTGTTGGCCCAAGGCCGAAAGTGTTTTGACTTTAAAATCTGTGAAATGTCAATGTCCTTTCCTCCTTATGTTGTAGGAGACATTTTCCTACGACCTTTCTTTTTCACCTGTGTCAATAAGGCCATAAAGGACAGCGGCACCTTCTCTGGCTACACTTGAGGAGCTGCCTTTGTCAGACATTGCTATGGAGCAGAGTAACGGTTACCTAATGTGCTCAGCTGGTTAGTCCGACCTCACTGACCTGGACAAACACTTTCCTTCCGTATGTATACATAGCATCGCCTTCCAGGGGAAGGCCCAAAAGCGAGCTTCAGAGGCCACGTTTTTTTAATAAAGTTATTCTGGCATTCACACATCTACCTCAAACGTCCCATACTGGTACAAGGATAATGCAGAATGGTAAAAGGCAGTAAGGAGCGAAAGGATGCTGGGCAGTAGCTGGCAAAATACTAACCCAATACTCTACCTTGGCAAGGCTGCGTAAGAAAGAATGTTTCATCACTCATAGTGATCCTGTCACCAGGTGTCATCTATCCAGACACTGAAAAAAAATTAAATGTCTGATGTTCTACTTCACAAGTTTTTAACTGTATTTTTGCAGTTAACACACGTTAGTGGAAAACGTTACTGTGCCAAATACGGGATTGGATTTTCTACCCAGATTATAAACATACTAATGCAGGCTAGGATGGGTCACTTCTTCTGCTATGGCAAACGTTTTCAATGGCGTTCAAAGTAAAATACCCTTACAGATCTTATCTTCCAAAATGCATCAACATGAAAAACTAAGCTAAGTGAAAAACTTTGACAGTTGTGAGTGCTGTACCACCTACTTATCTGCACTGCTCAAAGTTTACAGCAGAGGCAACAGCCCCACTCCTTGAGCTACCACGGTTGCCCTATCTTAAATTAGCGCTGCTGATCTTTTTCTTCCAAGAGATCAAAGAGTTGAAACTGGTGAAATACTGGTCTCAGTCAATTCTAGTGAGATCTTTCAGGATACAACAAAGCAGAAAAAAATACCACGAGAAGAGATAATTGTTTGCCTTCTCCCTCCTCTTCTGAAAGAAGTTTCTTCAGACTCTAATCTGGTTTTAACCATTTAAGCCTTTTTCAGAGAGAGAAGCTCTTTTCTTAGATACAGGATATTTTCATGATGGGTTGTGCTAAGTGACATAAGTCTGTATGTTCTCACACCATTTTCCACACAAATTCGGACAAATGATATCTTAAAAGACAAGTCAAATATATGAACAAGCTGAAACTTTTTAATGCCAAGTTAGCATTAAAATGTCCAGACAAGCTAATGCCATTTTTAACCTTATTCTTTGATCTCAGAGTTGCTTCTTGACAGGGCTGGTGACACTTGGCTCTTTGAGAAGAAGCTATCTGTATTCTCTTCATCAAGAGCTCTAGCTCCCTACAGAAATCCTGCCCGAGGAATCTGAATGGAAATCTGCTGTTACATATGTTTAAAAACTTAAAGACAGGCAGCAAAACCTGCCGACAACAAATTCCCGTAATTACAGCCTGCCATCTTGCTATTATGAAAGCCATTGAAAAATACTCATCTACCCACTACTGGTCTAATGGCATAAGCCACCCCCTCCAGCTGGTTATTGTAACTCAGGTGTCAGACTTGTGGGTGAAAATAAGTTATGAATTATGTGTGCATCATAATACTGCCTAAAGCTCGACTGAGATCATTATCACATCCTGCCAAGTGCTGCAGTACTCCACAGCCAAAGGACCTATCTGTCCTAAGACCTTAAAAGTTCAAACAGACAGCTGAATTCCACCCTCCCAGCATTAACTCACTCATAGATTTTAGAAGAAAAATTAAACCAGAATCTCCTGAATCTTACAGTTTAATGACAGATTGATCCTTTCTTTTTGTTACCTATGAAGGGGAATGAAATGCACACTTTTTGATGGGAAGAGTGGGAAGCCAAGAAAAAAATAGATCTTCACCCCAGTGTTCAGCTTTGGGGACAGAGTGTATCTTCCAGTGTGACAGTGATTAACGATAATGGTTTCTTTACATTCAGGAAAAAAAAGATGCCTGGGGTAAGTCACTAAACGCGCACCAGAACAGGACCATTCAAATGTTTTAAACAACACACACTACCATCTAGTGGTAGAAGGAAAAGCATGAAGGATCTCAAAAGGACTACTTTTATTACATGTATCTGCAGCAAAAATCCTCACTTCTCAAGGGAAAGTAGCAGAACAAAAAAAAAATAATCAAACTATATAGTTCGTGAGTGGAACTAAATGGAAAATGTTTGGCCGTGTGGCCCTATGGACAATTTTAGTTCCTAAACACTTGTTTAAACCACTGGTTTATTTAATATTCCTCAGAACAGATTTTCATTGCAGCTATTTAATGGCTACACGTAGGCAGGTGTAGTTAGCAGTTTAAACACGTGGCCTTGATATCAATGGCAATACTTCAGAGGACTTTGAGGTTTTTTCCTGCATGGAAGCCTATTCACAAGACAGTACAGCAATCATTCCTTGGCTGCAGACTTTAACAAAGGATATACATATCTAAAATATGCATACATTAACATTAAAGATTAATTTTGGATATCACTAATACTGCTCTCATTAAAATAAAGTTTCTTTAATTACTCCCGTATCCTGCAAGTAGAAAAGCACGTCCTCCGTTGCTTCCTTACATTGATATTGAAATATTTGTGCGATCAGTTATTTCCATGTATATCTAACAAAAAAATTTGATTTCTTACCCTTATCCACATAACCACCTGGACTTACACTAACAAATGTCCAACACATTCACAGACTTAAGAACTGAAAGCAACTCAACCATCCAGTTGAATCTAAAAGATGGTTAAAATAACTTGATCCATACTCATACTTTCCCCACAATCAAGCACAGCAAACCAGTGTATGATACGGCGATTTATATATTCACTTCATTTTTCTTGTTAGATCATACAAACTTCATAAGAGCCTGCTGGTCCAACAACACTGACTTGTGGGGATCTTTGTTAACACAGTTCGAGGAAGGGGTTCTTAAACTCCCATGTGGAAGGGTGTACCAGTGTGCCAGTCACTTTTCAATCCAGTTCTTTTGTTGGAGGGAAAATGCCCACTCTGATTCCTTCCCAGAGCCCGGAGGACCTTTCCACACAGTACTGGCTCCGTCACAGGCTGCCAAAGAGCTTTACCTCCTATGTTTCCCACAGCCATCCTGAAGGCCTTGTTTTCTTGGAGGTTTCACTGAAAATCCTACCGAGCAAAGTCTTCTCTTTACCTCTTTCAAGTGCTTATTATCTGCCAAAGAGCCCCTCTGGGTTAATTTCTCACAGATAGAATTGTTCCCCTTAAAACAGTCTCCCACAGAGAGAGGGTGGTCTGACCCTCTGTGAAGCAAGCCATCTTAAAGTGAATACATAAAGTACACAAAACCTCATTGCTTTTACTTTAAACTCAGTTTGAGCAAAGCACATGCCCCCAAAAGAAAATAGGTATAAATAAACCCCCCAGCCTTATTTAAGTTTGTTCTGATGTTAAATGTTGTTAAATTTATGTTTTATTTCTAGCTTAAATTTGCATATGTCTCACTGGTAGTCATGGTAGTCATTTGTTCTTGTTATGTTTTTCTCCACTGTAATAAAAAGTCTCCTGGTGCTTGACGTTTTATGTTGGAGTCCCTCCTCACTCTTCTGTTTGTTCAGCTAAGCAGATCCAGTCCTGCAAACCTCTCAAGCTTGTTTTTCTTCTCAGAGCTGCTGAAAGTGCTTTCACACCTGCTCCATGCTTCTCCCCATCATGTTCCTGTTCCTTCCCTTGACTTAATCTAGACACTTTAAGGGATTCCCTTTTCAGAGTACCATCACCCTTGCCCTCCGAGGGTCTACGTGCCATCCAGTGCTGCTTGCCAAGCTCCTGCCATACCTCTGCAGCATCATGCCTCCCCCTCACCTTTCCTCCTGGATGCCTGCTGTCACAGCTGCTTGCTTAGCTCGGCCTCTGTCCACCGATAGCTGCAGCAACCACAGTAACCAGGTGTCCTTGCTCCAGTTTGGTAGCCTTCCCCAAGTCTTACCAAGGCAAACATAGATCTAGAAAAACACCATTACCACAGGTTTGATTTCCTGTTGGCTTAGAACAATGTGTGTAGATCACTTTTTTATATGTTATTTGGTCTTTGTAGCCAACAGCATTCAAGGAATTGCTACAGCCTGTATCGTATCAACCATCAACATTAGCTATTTCCAGCTGTATTGACTGAAAATATCTCATGACTCTGGCTCTCATAGCAAAAAATCTTTAACAGCACAACCTAAAGGGTTATTTCCAATAGCAGTTTGGTGCACTGCATTTGCTGGTACAATACACCATCTCTTTTTTTTTCTTCTTCTTTAACTTCTGTAGATCAATCCTCTTTGCCTCAAAGCCACGGCAGTGAGAAAGAGAAAGCAGAGTGATAGCCTCTCTGTCCCATATTGTGTAGATGGGTCTTTTGTAGAAGGACCTGGCACCCTCAGGAGGGGTAGGATTCGCTGGAGTGTTCTTCAGAAGAACTGCTAGTATTTGCAAGAGCAGGAGTTGTCCCAGGGCAGTGAAGCAGCATACAAATAAAATGCTGTTAGATAAAATCAGTACAGTGAAGCTAAGTTTGCTTTACCTTGGTATTGGCAGGAGGCTAAAAAAAAGCCTTGAGGTGGAGAAGCTATGTCTTTTAAGGAGTCTTTAAAGTGGGAGGTAATGTACAAAGTTTGCGTAACTGATTCAGATCAGTTGCTTTGTTCGGTGTCTATCAGCACAATCTCTTCTCCTTTACAGGTATCTCCCCCTTCTCCCATGGTTCATTACGCTCCTTCCCGGATGCTGTCCCCAGTTAGATGGTAAGTTGCTCTGGAATGCGTCTTCCTATATTTGCATTGTGCCTGGCAGCGCTGGACTCCCAAGGTCACTGCCACCTTTGGATGCCACCCCAGATCTAACAACGTTATGCTTTTCATTGTAGGAGCGCAGCAGGTTACTGTGTACCTCATACTGATTTTTAAACTACGCTCTGGTAAGTCAGCTCCTAAATTAGGTAGAAAAGAGTAATAAATAGTAGAGGTAAAAGAGCCATTTATTTCAGGAGCAATCAGTAATAAGGCTGGTTACTGATTGACCATAAAGCTCACTTAAAAGGACTGTAGAACAAATGGGTTTTGTCAGTAAGCACTTCTGAAAAGGAACAATAAATATAATGCAATTTCAACAAAAACTGTGTCAAATAGTAAAGGTTGGATTCCTAATCCTGGGAAAAGGAAAAGAAAATAGAAAAAGAAAAATTAATGAGAAAAAAAAAGGTAAAAGAAAAAAAGATAAAAGGAAAATGAAAAAGGAAAAAAAGAAAGAAGAAAAGGAGAAAGAAAAAGAAAAAGAAAAAGAGAAAAAGAGAAAAAGACAGATTGTAGCATTGGTTTCATGCATTGATTTCTTTACCGATGATATGAAAGGCTATTTTCAAGGCTAGTGTTACAGTGTATAAAAATATGGCAGAAAATTCTGCTGAAGTGGAAGCTATATATTAATTTCTAGAGAACTACATAGACATGTGATCTGTTTTTCTAATGAATTGAGTAATTAACAGTACGTGAACAGTCAATCTGCAATTACTGCAACACTGTACAAGAGACAAATTATCACTGTACATCTTCATTGTACATGTAACTTTTATATCAGCTAGGTATTAACTCAAATAATTTTATGACTATTTTGAAATATTCTAAGTTTTATTTCCAAAAGCTACAATTATTTCAAAACTATAATAATTTTAAAAGCTCTCTGAGTTTTGCAAAAAAGAATTGTATTAAAAGCCAAGTTCAAGTGGAAATGGTACAGAATGTGACTCTGTTTTACATGGGGGAAAAAAAAGCTGTTAAGAGCTATGAAAGCTAAATGAAATTTAAACCAGAAGAATATGAAAAAGATCAAACGAGCTTTGATTACGGTCTGTAATCAAACGATTACGGATTATATTTTAAGAAATTATTTGAAGATGCAACAGGCACAGTAAAATAGGAAACTAAAATAAATGACAGTTTAATGTTATAGGGATTAAAATAATAAAAGAGATCAAGAAAATCTAGTCACTTTATTAAAAGTGTAGAACATCTCTTGGACCTTAGAAAAAGCTTTGAGTTTTATCCAGGTTCCAGAGGAAAATGCTCTGATGGATCTAATTAGGACTTCATATGCAATTTCATAAACCAGGTCAGTGTGAGAAAAGCAGCATTTATAACATAGGAACACTGCATGTAGTTTACCCATTTTGTTTTGAGCTTAAATATATCCTGGGCACTTTGCAAAAGAAGTAAGGGCATGTTTTCTTCTCCAAAGAGCTTATATTTTAAGAACTGGTTTTCAGATGCCTTGAGCAGATGAAATTCAGCTGAAGTTGGAGCAGTTCATCACTTTTGAAAACTCACGCCCCAAATGTGGTGCCACGATGTGTGTCAGAAAATAGAGGGAGAGAGGACCGATGAGGATGACAATAATGAAATCACAGTTACTTAATAAGACCCAGATCCTTGCAAAGACTCTTAGCTTTAAACATATCAGTAATCCTATTGAATCGTGTGCAAATGAAGATAGTCCTTTAAATAGTGTTGTGTGCACGCCCTTCCCTGAGCAATGGTGCATGAGGTAGGGGATGGGAAGGGTTGAAAGGCATTTGGAAGTGATGGAGAGGAGGGAGTGCAGTGAAGTAAGTCTGGCGGGGATTTCCCAAGCAGAACCAAAAGCCTGGGCAGAGGCCCGGAGTTGTCCAAAATGAGAACAGGTCCAGAGTTCAAGCCAGACATACTGTTAACAGCAAAGTGGGGAGTGAGCTGGCCTTACTTAGCTAGCAAACAAGATAATACAAGGCTCCAGGATAGTCCTCAGACTTTCTAGGACCTTGATGCTTCTGGGGTGCTTTCAAAGTTAATCCCAAACCACTATTTTATTGAATTAGGTATGATACTTGACAATAAAAAAATTGACATACAAGGTCTATTTGTTATCTTGCCTGCGGCATGTGGAGGATGTTATTGTTTCATTAAAATAGTACTGCTTAACAAAAATAAAAATGAAAGATAAGAGTAGTCAAGTCAAAGACTATTTTGGAGAATGAACAGATTTTAAGTACTTAAAAACCCAGTGAAGCAGTACAGAGGTTGGTTTGGTTTTTTTTTTGGTTTTTTTTTTTTTTTTTTGGGATTTTTTTTGAAAGCTCTGTTACTGATATTCTTCTAGTTTTTCAACATACTGCAGAATGATTCATTCAGAATTTAAGTACAGGCTGCTTTGGTGCCTGTGGATTTGTGAAGCCAGGAATATGGGAACTGAGTAACAAACAGAAGGAAGAGAGGGACGGGTAATATCTGGGAAGAAGGTGCACCTACTCTTCCTCTCTGCTTTTTCAGCCTTGGTTAGAGGTAGTTTGGCTTTCTGTGCTTCCCAGCCCAGCAACCAGGCTGTTTCCTTCCTCTCATGTCTACATACCTACCTTCTTCCCAAGCAGACTGCCGCTAAGCAGCTGGGAAGGGAGCCGATTGCCCCTAATCAGCTTAGTGCTGGGAAGCTCAGAACACTAAATACAGATGGCATCACTCCCCCAACACACACCATGCTGCTGCAATTTTCAGTGAGACATCTCGCCCTCTTAATTTCATTTGGGTAGACCGAATACCCTCTCAAGCAAAGCAGCAGAATGCCACACCAACTTCTTGACAGAAGAAATGAGGAACAAACATAGCAAACGTACATATATTTTGAAAGTAATAAAAATTATAGTCCTCCAATACCATTTTTTCACTTGCAGCTTTGCCTTTTCTGTAGTTTAAATAACGTATTTTAAATAGGATAGTACAGAACTGGCTTACATGCAAATGTTAATACAGTTTTGGGGTTTTGGGCTGTGTTTTTTTTCCATCACAAAGGACTAGGCAGTCATATCTTATATGGGATAAACTTTTATACTGCAAATAATTTGTGAAAATTCCTGTTAAACCACCAGTTGCAATAAAAATAATGCAGAGTAGGAGAAAAAACAATTGGGCTTTAGCTCACATTTTGCTGACTGGCTGTTTTCAAATTTCAGTCTGTAAGGGAATCACCTGGGACAGAATTCATCTCATATGAATTTAGATGTGTCCAGCAGAGACATCTCCCCTTGAGCCAGTCACCCTCAGGTCCTTGTACAGTCAGTGCTGAGAAACAGGCACTTTTCTGTCAAGGACCATGTGGTCTGCCTTAGACATCTACCTTCGGATGAGAAGAATCATTTCACTGACTCCGCTCACTAGATCTCTGCTGACTCTAGGATCTGCTGGCATGCAGTTTGTTCCTGTCTATGTTTACTCTGATAAAACCATCCCTTCATTCCATGGTGGGGAACCCAATTAGATGCCACCCAGTTTCTGGAGGCTCTGCTCACCCCTATTTCCCACTGAGTTCAGTGCAAAATAGCCCTTAGACAGCACCTGGCTGAAACAGGCAGAATTCAAGGCCAGGCTGGATGGGGCTTTGGGCAGCCTCCTCTAGTGGAGGGTGTCCCTGCCCATGGCAGTGGGAGTGGAACTAGATGGTCTTTAAAGATCCCTTCTAAGCCAAACCATTCTGTGATTCTATGAATTCAAATCGTGTGGAGGCAGCTTTTGTCCTAGGGATATGTAGCTTCACTTCTGAAACGTGGCAAACCCTGGAAAGAGCAGATGCACACGCGTGATGAAACAGCACAACTTCAGCCAGAGCAGGCACCAGGGAATCGGCAGAGCAGGCTTCTGTGGGAGGCAGCAGCCTGCACAGGGAGGCAAAAAAGTCTTGCTGACTTGGTTACCCCAGTTCAGTTAGGGCGAACCATTAAATATTTGACATTCGTGTATTTGGCACTGCACAGGACTGTGAAGTGGAGTCTCAGGGGCATGAACACATACCCTGGTTTGCTCCCTTTGCCGTGGGGCTGACCTGTCCCAGAAGTTAGACCAAGTGGTGAGGAGGGTATTCTCCGAGATCCTTGTAATGCAGGAGGCATTTTTTGCTTACCTCAGGCTGCAAATACATCCTTGATCTGCAACTCACTGTACAGTTGGGAGGAAAAGAAGTTACACTAATCCAAGCAAGTACAGCCTAACTGATAACCCCCAGGGATACAACTTGTTTGCTAACAGACTATAAAGGGATCTTCATGTCGTCCACTAATGTCTAACATATGTGATATTTAATTATCTGCACTCATCTTTTAAATGAAGAAGGTGTGCAGTAATCCTTCCTGAAGCTGAACTGGGAAAATAATATTTATTAGCTGAGGGACTGTTTTAGAAACAGATGGGGTGTAAAGAGCTTGAAGGTAGTGTACAGGAGCATGAAGCAGGAAAGATTACTTGTTAAGTAATTGAGATAGAGAGGAAGGGTGTTAAATGCAGAGAGCACAAAAAAACCCAGATATCCAAAGCTCCAGATTTCACTGGGACAGATCTAATTTTAATGCCATATTTCCAAAATTGCCTTTGTGAAACCACAACACTGAAGAGGGTGAGAGGAGCAATGTCGGGCTGACTGGCCAGCTCTTCCCTGACCTGTGCCCACGTTGTCCCTCTTTACCCTGTCCCCTGGCTCTACGACTTTCTACCTTGTCTCTCCTGCTTGCGCTTCATGGCACAAACACCAGCACGGTGGCCCGCTGGAGCAGCACCATTAACCCAGTGCCTGCACACGCCATTGCTAGGTCTCAGCTCCAGCAGAATTAGAAAAGTGCCTGTTTGTATAATTGAAGAAAAACACAGCGAGATCCGTTACACACTATTCAATTGTTACTCCATAGAAATTGCAACTGTATGGAGCACTGTACCTTCAACTTTTCTCTGTCATACAAAGATAATTAACAGCTTCGCTATGTCAGCTGTCAGTCTTTTTCTGCTCTGCCTTTGTCAGACTTCCAAGAGTATTTAAAGAGCTAATCTTTTGTTACGCTTAAACATTGCCCAGTGTTAATAACCAGGCAGAGTTTATCACGGGAAGTTTGTTTTTGGTTTTTTTTTTTCCCTGGCCTTGAAATTCTCACCTTGTTTTGTACCAGGAGATACAGAGCAGGGAATAGGCAAGTAATGAAAAATAGGAAAAATGGTGTTAAAGCTGCTCTGCAATGAATAAGTGTTGGTGAGATACCATCATCTCTCATGCAGTTCTATCAGATCAGCAGGTAGCAAGCCCCACATCAAACTCATAACCTGAGCAAAACCCAAAGCTGATACTAAAAGAGGTATTTGGGGAAGTGGTGCAGATCCAAGGGACAGTTGAAGAGAACAACGACTCCAGAGTGGGCAGCTCCAGTGAGCCAGAGGAAGCTGTGCCACATGGGGCTGCAGAGGCAACCCAACTGTCAGGGCCCATCAGCCACCAAAGCTGAGCAAAGCTGAGCTCAGGGAGACTGGGAGCAGGAGAGAGCTTCTCAGGCAGTGCAGCCAAACACAATATTCATATAAACATAGCCAGTTATGTCTATAATGTGCAACCATTTCTCCTGCAAAATTCCCACTACTTTTATGCCATGGATGTTGCTTCGTTATTCATTCCCACTGTGAAAACCTGAGGTGAGCCTGTGTCCTGCCCACCTTTGGACAGGAGTCAACATGGCCGTGCTTGTGGATGGTGAGCACAGCTGTCTTCAGGTGTGCTCTGTTTCACATCTGAAAGCTTTGTAAGGTGGGATTTGTATTGCACAGGGGGAATGTGGGCAGCCTTCAGGACAAGGGTTAGGAACCACTCAGCAAGCATTAGGGCAATTAAACCAATATTATCTGTGTAGAAATAGAGATGACTGAGATGTGTCATTCTGCTAGTATCAGAATCCATAACACAGAAGTGAAACAACTGCCTTGTGATGGGTCCAGCTGCAAGACCTTCAATGCCAGATCACAGAATCACAGAGCGGTAGGGGTTGGCAGGGACCTTTGGAGACCATCTAGTCCAACCCTCCTGCTAGAGCAGGATCACCCAGAGCAGGTTGCACACGATTGCATCCAGGCGGGTTTTGAGTATCTCCAGTGAAGGAGACTCCACAGCCTCTCTGGGCAGCCTGTGCCAGGGCTCCGTCACCCTCACAGTGAAGAAGTTTTTCATCATGTTGAGATGGATCTTCCTGTGTTCTAGTTTGTGCCCATCACCCTTTGTCCTGTCACTGGGCACCACTGAGAAGAGTCTGGGCCCTTCCTCTAGACACTCACCCTTTAGATATTTATAAGGATTGATCAGATCCCCTCTCAGTCTTCTCTTCTCCAGGCTGAACAGACCCAGCTCTCTCCGCCTTTCCTCATACAAGAGATGCTCCAGCCCCCTCATCATCTCTGTAGCCCTCTGCTGGACTCTCTCCAGTAGTTCCCTGTCTGTCTTGAACTGGGAAGCCCAGAACTGGACACAGCACTTTAAAGCCTCCATTCCTCAGTCTTCCAGAAACATCCTTCTGATGATGACTGCCCCAGTTCCTTTGTCTAACTGTCAGCGCACCTCTGGGCAAGCATAAATCCTATGAAAAACAGCTGCAGGGTTGTTTATTTATTTGTCAGTTTGTTTATTTTTATCAGACCAAGTATTTGACCTGACCGAATGATTTAGTCTGTAGTATTTCCCATCTCCCTGTGTTCAGTTTGTCCCCACTCTTAAGTATAAAAAAGTGGGTTTATGTATACATACATACAAGTGTTTAGCTGCACATTTTTAAATATGATTCCTCACTCCTGTCAGCTAACTTTTCTGTCCACTGTTCTGTGCACCTAGAAAACCAGGACTGTTTTCTGTTCAAATATCATAAGTAATGCTTTCACATAAATCACTTTGGAGAAGAGTGGGACTAGAGGAGGCTGCAACTCCTAGAAAATTACTTCTTTCCTACAGGCAAAACTGCTGAAGCTTATCCTCACACCAGAACCTGCTCATTGCCTTTTTTCTCTCTCTCTTTGTGTGTGTGTGTGTGTAAAGTGCCTCTCTAAGCCAGAGAAATTAGCAAAAGTGTACAAAGATGCCTTTTACCTGGAACAGAAGGTGGCCTGTGGCTGCCTTACCCTAGCCAAAAGTTCCTGCTTCTTTCACGCCAGCCGCCTGCTCTGCACAGAACACGGTATTTCTCATCACATTTAGATGCAAATTCTCGCAGGGGCACGTAACACTTGGTATGGTCACGTATGAAGGAAAGCGACTTAAAAGTGTGCAAATCTACTCGTCGTTTTTTTCACAGAGTGTTTCAATGTTCCCTCTTACAATTTTGCAAGCTGGTAAAGATACATCTTCCTCCCTAACCATGTGTGGCGCAGCCCAAACGCGGCTTGGGAGCACACTTCAGGTACGCGTAGCTGCTGAGGTGAGGCGTTGCTTCAGCTGTGCTTGTAAGAACCGTGCAAGACTGACAGGGCTCTGCTGGTCCCAGTGCCTCGGCAGCGGTGGGGTGTTAGTTGTACCCTTCATAAACCTGGGCCTGGGCATCCCCCTCCCTGCTCAGCAAACCCTCGGCCCCTGGGCGGCTGTCAGCCCCAGCCGCCAGCAGGACCAGGGCTTGCAGGCGTCAGGCCGGTGGCTGGGGAGAGCATCGGGGCGGCCGGGGGGCTGCAGGACACACCGCGCTTGAGGCCATGAGCGGATGGGAAAAGCAAGAGCACAAATGGGGTTCGGGGGGCGCGCTGGGGTGGGAGGCGAGGCCCGTGCAGGGCAGGCGGCAGGTGCCGGGCAGGCATGCCGAGCCAGCCGCGGTGGGGCCAAGCGTTCTGGTCACTCTCGGCAAAGGCTCCGGTCCCGCGGAGGGCTTCCAAGCTGCCGATGCCTGGGAAGGAGATGGCGGCGGGGAAGCTTGGCAGCGCTTGGTGCCACCGCGGTCACGCTGCCGCCACCTCCCCCCGTGCCAGCTGCAGCCAAAATCAGTGGGGAAGGGATTTACCGGGGCGGAGAGCTCTGGGGCGGGGGGACGGCGAGGAACCCGCGGGAGGAGGAGCGCTAACACCTGTGCCTGCCGCCCTCTCGCCACCCTCTCCCTTGCACACACACGCGCGGCCCCGGGGGCGGCCGTGCGCAGGCGCCGCCGTCCCCCCCCGTCGGTGCCCAG
>VWZZ01003976.1:69374-95579 GCA_013399095.1 Psophia crepitans
CCCGGCCCCCGAGGGCGGCGAGTGGGACACGGCAGGTCGGAGCCTGAACGGCGTGCGGGGCCGGGTGGAGGACGATGAGGAAGAGACGGGCTCGCCAGCCGTCCTGGAGGAGGCAGAGGAGGATGAGGAGAAGCAGGAACACGACATCTCCCTCTTCGTCAAGGTAGGGTGTGGGGGGCTGCTGGGCAAACCTGGGTTCATGGCCATCCCCTCCCCCCCGAGTCCCGGGCAGCTCCTGCAGTGAGCGGCATTTAAATCTGGCAGGCAAAAGTCCAGCCTGGCTAAGGTGATTCGGTTATTAACACCCAACATAAACCTGCCTCTGACTCCTCATTCCTTCTGGGGGCAGCAGGTAGGATGGGACAGGGTTTCCTGCGCGGTGGCTGAAGGCCAGCGCTGCTCGTCCCCTTGGTGCTGGGAGCTGGTGGTGCCGCGCAAACCAGAACCCAGAGAAGCACAGACCTGCCCGGCAAAGTGGTTTCCCCCCCAGTTTCCCCTGACGAGCCTTGTGCTGCGTTACTTGAGGTTTCTCTGGGTTCGAATAGAAAGGCTGTGCCAGGGATTTCATTTTCAGTGGCCTCGGGGTGTCTCCTCGTGCCCTCCTCACCGCGGCGCCTGGACCCAGCAGCATCTGTTTGGAGTCGCTCGCTGTGACTTGTGACATAAAGATTTCTCAAGGGGGTTTAAAATCTTCAGAATGCAGTAAGAATGGCACACACCACGTCATGGGGGCTGAGGTGGAGGAAACTGAAAAATATCATTTAAAATGCGATAGTGGGATTTTCCAGCGTGAACTATGGTCCGCATTTAGATAGTTACCCCAAAATTTGACAAGGCCTTGATTCAGGGAGTCAGAAAACTGCTGAGCAGTGTAGCTTCCCTTGTAATTGTCCAGTTTGTGTATGTTTGGGCAGGGAAGAGTTAGGTTAGAGGGAAATGGACAAAAAAAAATAATATTGTAGTTGTCTTAAAACTAATTTCTGGTATTTTATAGTACACAACTTTAGAACTTCTTTCTAGCCTGTGCTTGGAATCCCACCAAAGTCAGTGGGACCTGACAATGGAAACAGCACCCACCCACAGAGACAAAATAGCAGATGTGAAATTTCTGTGTGTAGAAACCATCCTAAGGAGTTTTTCTTCCCTCTTCTCTGACCTCTCTGGACTAAATAAACTGTGGAGCAGGGTGGGATATTTTTCCTCAGAGCAGACTTAAAACTCAGGAACTAAAGCTAGGGAAGCAGAAGGCGTTGGGGACCTTCCACACTACAAGCCATACCTCCCGTGCAAATGATGCACCACCTGAGCTGTCTGAGGCTGCTTCTGTAGCAGCCGGAGTTAACCGGAAAGAAAAACTCATTGTCAGCCCTCTGGGTGAGGGGGGTTCGGGCTGAACCAGTGTTTATGCCTTGATTTATCCCACCTCAGCACACACTCTTTTTTTTTTAAAAGGCTGAGCCTGCTTTGGAGTATTGTTATGTGAAAAAGGCTGAGGAATGCTCCGAGGCTTACGGATAGCAGCATCAGATGTGCTGGATGATGCTGTATGGAAAGACGAATGATAGTGCTGACCAGTGTCAGTGAACATGGCCCAGCTGCTCCCCAGTTTACGCAATTCCTTGGCACGCAGGCAGGGATGGATTCTGTGCTCTAAAGGCAACTCTGTGCGGCAGGTTGGTGTCAGGCAGCTGGATGGTAACACTGGAGCTGACATCTGGCTGTGCAAACAGCAGGGGCTATTGCTGTTGAGCCTGGCAGAGGTGATTTACAGACTTCCTGCCTCACGGATTGGCAGCCCCCTTTGCAGGGACACTTCTGTAACTTTTTAAAAATTCTTGTGTTATGCTTTTATACCTACCAGGGCATGCCGGAGAATGGCAGAAGCTGAAGTCATAAAGGCCACATGCGCATTACTGCACTTGGGTGCATGCTTTATGGGAGAAAAACATAGCCAAAATTAGAGAGCAGCCAAGAATTAGAATAAGAGCATCCCCAAGTATTAGGATTAAGCTTGGTTTTTGAAAATATTTGTGAATTAATAAAGACAGAAGGAACATTTTTATGATTGACTTTGCATTACTAACTTAAGAATGCCTAGAAAAGAATACAGCTGCTTTTCTAATGATTTCAGTGGAGAAGTATTACAAAGTAGTACCTGGAGCCAGATTTTTTTAGTGGAGATTGGATTAGTATTTTTAGTTATTGGCATGAGTTTCTCCCATTTAATCGAAGAAAGAAATGCCTACTGGAGAGCTCAGCATCTCCACCCACCAAAATGTGTCAGGGCCGTGGTGCTGGGAAATGAGAAGCACTTTGCTTTCCTGCTATGAGGAGAATTCATGTTCATGCTCTTTTTGCCGTCACTTGGAGATATGCTCACTGTCTTTCTACCCTTCTCTTGGCAGCGGGGACGGAGATATAGCAAAGAGGGAGACTGGAAGCTTAAGTATGTTTTAAGAGCACATACACAATGCTGTGCTTAAATAGCTGCTGGTGTGTTTTGATGGGAAAAAAGCGAAAAGTGCATTCCAATGTGGGACAGCGGGAACAGCAGGAACTTTGGTGTTTTGGGATGATTGAATGTTTACATCTGACCACAGCATGTGGTCCACAGACATGGTGCTCCTTCCTGAGCAATTGCTAAAACTCAAGGGTTAAGGAAGTGGGAAGAGGATTCAAACTGAATGCAAATGTTTTTTCCAGCCTGAAACATTTCCCTTCACAGGCATGTTTCTAATGCACGAGGCAACCTCTCTTATGCTTTGTTATATCACTGTTCTATGTTCTTATATTCTTCTGAGGTGTTGACACCCACCTCTGCATTGCAAGTGCTGCTGACCTCTTTCATCCTTCTGCTGCATTTCTCAGCAAGCACCTTGTGTGCTTTGTCCCATGCAGCTGGGGGCTTCCTTGTAAGTATATTATCCATCAGCTTCCTGACCTTTTTCAAACCTCTATTTAAAACTCTACCCTTCTGTAACACCGCTAGAAACTGAGAAGTGATGAGGCTGTATAGGGTGAGAAGGGTGATGAGGCTGAATAGGGAGATTTGGCATGGGCAGGAGGTCCGTGTCATGATTTGATAGCACAATGCAAACACAGGGAAATGTTAAAATTAAGTCTCATAATAGGAGAAAACTCACAAGAAAATAGTACGGTGGTGGTGACTGAATGATCCTCACAGTTTCCCTGCTAGGGAGCATTACACTATCCTTGGCTAACAAAAGACTTGGTAGTCTTTTAGTAATAACATTTTGAGGATAACAAACAGAAGCATCACCATCAGAAATAAACTTTTCAGATACAGCTATATGACGAGTAGTGTTTCTTGTTTTTACTGTGGCTGATCAAGTTGTTCTTTTTAGAGTTTGTTGGGGTTTTGTTTTTGTTTTTGTTTCCCTCTTCTGCTTTGCATTGGTTCATTTAATTTTGCATATATGTATTTGAATATTGTGAATATTGTAGTGCCTTGTGCCTCCCACAGTGAGGTGGGTGGCAAAGTTCCTGGTAGCTCCACAAAGATGGGTACCAGCAACTGTGCTTTTAAGCTGATTGGGGTTGCTATGCAGTGCTATTTAGTTTGAATTCAGACACCCAATGTCAAGACCTTGTGCTATCTGAGATACTGCAGCACTTAGCAGGGTTAGCAGCATCTGTGGGAGTTAATGTTCATCTATGGGAATCACAGAATCACAGATTGGTAGGGGTTGGAGGGCACCTCTAGAGATCATCGAGTCAACCTCCCTGCCAAAGCAGGTGCCCTATACTAGGCTGCACAGGTAGGCATCCAGACGGGATGGGAGATAATGTCCATCTCCTTATTGTGCACAGGCTACATGATGGTTCCTCCAAAGACAGCAGACATCTCCATTTAGGTGACTGAAGTTAAACTAGGCAAGACTATTTGGCTATAAGCCCAAGACCATATCAGAATTGCTTTGAGGGTTTCACTGGGTGCTTACGTGATTTCAATTTTCCCATGAAAGAACACGTGCTGTATGTTTCCTTTAGATAGTAATATATTTCTGGTGTTTCAAAGTCAAATATTTGCAAAGGTCACCCAAATATACTTTCCCATTGGTCTTTGGTAATTCAGCTAAGTGTATGTGGCACCTTGGGTAGGACACCTTTGGGATGTTGAATCTTGCTAGCTGTTTTTCTAAGGTCAGTGGTATATGTATGCTTTTTTCTTCTTCTTCTTTGTCAAAAGCCCCTTTTTGTCAGAAAACATCTACAAATGTCATAAATCTATCTTACCATTTGAATATAGCAGAACTCTGACCAAAATTATTCAGTTAATTTTAAACAATTTAAACACTTACTTAGGGGTTAAAAGTTTATTTCTAAATTAAAATAAAAACCCTTCAAGGTTACCTACCAATCAAATTTTCTTACAGATAGAAAACTTAAACACCAGAATCACAAATGCAGATTTCATCATTCCAAAGATTTCTAGGGACTGTGATTTATCTGTAATTGTTGAACACAAAGTCAGCCAGACAACCCAGCTTGAGCACAAGGCCTTCTCTGAGATTGCTCATCTTCCAAAATAATTCTTGCTTAGTTTCTGGGTTAAATGGTGTTTAGTAAAAGCTGACCATGAGTCTAAGGTAATAAATTGCATCCAACAAAAAATAATAAGCTTTATTCAATGTTGTGACATTCTTGGTCTCTAAATCAAAGCCATTTGTTTACATTCAGAGAGTTATTTCATTCCTACCAGGGACCAAGGTTACTTTATTGATACGACATTTCCTTGTGCCATTCCTGAGATGTGCTTGAGTGACTTGAGGTACTCAGAGCCGTGCTGAATTGTCGAAAGCGCTGATAAACAAGAAGGGAAAAGTCTCGCAGTGAGCAGAGGCAGAGGAATAACAGGTGCTTGCATCTGTGCCTCCAAAGACCATAGTTAACATACCACACTTAAACGGCAACGGGTGTTTCGTAGTAGAGATGGATCTGCGGTTTATGTATAACTTACGTTTAAAGTATAACCTTTAAATTACGGACGGTCTGTTCTCAGACCGAACTGTTGGGCTTTGAATGCTGTAGGTAAGAAGTCCCTGAACAGCAGGAGCTCGGATCCCTGCAGAAGCCTCTTAGCCTGCGTGTCCGTTCAGTAGACTCTGTGCTGTACCTGGTGCTTGAAGTAAATAGACATTTACAGTATAATCACTGAGTAGGTATTTGTGCTTAAGATCTCGATTTTTGTTCATCGGTGCAATCAATCTGTAAATCAGTTGGGTGAGTGTGGCTTATAAGGAGTATGGCTACCATCCTCTATTGAAATGAAGGTAGACAGGTGTTTACTGTGGGGGTTTTTTGGTGTAGATTCACTGTAGGAACGCAGTATTTAGATGACCTCAGGAGGGTGAAAGTAAGGACCTGTATGTGTGGAGTTACACTAGCTTCGTGTTTATGGATTAAGAGGTTTGGGGAGGACGCTTAGTTGCTGGATATTTATCCAAGCAAAGGGAACTACCCAACGCTTGCCAAAGGTGAACGCATTGGATTTGTGTGGTGCTGCAGAAGGACAAATTGTCGTGGAATGGGCAGGAAAGCAGTTGGTATGGTTTGGACAATGGTAGGAAGCAGATGGCTTCTCTTTCCCTTCTTTTCCCCCATCCCTACCTTTTTCCCCATCCCTACGCTCTGCTGCATTTCACTTTCTGTCAAAACCACGCCGTATTTCCCCTGAGGAACACATTAGCTCCTTTCTTCTCACTCTCTGTTTTTCTCCTTCTCCAGCTACGTTTTGTGTGCCTTCTTCAAAAGCAGGAGCTTTTCTCAGGTGCCACATTGCTGCCTCTGTAATCCTCTCGGTTTTTTCCATGTTGTTTCCCTCCACCATTCTTTGTGATACTCTTTTACCGTTGGCTGCGCGACCTGTCTGCTTTTACAACTGAGTAGTAAAGACAGTTACCCCAGAACAAGGGAAAAAAGAAAAAAATCATTCAGGAGAAAGCCTCCTCCCTGGAGCAGAGCACGAGCACCGCACAGGCTGGATCCGCTGAAACCAGAATCAGAGCGAAGCTGGTCGGGACCGAGCCTTGTGGGGCTGCCCAGCAAAACCAGCATAGCCCCACTTTTCTGGCTGCTGGTTAATTAGCTGTTTGTAGGGTGATTTGGATTTTTTGACTACATGCAGCCGTACAAAAAGCACCGAATCAGCAGAGGTGTGTTTATTCAAAGACATTTTGTGGTTCTGTTCCCAAGACTGTGGTGCAAAGCAGGAAGCTGGCTCCATTCCCGTGGGTATTTGCCCTTTCTCAGCTCCTTTTTTTTCCTCTGGGTTTTTTTTTTTTTTCAGCTGGAATACGGCAATTTTGGGTTCCCTAATGCAGCTTAAGAGGAACTGGCATTACAAATTCCTTTCATAACTCTTCAGGTTATTGTGCCTGCGGGTTGCACCTGCAGCAGTTTTTCTGGGAGCTGAGTGTGCTTCCAGCAGTCTTCAGTAAAACCGTACTTGGGAGGCAATGATTCCAGTGTTTTTTCTGAAAGAGCTATGCAATTTTTTTTTTGAATGTGCAATCTTCTTCATTTTTACTTCCCATGCTTTCCTTTATGGCCATTCTGGTTGTCACCTTTTTAGAGTTCAGATTGCTAAGGAGAAATAAGGTTCCTTGGAGCTGCTGACTAAAGAACAGCTTTGAAAACTACACCAAATTTGGTTTTGCCACTTTGCTCCTGAAGGGGTGCTTAACGGAGCAGTACCACGCTGTTTACGCCAGAGTCAGTTCTGACAGGCAAACTCCTGTTCCAGAAAGACACAAGCGAACAGACAGACACAACTGAAAAGAAATATGAAGTTGCATCTGATTTTTTTTGTATGATCTAGACATATGTATTGGAGTCATCTTTTTGTCTAAGTCCTAAAACTGCATGTAGACATAATATCATAAAAGCTGTAAGCATTTATTTATTCTCAGTATAACTGCAGATCTCTGCTGTTTGCAGGCATGTTTTAGGCAAAACCAGTTTTGAAATAAAGTAAGTGTTTGCAAAGCTATGTTCCTAGATCTTTCCCTATTTTTATTTACTCTCAGCACACTGCTTCAATAAAGCACCTCACCATGTGTTTTACTTTAAGCATAAGCTTAAAGTCACGTGCTATTTAAGCCCTTCGCTAAACAGGGGGCGCTTTCCTGATTCAGTCCTAGGGCATGTCCTGTATTTCTTGCTGGCTGAAATCAGCAGAAACGTCTGACGAGATAAGCCTGCTGCCCAAAATTCAACCACACCGCCTCTGCTCCTTGAGTTTTGTCTTCATTTCAAAGGTTGATCTTACCGGTGATCATCCCAGACGATGAGCAAGGATAGAAGTTTTCTTTGTCTGCTCTCTGCCTTTGGTTCCTGGCTGTCTGAAGTGAACCTTCCTTTCATAAATCCTGTGGGAGAGCTGCAGCCTTCTTCAGAAACGTTGATGATGGCTGTATGAGGCGATTGTCATGCAGCTGTGCCTGGGAATTGTCATGCTGTCCGTCTGTTTAATTCGAGGCTTGATTCATATTGGTGTACAGATGAATAACCAACCAGTCTACAGGACTCATGGCATTCACAAATATAAAACGTTAAAGTGTGTGAATGATTTTCTGGGCATGGGGAGAAAAGAGGTTTGGCCAATTAGTTGAAAAAACTGTAGTCAAATTATTAATAAGTTGAGGTGAAATTTTGCAAATTTTCTTCATTGAATAAAAATTAAGAGCTTTTTTTGAGGGGGAAATAAAAGGTAGTGTTAAAAGTCCTGCCAGTGTTAGGTCTATATTCATTCTCAAGGGGTTTAGGCACAGTTGCCAAAACAGAGGAGGCAGCAGTAGCTACATCGTTAGCCCTGTGCTTAGGACACGGATGTGGGATGCAGGCGATTGAGGTTGAGACGTTACCTGGAGTGTCAGTGCAAGGTTAGTATGCATCCCTCATCCTAGCTGGTGCCATAGACACGGAGTTGTTCCTGGTCTCTCTTTGACACAACAACATTTAATAAATTGCCTGCAAAGGGAGGCAGCATCAGAAAGATCAAATGTGAGGAGCCAGGAATATCCAGCAACCTTACAGTTAGGCAATGTATGGCTTATTTTCTGTTATTTCCTCAATATGTAGCAATTTGTAGACTTTAAATGGTATTCAGTAGCCTCTGGTTCCCACTGATTTTGGGATTGCTTTTAGAATAAGAGATGTTTTACCCACGTCCTTTGAGAAAGCGGAATGTGGCAGGCATTGAAAAGATGAAAAGGCATTGTGTCGCTTTCCCAGCACGGGTGTTACAAATCATGCCCAGTCCACTTGAGAATCTGAATTTTGAATTTATTAGCATCCCTAATAGTGAAAATAAACCAAATAATGTTGATTTTTTTTAAAAAAATCTGTTTATTAGATATCTTTAATACTAAACCAACTTTTTTTTTCTTCAATGTCTTCTTCCATTTGAAATCAGTTCTCTCCAGCACTGTGCTGCCCTGTTGGCAGGAAGAGGATTAGGCAACCTTGTGATGGCTCCGCTTCCACAAACAATGCTGCCTTTTTGGGCTTTTCACCTTGACGAGTACCATTCAGGGTTAGCCATTGCAGGGATTCTGCCTTTCAGCCTTTCTTAGAGCCATCATATTTATGGCTATTTTGAAAAAGTTAAATTGTTGTGAAGCAGAAGTGATAATGGAAATTACTAATTTGACCACACTTGTTTTAGGATGCTTATCTCAGGTGAAGTTGCTTTGAATTGGCATCTGTGTACTTTTTAGCGAGAGATGGGACCTTCCTCTTCAGAGATAATAAAGGGAGTAAGGTAGTGAAAGGAAATACTGTACGTATTTGGTGGAAGGGGAAGTGAGGCATGGAGACTTACTGCCGTCACTGACTGTGTTCTTTGCACCTCCCCTAAAGAGGTCCTACCGTTTCTTTTCAAAAGTGAGAAATTGCACGTTCCTCTGACTCTGCCCAAGGAGCATAAGTAAATGCCATGTGAAGGGTACATGATTATTTTCTCGCTCAGATAAGAAAATGTCACGCTGTGATAAGGACTTGTATGCGTTTCCATTTGCAATGTCTGATTATTTACTGATAAAACCCTGAACAAGTCGTCACTCCGTTCCAGTTGCTTTCAATAACATCCGCCTTGTCAGCAGTAAAGTGTTTTCATTCCTCCATAAAAATATTTAACTTCTCAAAGCAAACAGCGGCAGTTCGTGCAGCCTGCTACCGCCGTCGCCGTCGGAGGCTTTCCCCGGGACGAGGGTGCCTGTCACAACCTCCACCCCTCGAGCAGCCTGGAGCTGGTGCGCCGGCCGGCTGCGGGACGTGCCCTGCGCAGGGCGATGGGTATTGTAGAGCCTCACAGACAGGAAGAGGTGCAGAGGGCGTATTTCCCATCTCCGGTTTTTTTTTTCCCCTCAAATTTCAGCGTACATTTCAATATTCAAAATAGACTAGAAATATAATTGTTACAAAGTAAATCTGAGCAGGACTGGGGTTCACAAATGCAGCCTTTTCCCAAGTTCCTCAAAGGGGATAGTTACAAAGAAGTTAAACATTTACTCACATTTCAGAAACATTCTCATTTGTGTCTTGGAGAATCATTGACATTTACCTGGTAGTACGTTTTGAAATTATTTTTAAAAGCTATTAGCAGAACCTGAGCATTTTGTAAAAAATCAAGTTTCTTTCCATGATGATGGCAGATGAAACTCAAACCAGGATCCAAATATACCCTAGAGACTTAAAAATTTTGGGTCATACGCTGCCTACAGAAACGAACACACTACCAACCTCCTCGGTAAAACCATCAGCCTCCTTTCTGCCAGGAGCACCACAGGAGCTCCCCGGGGGCCGCGACCTCAGGGACGGTCCTTATTTTGAGGAATATCCACCTCAGATCTGTAACTACTCAGGCTGATTGGTTTGCAGTATGATCCACGCAGTGTATCTTTATTTAAAAACTGGCTTTTGATCAGCAATATTGTGTTTCTCATAGTTTCCTGTAGCCTGTCGATGGAAGAGAGGTGGGGACAGCAGGATGAATAGCCTTGAATTTTAATTTATAGCAGTAAAGGAATGGAGTCCAGCCCCTTCTCTGTCAAGCTAATGGGTTTTTGTGGTATTTGTGCCCAGTTTTTAACTGCTCTTTCAGGACACATCTTTGCCAGTTCCCACTGGAGCTGACAGGTTTTTATGTAATATTTTACCTGGTCTTTTAAGTCATTTTCTACTTGGACCAAAATATCACATTTGTAAGAGAGAAAAAAAACCAAACCCAAACCAATACTCATCTTTCACCTTCATCTCTGGAGTTAAACGTCAGAATTAGCAATACCATTGGCAAATTATTTTCTCAATCACTTCACCAAACCTTCAACGACCTACTCCCTGAAGCTGCATAAAATAGCTTATTTATTTGGGAATTTCTTATTTATTTGCTTACAACACAAATCACATTTTTTATGTCCGTGTAGTTTTTGCATTTAGATTGAAACCGCAGGGCTGTGTGTTGCAGGTTAAGTATCATATGGTGAAGTGTAAAACAGGATGTGTCATTGAAATACCAGTTAATCTGTTTTTCCCAGACCTATAATGTGTTTGAGAATATAATGCTCTTTTGTTGAAGTAATTCCCTGTAAGAATTTAAAAAGGATATAAGATTTTTGTCTCCATGTAGAATGTTCAGCTGGCATCTTGCCATGTTATTAAATACGGATTAGAAATAGCATTGAGGTATTTAAACATAATTCTTGTAACAGGATAAATAGCTAATAGCATTTGGTTTGCTGCTTGTGCGCTTGTGACCTGGTAACGTTCCCATTAACACAAACACAGACGGCACAAACTCCGTAGGCAGGATTCACAGCAGAAGGAAATTTGTTTTTTGAACTAGCTGGTATAAGGTTAAGCCAGTGATGTGTAACCGGGTGGCGTTTCCCGGCTCTGATTTTCACCTGCATTCAGTTAAAAGACTCTCAGTTTTGTTAGACTGCTGGCGGGTTTTTGAAAATAATCTTGAGTGTTACAATTGAAGAGTGGGTAAGGATTAGAGGGAGCGATCTTTTTGAGAGTTCTGTATTTTTGTTAATGAGAGAGCATATTCCTGTTGTGGTTAAAGAGGACGATGGCATTCCCGCTCCTCACTTCAGGGGGGAGCGGGACGGGGGCACCTCTGCAGCCGTTCCCTTTTGCCTCTGCTTAAAACCTTCTCTTCTGAATAAACCACCTGATTTTATTTTTTTACAAGCAATGGAGATTTTGTCACATCTCCCATTCAAATAAAATGGCTTCTGTTTTGGAGGAGTGGCAATGATTACTTACATTGCAGTTAAAAGTCTCAGTCGCTGTGCGTGAGTAATACACATATAATTCATTACCATCGTGTGCTAATACAGCAAACAAGTAGTGATGACTGCAAGCAGTGCTATTTTGAGTGAGAGGTAAAACAAGTATAATTCATGCAATATGACAATTACTTGTGTAGGAGAACAATATCCCTAAATTGGACAAGATTAATTTAAGCCCTACTAAATAGCCACATGATAATTTTCCTGTTTAACTTTAAAATTAATTTTCCTTGCCTTGCCTCTGTTCTCCTTGCTGTGCACAGCTCCTGGAAGCTTGCTTGTTACCGTAATCTAAGTAAGCCTTGTAAAATAAGAGATAAGTAATAACGCATTGATAATTACGATGGGGTAAAGTAGTATTTGTTGAAATAATTTTCCAAGCTGTTTTACGAAGAAAGTAAACGGTCCTAAAGGGTTACTGGATTAATGTACTGTTGCTGGGGGGTGGTAGGTATCTGAAAACAGTAGAAAGGACATTTACTTTGCCTTAAAGTCTTTAGTATCTGGCCAAGAGAAGGCTGTGCATGATTGCTACACTGAGACCTGGAGATGGAAACCTGGGAAAAAGCTGAATTTTGCCCAGCTCTCTCGCAGGGCTTGCTGGCCTGCATCCCGTGGTGCCCGGCTGCACGAGATGCAGTGCGGGCAGCACCGCAGGCCACTTCCCGGCTGGGCATCCCTGAGCGGCAGGAGCATGAGACAAAGGTCTCCCTCCCCTCAAAGCCGAAGCAGCCCCGGAGAAACCTCTTTCTGACGCCCCCCAAACGCTGGTGTTGCCACAGGAGCACCCAGTTTTCCTTTCCCCCTCTCTGCAGCGCAGCATGAGAGAGATCTGCTTGTGCAAGGAGCCTCCTTCAGACAGCTCTGCTTGGGGTGGCCAGGCCTTATTACTCAAATTATTTATTAATTATTTAAGCAAACTATTATCAAGCTCATGAAGCAATGTATTCCTGGTGGCTGATTGCTTTTGCGTTATAACCACACTCTCACTGTGCGGTGGGCGTCAGGTAGCTAGGTGGAAGCATCTTCTATGTTTAATTATTTGCCTTCCCACCATGAGAGGCCCCAATGGTTTCGCTCTGAAACCAGGCACAGCACCATCCCAGGTGATGCGAAATACCGCAGCTATTGCAGTGGCTTTATTTGCAGATCTGATGTAGGTAGCCATAAGGTGGCTGAGGAAATAACCTGTAATTTGCATTTTTCCTTTGTAATTTCCTTTGATTTTAGGGATTTTTTTAAGGGCACCCGTGGACTGCCTTTCACTGCCTTGTGGAGAGCCACAGCTGTAGATGAAAATAGCTGTGACAAGGTTAAGGGCCTGGCCTTTACCACCGCGTAAAATGGCAGAGTTGTCTTACTTCTGTCTTTCATAAGAGTCCATACATGTATCAGTTTAATCATTAATCCCTTTAATGTAAATAAGAGTGAATATTAGTAAAACCACAGCCTCTGTAAATGTATGACGTGACTTCACACACTTTAATTTTCACTTACACTTTTTGTCCATTTTGCAGAATTATAATTTAAAGGTTCATCTATTTATAATCTATGTCAGAACTGGAGGGGCAGGGTGCACTGCTCGCTAGAAGTCCCGAGCAGACTGTGATATCGAAATCAAAAGTAAATGGATATTTCATCTAAGTAAGAGGATTGAAACTGGGCCTTTTGTTTCTTCTTATTTGTAAAGTAGCTGGACAAAGGTAAAGAGTTTATTGCCACAAAGTTGCTCCTTAATGAAGGAAAATTTCATTATGCATCAAAATGCATCAAATGTATCAAAAGCATTTAATTACTTACTAAGTAATTAAGTTAATTTCAGCAATAATTGCTTACCCAGCAGACCATGAGTAAGTAAATAATGCACTGAAAGTTGGAATAAAGGAGGCTTTCTCTGTTCTGAAATGGCTGCAGGCAAGTAGGGGAGAGAGAGAACTGAAACCAGAGGAAATTACAACTTCAGCCTTATTTTCTGTCATCTAGAGAGGATTAGGATTTCCAGATGTATATAACCCCTTTATGCTGTGACCACTGCCCACTACATAAAAACAGGGTCGAGGGAAATACCCCATAAAGAAACTCCAACAGACTGTTAATCCCTCAATGTGAACCAAGGACCAAGAGCATTCAAAGAACCATTTCCAGCAAGGAGCCTTCCTGGACTTATGAATTATGAAATCTAATAAAATAATCATAGTAATGCAAATACTGCATGAAAGAAAGTATAGTATAATTTCAGAAACCTTGCAGAATGAGAAAAGCCTTAATAATGAAACTGTTAGAAGATGTTATGAAATGCTAATAGGTATGAGAGACATAAATCTTGCCCAAGCTTCAGATGTTAAGATGTGAGGCAGCAAGGGTTTCGTTATTTCTGCAGGTGGGAGCTCAGCCTGAATACACATGCAGTGCCAGATGAGCCCTGCTCCAGGATGGAGCCCATTTTTTTTTAAATCAGTAATAATAGCTATATTAATAATGAGATAACCACTAATGTACAACTGCATCATTAAAAACAGAGTAGATTGGCATATCTAAGTTGTTGTCCTGTTTGCAGGTAGACTCATCCTTTAGCCTAGTACTTATAATCCGTGGTCACACAATAACCAGTTTAGTGGTGTCCTGTGGCCAGCTAAAGCTACGCAAGTGAAAAGTTAATTCTTTCTACCGCCTAACACCTACACTTGTTTCATTCTCTTTCCCTTGGCATCTCTTTTTGGCCTGGCCGTGGCTAAAAGCCTTAATCTACACAGCATTTTATATATATATAAAAAAAAAAACAGCTTCCAAAAATCCATTGGCATTCCCACATCCCCTCTAATGGTCTACATATAAATTTTCTGTTTGTTTTTTAAATTAAGAGCAGTCTTTTTGTCTGTGTTTGTGCAATACTTAATTTCTAGCACCTAGATACTACTATAAAGGTCTAAATTTCCACGTCTCCATGAGGAAAAAATGGCAAGCTGGAGTAAGAAATCCTCCTGCCTGAGGATCCCAGCCACACCTTTCCGTAGGTCTGTATTTGCATCAGTTTGGTGGCTGCTCTGTGCCCTGGAACTCTGCATCCTGACATCACTTTAAGGCAGGACTCCTAAGAAATCATCTTGACGGAGTTTGGTTTAATTTTTCATGAAGACGGAGGACCAGGTTTTTGCAGACATCTTCAGGACCAGGTGTAGTGTCTTGCGCTGTGGCTTGAATGCTGCCCTACCTCCGTGGAAGTGCCAAGTTTGATGTAACCTAAGGCAACATTGCCTTTTCCCTACAGCTCCATTGGAGAGTTGGGTCAGACGTACTGGGAATAACATACTCTGGTCTTTTTTAGTTTTTTTCCCAGCAGTTATGTCTAGCTGATAAGTAGTCTCCAAGGGTGGGATTCAACTCACTTAAACTAGATGCCTAAGCTCTGTAGAGCTATTTAGTGCTGTACTCAGAGAAAACAGAGGGCATGTCATCTCAAGTGGGTGGGTGAATGAGACAGGTAAGATGATGAATCCTCAAGGAGTAGCTTGCTCTATGTATATCTACTAACCAGAGACTTGTTTTTTCTGGCTGACTCGATGTGAGGTGGCTTCCAGCTTCAGTGTGTAACATAATAGCCTGTATCCATTTTTACCACTTTTCGATTATCCCAGCACTCAGGGTTATCGGTTTGTTGGGTATTCAGCCTGTTCCAAAAAGCACTGGTGGTGCTGCCGCTGTTCCTGCCTCCTGGGTTGCAGACTCCATCTGCAGGTCTGATTTTTGTTATCAGATATTTGTCCAGCATCTCTCTGAAACTTGCCCTTAAGTTTTGCTGAAATGCCAGACAGGACCTCCAAGGGTCCCTCTTGGACCAGTGCGTGTTTTCGTTTTTTGAAGGGAAGGAGGAGAACAGGGAAGCCAACATGCCCAGTGATTTGAAGCATTTCTAGCTGCCCTAGTGCTCCAGTAGACGTGTGCTCTTTGGTTAATAGTATACTGGTCCGAGCAGTGGGACTCTCTGCAGTGCTGCCTCTCGCTGTAGCACCTGGCAACCATTGACCTGGATGGAGAGGACTCCACGTTTCTGTAGCAAACCAGGCTTTTCCCTCCGGGGGTCGTAGCAAGTCACGGTCAAGTCAGGTGCACACAAATTGAGTTGCTGCTTCCTCCTCCAGATTTCTTTCCTGCAATTCTGCCTGCACCTGTCTCCAGGTTTTGTGCAGCCTGCTGACCTGGGTACCTACCCTTGTTAACGTGTCCTCCTCCTGAAGTGCCTCAATTTGCAGGCTGGATCATTGCGATGTTAAGTCAATTGATGCTTTGCTTTGTCATTTCTCCTCCTCTACTGAGTACACGGGTCTTATAATGAAAGTCTGCTTTATGCTGACAACAAAACTAGATCCACTCAGTTCAACATAACAAGCTGCATTTCAGGTTGTCATTTAAAAGGATATTTAGCAGACACAAACTGTAAAGAACTCGTCCTTCTATTTGCAATCAGTGGGCCAACTTACATGTTTAAAAGTTAGAGGCACACCTAAATACCTTGACTGATTGTGACTTGAGAGAGAGGCAGGAGAAAGGGAAGAAAATGGAAGACATCCAGAGGCCCCAGGGTCCCTTTTTCAGTTGACTGTCCAGATTACTAATTTTGCATGTCCTGTTAGATCTGCTGCAACACATTGGCATGGTTTAGTTTGGATGGGTAGTCATGGGGATCCTTTCAGTCTTGCACTGTATGATCTCGCTGCTGAGACTGTATCCTGAACCACCCAAATGCACGCTCAGGGAGGGGTGTGTAGAGTGAGAACTTGTCTGTGATGCAGCAGAAGGCTTCAGCTGTCATAGGCTTTGCGGACCTAACTTGGCCTTTCTTCTGTAGGGGCTGGTGGGTAGATAAGGGGATCACTCCTGCTCAGGTGGAAAAGGGCCATGCTTCCTACAGGGGTGGAATTCAACACGGACACTCTTCCAATTGAAGACTACTCAACTACTGGAAGCTGTTTGTATCGGGAGGAGAGCACTCAGAGTTTGTCCCCAGTTGCATTTGAGTCAGCAGGGGCAGACTTCCAGCAGGAAAAAGGGGCCTTACAAGGGACTTTATAGGAGAGGATGGTGAAAGTCAAACTACCCCTTCATTACTTAGAGAAAACATTTTAGTGTTCTTGCTCTCTCTTTCACCTACTTTTTTTTTTTGGTTGGTTTTGTTTGGTTTTTTTTTGTCTTGGCACCTTAAAAAGAGAAAGAAGCTATTTTTAGCAGAATGCTTGTAGTTACTTTTACTGGTGCCTCTTTAACCTGAAAGCTTAATTAGGGTTTAGGACAAAAAGTGTGTTATTGAACTTGCATGTTCAAATTTGTAATCCTTTAAGTATGTTTGGTGTTCTCTGAACCCTGTAGTACCTTCAAGATAAAAGACAGATGTTACTAACATTTCTAAATAGAAAGTAAGATACATTTATTTTTAAAACAAAAGTCCTTATGGCACTCTTTCAATATTAAGGTGCTTATTTTGCTCTTAAAAAAGAGAGAAAGGGAAGGGGAAATTACTATTTTTTTTTACCTGAAGGAGTGTCCAGCTGTGGTTTAACACCGCTTTCTCATTGAGCTTCACTATTGCGGATGTCACACACGGCACCCTGACAAGTACCAAAAATACAGTTTATGTGCAGGAATCTCAACTACCAGCCACATTTTAAATATAAATATTTCTGCTGTTTGGCTGAGAAATTAAACAGCAGCTGAAAACATGTTTTCAGTGTTGGATATTAGCAGATAGAACTATATGACTGTTTAAAAGTATTGGAATAATAAGTAGCAACATTTTTACTTTGTCNCAGAACTATACGACTGTTTAAAAGTATTGGAATAGCTTTGTAGTATAGCATTGGATACTTCCAATAGTATTGGAAGTAGCAACATTTTTACTTTGTCCATTAAAATGTACTTTAAATTACAGATGCTTTATCTCAAAACTTAGCCTGGAAGTATAATTTCAGCATTGCAAGTACTCTGAAGAGTGCTGCTAGCAAAAAGCAAGGCATCTTGCTGCGGAGGTGGCTCAGAGGCAGGACCTCTCATGGTGCAATGTGCTGACGTCGGAGGCTGCTACTGCAGAAGTCAAGATTTCCATTTCAAGCCCAGTAGGTGGCATCAAAAGAGTTCTCTAAAATTCAGCGTTTGGGTGTTTGTGCCTTCGCCCCAGACCACAAGATAAACAGAGTGCTTAGATAGAAAAAATTTCAGGTAATCTGTCTCTTCCTTGCAAAAAGCTTTGGTTTGAATATGATTTGACCCAAAGGACATGCCTGTGGTGCTTTTGTGCCTAGCATTATATTACGTGCGTTATAGTTGCCTTCAGTGAACCAAAATTACTTGTAACTATATTTTTATTGCATTCATAGCAGAAATAATATTGCCAATTTTGTTTTTTTTCAGTGTTGTGATACTGTAGGAATCTGCATGAATACTGTAGAAGGCATCAAGAATGTAAAACACACTTTATATCTTCCAAGAGTAGATTTTCTGTCTTTTTTTTTTCTTTAATTAAACCAATATATTTGTCACAGCACACTAACAGAACATGTTTATGTCTAGAAAACAGACATTTTCTAGTGCAGCTGCAGTCAAACCCATGTGCTTCTCAGAACCTACTGCCAAGGCTGAAGGAGGTCTTTGCAGTAGTGGGAGTACGGGAGCGCAGTCATACTGCTTCCCTCCCTCTGTCTGCCTGCGACCTTAAAAAACTGCTCTTTAAAAAAAAGGCTTTGTCACTTCATGGTAAACCAGAGGGCCGTGGGATTTCCTCTCGGGGGTGGGGAGGAGAGGGGAGGCGATGGGAGCTCCCCTCCCCTTTCTCCTTGGCCATCGTTCAGCCAAATCCAGTGGCTGTTTGCAGCGGTGCAGCAGGGCAGGAGGCAGAGCGGTCGACCACAGGGTCCCTTCTAGCATTGCCGCTGTGCGTGCAGAGGCGGTGGTGGCTGCTCTTGGCAGCTACTGCTATCAGCCTGGTCCTGCGGAGCTTCGTTCAGGGCAAGAGTCGCTGCTAGGAATGCAGTGGGCTCGGTTAATCCATGCCAGTGCAGAACAAATGAGTCTGTAGAAGGAATTAAACCTTGAAGTTGCGTCCCACAGGCGGGCCAAGCTTGCGAACTCCTTGTAGTTTTTCAGGCAGTAGTTTTGAAGCGGGTGCTGCGGTTCCCGTTCTTTGCCAGGAGACCAAATGCCTTGTGAAAAAGGAGAGGGGAGCCATCAGTGTGGTATGAGAAGGAAAAGCGCACAAAAAAAGTCCCTGATAGCTGGCGATCAAATAAGGAAACTTGGAGGAAAGTCCCAGTTCAGCCCGAGGAAGCTAACTCAGCACAACAGGCAGGGGCAGATCCACGGTGCTGGTCCCAGCTGGACAGTTTGTTGTCTCCCAGTAGGCAGTGGTTCTGCTCTGCTTGCTGGATAAACCTGCCTCTTAGCCAGCATAAATATGGGAAGGAGGTAACTGAGCTCCCTCGTGTTGAAGAAAGAAAATGGAATTGGAGCTCAGCTTTTGGGAAGAAGAAAAAAAGTTATGCTCCTTGTTCTTTTTATTGTAGCTTCAAAGGGATTATATAATTATACGAAAACAAATAAAAAAGTCTTCTCTGCTCCCTCTGAACTGTTTCTTCCGTGCTTAACCTTCAAAAGGAAACAAAAAGTCCAGGAAAAACAAATTCCACTCATCACAATTTTGAAGGCACAGAACATCTGAGGTCAATAGCAGAACTTTCAAAAACCTGGTTCCGGAGACGTTTGGACGGAAATGGTTACAAAACAAATTCTTACAACTGCTCCAGAGGCAGAGGAACTCCAGCTCAAGGTGAGCCCAAACTACTGGCTTAGTACCGACGTACGGTGCGTGGCTCCTGGGTAAAGTCACCATCGGTTTCCTCTTGCTATGGATGAGGATGTGGAGGTAAGTGACCTTTATTCAAGGCTACTCCGAAAAGCAGAGCTGCTGAATCAAGGTGGCAGCAGCAACTCCAGAAACTGAAGGTCTTTTGGGACCCTCTGGTATCTTGCACCTAAGGTCTTGCTGCCTAGTGAAATTAGCCTAAAGCATGATGGTGCTCCTCCCTGTGAGCTTAAGCAGTATTGGGAAGAAGGGTGTGGAGAGCTTTTCCCTCTCCCAGCATCTTTGAGTAAGACCCAGAACAACAACAACAAAAAGACTGAAAAGCGAGTGGAACAGTGAAAAATGGATGTAAACAGGGAGCGTAGGCTAATAATCCCATTAAGTAATGACATGTGATTACGGAGAGCTGTAACAAGTCGATACTGTCACAATATATGATCTCTGCCTAGGGCTCTGAAGTCTCTGAATGAAGGCTTCTGTGCATGGCCTGAAATTTTTCTCCTCTGCAGCAGCGGCTGTCTTAATTGTTTGATTAATGAACTCATTAAATCCCAGTATTACTAGAAGAAGCATATTGACCTCCTGACCGATCACAATTAAGATGTAACTGCCACTCAATCAAGACACTGGTTAGCCACCTATTTAAGCAGCAGAAGACCATAAAAACCAGCTTTGCGTTTTGGGGATTTGACCCACTTCATCCCCAAGGTCTGGACATTAAGAGAGTGTCACTACAATTGCAGGTGGAGGCCAGCTTGCAGCATTACCTACAATTACAGCAGCATTTGCCTGGTTATTAAGATTATGACCAGTCTGGAAACACAATGTTCCATTGAATCAACAGCAAGACTCCCGCTGACTTTACTGGAGTTAAGGTTTCACCCTGCGTAATCCCTAAGCGCAAGAGTGAGGAAGCGCAATTAAATTCGGCGCGCGTACCAAGAGCAGCTCAAAGTCACGCATCCCTGAGCGGCGCTGTGGAGAAGGCAGCAGGGGGTTCTGCTCCCAGGCTGGAATGGCCCTAGCTGCGCTATCTTCCCAAGGGTATTACTGGGGGACAGGCGGGTCTCTTCTGGTTCTCCCACTGCTGCATCGTGTCCCTGCAAGGTGAGATGTTGACACACAGTCTCGTTTCTGTAAAAAGGCCACCCTTGCTTTGTTGGAAGGGGAATTGTCGTACCGTGATGGCATACTTCAGCTACTGTCGTCTTGCGCCATACACAGCTATAAAGCTGTTGCAGTGTCCCAGCTCATGATTTTTAAGTGGCTGGTGTCATCACGGCAGGGCTTCTGTTTGGAAATTTGAGCAAACACATTTGATGTGTGTCACTCATGCTTTGATGTCCAGTAGGAATTAGATGAGCTGAGTTAGGAGAACAGAGTTGTCTCCTGTAAGCCAAAATGCAAGTTGACATATCTGAAGGCTTTTTATCTAGCTGTTTTCACCCTGGTTCTGGGCCTTCAGTGAAGGTTGTAGGAAACTGTAGCGTCTGTGAGCTGCCAGGTCAAACCATGCCAAGTTCTGAATCCGATTTGGTGTTCAAGGTCTTGCAGTCACTTGAAACTGCTGGTCACTGTTACGGTAGGGAAAGTTTTAATGACTGTTTGTGCTATTGTGTGGGCTGCTGTAATTTGTTCCCAGCTCTGCAGAACTGAAGGAAACCTAGATGTATCCACCACCAGCCCTGGTACAGCTGGTCTAGAGATTTGTCCTCCCTTCACCTCGCACCCAGAGCTCAAGCCTCCGGGGGCTAAATAGCTTTCTGCTTCCTAAAGCTCGATGTGATTCACCACCTTCCCAGTTGTCCCTACATGAACGGCTGCTGCCTCCTGTATGGTAGGACCTCAGCAGCCAAGGCTTTTGACTGAGTAACTCCTGAATATCAGCCCAGGCATAGCAACCCTAGAAGACACGACGCAGTCTTAGATGTCAGGAGGTATCACACAGCCTGAGTAGCATGGCCTTTGAGAATAGACTTAATCAAGTGCAGCAATGATTTCACAAGTACACTGCTCAGAAGATTTCCTCCTTAGCCTGTGAGAAGGACCATGGCCACATCAGAAATGGGGAAACATTTTAGTTCCTGTGAATACATATTTTTCTGTAAAAGCAAAGTGCTTTCCATAACTACTGGAGACAGCAAAGCTGGGCAAACGCCGCAGCACTTCACTGGAGACCATGGTACCTGCATTGCACACAACACAGCTCTTTGAAATTTACTGTCACCAAAGTGATGTGAGACAAAACGAAGCAACAAATGTGTTTCCTTAGCTTCAGTAGTAAAAGTTAGAGGGAGCCAATAATGGTCAGCAGAAGATGGTGATTCATCAAGAAAAGTTCACCCTGTCATCACTTTTGATCACATAGCTGTTCTTGACCACAGGGCTATCTGCAAAGTTCTCCAAATGGTACATGAACCCTGCTGAGGTAACTACTTTTTTCCTGTTGAGGGCTGAATGAAAGTATCAAGTCAGTTGTAGGAGCTGTTTTTTCTGGACACTCGTTCTTTCTTTTCCCAGACCACAGTGATCGGTTACTCTAAGGTTATTTCTCCCCTGACTTAGCTTGATGGTTTATATTCCTCCATATTTAACTGTTTAAGACACCAAAGCACAGGCTGGTACCGGGTTGCGCTGCTGTCCCCCTGGGTGTCCTGCCCAAGGGGTTTCCCTGAGAGCCAACCTGGGGTCCACAGCCGGCTGTTGGCAGCACGGGGCAGCGCCATGGGAAGGGGTCGTGGCAGAGAGCGCGGCACAGCTGGAAAGGGGCCGGCGGGAGCCAGCCCATTGCCAGACGTACCTGCCTGCCTCCTCCGGACATGGCAACTCCGAAGCGACGTCCCCTGGCCGCTGCTTCTCCCCTCAGTGCAGCCTAGCACTGTGAGAGCGTGAGGTGCCCACTGCTAGCACTGAGGGGTCGCAGTAACAGCCTTCACCCCCTTTTTCCCTTCTGGGGTGGGTAAAACATGACGAAAGAGCCGGATGGGGCAAAACGGTGGTGTCATGTATTTAGGTCTGTTTTAAGCATACACTAGCAGCATCTGTAGTGTTGGTCTGATGAAATCCACAGTCGTTTTCTATCTTCCTGTTACTGTAAACTGTGCAGCGCTGAAAAGCAGCGCTCCGGGTAGGAGGAAAAACACAATAGTAGCTTTTGACCAGCTTTAATTTTTGCCACCTACAAAACAAGGCTTTTCTAACACAGCGGTCCAGCTGTTTGAGCATTTCTAGTTGTTCTCCTTCCCTGGCAGTGTTAAAGGCAATGGGCTGGGCTGCTCTTCATTCCTAAGGAAGTCAGTGGCCGTTGCAGTACCAGAGGCAGAACGCAGCAGAGAGTTATCAGGGGAGAATCCTTTGGGCTGGTGCAGAGAATGAGATCAGTTATCAAGCAGCAGCAGTGTCCCTCCTCACGCGTCCCTCGAGCTCCCTGGCAGAAACCTGCCTGCTCCGGCCCAGGTGCTCGTTTCCAGACGTGGAGCTCTTTGTGAAGGTGAGCGTTGTAAAGCCATCCCGCAGCAATGGTTGTTCACGGAGAACTTTTTGCTGTATTTGAGATTCATTTGATAGTGTGAGGAGGGTGAAAGAGCAAGCAGAACTGGTTTCATTAATGTGTGGTGCTTGGTCGTAAGGTCAGCAGACCTTAATGAACTAAAGTATTAACTAAGTAAATGATGCAGCTGTTTTTTTACTTCCACTCCTGTGCATTTAATCTGAAGTTTTAAAAGTGGGCTTTAGGAGAGTCATATGAAGGGCTTAAAAACTAGAACTCTGCTTTCTTCCAACATGAAGCCGAACTTAACCGATAGCAGCTATGCAAGGCTTTGCTCATTTTAATGAAGGCTCTTAACGCAACGCAGAGTACACGCGAGCAATGCTGCTGTGGCCACACGCATGGTGAGTTACACCTCTTGTGCGTTACAGTAACCCCTGGTGACTCACTTAGCCAAAACCGAAAGACCATCGTTACAGGGTCACAGCGGAACAGAGGTTACGTGACATGGACAGGGCCACGCTTCAGTCTTCAAAGTGGGAGCCCTGGGTCTTCAGCAAGGAGGGATTAGCCAGGGGGACGCGGCTCCTGTGCTCCATTAGTCCTCAGTTCAGCAAAGTGCAGAGACGGGTGCGTTCAGCTGGAGCAAGGCTACTGCCTAACTTCCCTCCTCCGGGGCCCCCACAGCTGTTTAGTTTGAAATTCTTAATTATTTGATTTATTCTGTTTATTCCCTTAAGTGCTTTAGACATCTCAATTTATGCTGGTAAATCTTGCTCTGCTTGTTTCCTGTGATCATAAACTGCTTTAAGCTTGTTTTAATCTTGCAGTGACTTAAGTAGATTTATATTTACATCAACAAATGAGCTGGAGACTATTTCCTTTGGAAGGACTGCTGTGATTTCAGTTTTGTTTTCTAACTTACGGCAATATTCGTAATGCATTTTAATGAAAAGCTACGTCTCCAAGATGACAGGATTCCTCATCATATCTGTGTGCATGCTTGGAGACAGATATAAAGAAACTTCGCATGAAAATGTGTATTAGTAGAGATGAGTAACATGCTATACATACTCGTAGCAGATCTGGGTTTTCTGCTTTCCTGCTGCATCGGCTATCAAACTTTGCTGTCCTCACAGATGTATGTATACCTTCTCTTTTTTATTTTTAATTGTAGGCTGGCAGTGATGGGGAAAGTATTGGAAATTGCCCGTTCTCTCAGCGTCTCTTTATGATTCTGTGGCTAAAAGGGGTCATATTTAATGTCACAACCGTGGATTTGAAAAGGTGAGATTGTAACCAGAGTTCTCATTTTCAGAACACCTTTTCCAAAATGGTGGCGTTAAAGAGGGACTCTCTTCTGACAGATTCGAAATGCACACCATGGCTTAACACTGTGCTAAAGGTCTGCATGCCCGATTCCTCTTTAGGCTTCCCTAGTACGAAGTGGACTAACTTCTGTGAAGCAGTTGGGATTTTAATCTGTTTTGCTGTAGTTCTCTGCAACATAAGGCCGAAGTTTTGGCATTTCAGAGCACATTCAGATACAGGCTTGCAAATCCTCACGCCGCCCGTGTGGGGCAGCTGGCTAAGTTTCACTTTGTACGAAAGATGTAGAGTAGCCCGCTATTGTAAAGCTGAAACAGTTTGTTGCACTGGAGTGGGGGAATTGGAAATGTGGTTCCTGCTGTGATTAACCCCATCTCTTTGCTTCCATCAGAAAGCCTGCTGACCTGCAGAACCTCGCCCCGGGAACAAACCCCCCCTTCATGACATTTGATGGTGAAGTGAAAACTGATGTCAATAAGATTGAGGAATTCTTGGAAGAAAAGCTAGCGCCACCCCGGTACTGTATTCCTGGCCGCTTCGCTTGCTTTTAGCCCCTCACGGCCCTTGACGGGTCAGTGGCCAAACCCCCTCCGTTTCAGTGGGTCAGGCCCCTGACGCGCAGCGCCTGTTACAATTGCGTGCGGGAGGCTCGGGGTGGCTCCTGCGGCCGCCGTGGTGGAGCTTTTAGGGAGGGGTAACTTCGACTGGAGTGAAACAGCGCTGAAGCCTGGCACCGTGCAGGGGGTGTCCCCAGGGTGTCCCCGAGCCGCTGGCTGCACTCTTCCCACTGCCCTCACCTTTGCCCCAAGTTCACTGTTGTGCCACCAGAGTCATTCCCAAGGCATGAAATCCACCCCGCTGCGGCAAGCATGTGCACAAACCTGCGTGCCGCTGCAGAAACCTGACCTGTTTTCTTCCACTTGTGTTTGCTTGAGGTTTTCCTCTTCTGTACGAATAACAACGCTTACTGGGAGCAGGTAGCTGGAAGAAAAGGACCGTGCAAGCCTCCCATGTGGCAGGCGTGCTGGGGCGAAGACTGTCAGGGCTCATTTTGGTGAACACTGGGGTCTGAGTTTCAGACTTGTCCTTCCCCACCTCAGCCGCTCTTCCCACCATGCCCCAAACCCTGCTGTCCCACCATCAACAGCATCGTGTCCCCCAGCCATACACCTTCTCTCCCCCAGGACAGCAGCCGCCCTCTGCAGCGCTCCCTTCTCAAGCTGCCAAACCTGACTTAAACTAGGCAGGCAGCTGCTCCCCTCCACTCTCCTGTCCTGTCTGCCCTGCTGGACCAGCCGCTCTGAGCTTGCTGATGCACGAGCGGGCCAGGCGAGGAGGCTGGGAAGACCAGCAGCTATTGCGAGTAGGGACTTTCCCTCTGCTCCTCCTCATGGCCGGAGCCACGCTCCACGCAGCCTCACCTCCAGTGCAGGAGGCCTGGGAGAGGCACTGGGCTGTTTGGGCAGCGTTTGCAGTCGTTTGCCATCTCCCTGAGGAAAAGGAGGTCATCCACGTGGTTTAAGTGTGGTTTAAATTCATACTTGCTAAGAGATTTTTAGTTTGGAATGGTTCTCTTTGAGAATCCTGCGTGGCTGTGTACTGTGGCACTGCAGTGTGAATAATGTGTATTAAATAATTAGTGGAGATGAAGATAAAGGTTAGGTTATGACTTCTTTTTGTTTTTTTCAACTCCTCAGGTATCCCAAACTTGCACCGAACCACCCCGAATCTAACTCTGCAGGAAATGATGTGTTTGCAAAATTCTCTGCGTTCATAAAGAACCCAAGAAAAGATGCTAATGAAAGTATGTGCTGCAGTCCTTTTGCCAGCTCTGGTAGTTACAACTACAGTTGTAGCCTTCCGTGCCGGAGATAGCCCATTTACAGCTCAGGTTACACAGTCATTTTCCAGACTCTAAAAGCTGTGGAAATCTGTGCCTTTTCACTCTTTCCTTTGAGGATTCCCAAAGTTAGTTTATGCAGATAGCACTGTCAGCATGGGAGCACCAACTCCAGCCCCTCCTCGTTTCTTTAGCTCTCAGGCCCCAAACACTGCACCGTCCCTGCAGCCCTGCTAAAAGCACGTTCTGCCTGCACTGAGCCCACCTTGAGTACTGTGTCCAGTTTTGGGCCCCTCACCACAAGAAAAACATCGAGGCCCTGCAGCGTGTCCAGAGAAGGGCAACGAAACTGGTGAAGGGGCTGGAGCACAGGTCT
>VWZZ01003976.1:95651-117109 GCA_013399095.1 Psophia crepitans
GGTTTAGTGGGTAATAGGTGGTGGGGGGACGGTTGGACTGGATGATCCTTGAGGTGTCTTCCAACCTTAATGATTCTATGATTCTATGATTCCTCCATTTGTGTAAATAATGAGGACTCCAGCCCGATGGCACGTCTCACTGGAGCAGGACCCTCACTGCTACCATGCATTAACTCATCTCTGTCCTCCATCTCTCACCCCTGTTCCCTTTGCTCTTCCCTTCTCCCCTTTCCCCAGCGGCACGCGGGGCACCACCAGCCCACGAAACCCCCTGCCCAGCCTTGCCAGCCCCTGCTGCCCCCACCCCACTCCTGGGTGCTCAGCCACCCCGCTGAAAGGCCGCTCTGCAAAAGCACACCCCGCAGAGGGGTTTCAGCAGCCATTTCTGGTAACACAGCCCCAGTCTGTTGTTTGTGTTTTTTTTTCTCAGAAGACCCTTTAGCTTCTTACAGCTCTTATCCCAGCATTAAGTTTTAAGCTTAGGATAAAGGAATTGCGGGAGTTGGCATGGCCGGGCGTCTGTGAGCTGGGTTGGTGCCAGGAGACAGGATGCAGGAGTCGCCTTTCTGCTTGGTGTCAGAGAGGCCTTGGTACAGACTTCAATGACCTTTTTATTGTCTTAACCTAGATTTGGAAAAATCTTTGCTTAAAGCCCTGAGGAAGCTGGACAACTATTTAAATAGCCCTTTGCCAGATGAAATTGATGCTTACAGCACCGAGGAGATCACTGTTTCCAGCCGGAAATTCCTGGATGGAGATGAGCTCACCTTAGCGGATTGCAACCTCCTACCAAAGCTTCATATAATCAAGGTTTGCATTTGCTTTTTAGCTTCCTGAAGAGCGGGGTGACACAGAAGCTCAAGGCCTTTTCTAAAAGGCAGAGGAAACCTTCATCTATTCTGAGGCCACCCCGTGGCTGTGTAGGGATGCTAATTAGCTGCATGTTAATGCACAAGGCCATTTCATTACAGCACAGCTGGGCAGATCCTCAGATTGGTGACTCTGGAGTTAGAATATCTGGTTTCGTATCTGGACTGTGACTGCATTCGCTAAGCCTCTCACAAGTACTGAGTGCTCTCTTCAGTCATGTTGAGAAGTGTTTTCATTTGCATTTCACGTGCAAAGTGCCTAGGATGAATGAGATTAAATTATTTTGTCCATACTAAATCAAGAGGACAGCGAAGGCTGAAATTTGCACCTGTCTCTCCTTCCTTCAGTACAAAACTCTTGCTTTGCTGAATGTCACCACTAGTACCAATAATGCTGGCAGAGTAGCCACCACCCACTGCCTTCCAGCCAAGGCTCCCAGCCACTTTTTGCAGGGCTGTGGAGCATCCAGGCACATCTGACAGTTATGGTGACCAAGATGTCACCTGGATGACACCTGTGGCTGCCCCCTCCCTGGCAGTGTTCAAGGCCAGGCTGGATGGGGCTTTGGGCAACCTGGTCTGGTGGGGGGTGTCCCTGCCCATGGCAGGGGGGTTGGGACTAGATGATTCTTGTGGTCCCTTCCAACCCAAACCATTCTGTGATTCTAGTCTGGGTATTGTCACAGCCTGTCCCTGGGCTACTCTGGAGCCAACCAGGCTCTGGAAGAGAAAGGGCCACACTGGAAATTCATCTGGTTTTCATACAAACGAGGTAATTTCAGGAAGTTTCCTTTCTGACTACTGTTTTGTCAGAAGAAGAGTGGATTGAATTGCTTTCTGACACCCCCACGAGTGAAAACTTTCCCCAAAGGTGTCTTGGTTAAACATATTCCAGAGAGAGGGGCAGGGGAATGAGCCCTTTCCCACGCCCACACAAAGTTCAGGCACAGGGAAGCCCACGGTAGCAGAGGTCAGCAGAGCCAATACAGGGACAGTCACCTTATATCAGATGAAAGTCTGAAGGGTGATGGAGGATGAAGGTCACACCATCCTTGGTGGCCAGCAGGGAGAGATTAGGTATCGGCCAACAGTTGTTTTCCCTGGCCATTTGAAATCTAGTATTTCAATTCAACTTTTTCCTTTCTGTTTCAGTGAAAGCATCCAAGTGTGGGCCAGTTTATTACTGTAAGATTGTTCTCCTAATTCTGGTTTATGCCAGCTCCTCTGCTGTTTTAAGCTCTATCTCTTCCAGGTGTGGTCTGCTGGTCCACATAGCTCTGCGTAGCTCTAGCAGAATATTTATACCAAATAAATCCTTTTAAGTGAGTTAGCTTGTTAGCTAGCTTTCTTCATCCCATGGCTTCTTTTTCGCCTTTCCTTCTCCATTCCCCCTACATTGCACGTAACGACAGACTTGCACATTGAAAATTAAAAATGTGCCTAAAGAGTAGATTTGGGTTGTGGTGGTTTTTTGCAGATAATGTGTGTAATGATACTTTTCTTTTTTCTTTTAATAAAAGGTTGTTGCAAAAAAATATAGAAATTTTGATTTTCCACCTGAAATGACAGGGATTTCAAGATACTTGAACAATGCATATGCAAGAGATGAATTTACAAACACTTGTCCTGCTGATCAAGAAATTGAGTATGCGTATTTGGATGTTGCAAAGAGAATGAAGTAAACAGAAGATGCCTCTATTCTTTATTGCTTCAGAGATTTAAATGGGCACCAGTCAAGATGAAAAAAAAAAGCCAGCGTACACTCTGCAGTGTAATTTTAAGTTCTGCTATTGGCCAATCCTTCTTTTATTAATGATTGTATAGCATTATTTGCTTATTCTTACACTATGTATGTGTATGTTTGTGTGTCTGTACAGATGTGTGCGCACATGAATGTCTGTCGTGCATTGCAAGTTAAAGGCATCAGTCACTATTAAAGCATTTGTTGAAGTTAGGGAAACAGTGTAGGCCACACAATTATAGCAATATTACAGACTAGTGACTTGTGCTAAATTGCTGAATTTTCAGAAGAAATAGCCCTGTTTCTAACACACATTTAGCTGGTCACTATTGCTGCCTCTGATCTCTGTTTCACAGTTGTTGCCAAACTTCACGGTTACCGGGAGGGTTTCTGTTTGTTTCTCTGTGAGCCTTGGAGGGCCACAAGCCAACAGCCGCTGCGGGTGCAGCACCCTGGTTAACCCAGGAGACAGGCCACCCGGTAGGTGGGACCACACCTGACATCCCAGAAGCTCTCTCTGGGCTAGAGACCTGCAGGGCAGGTCGTTGAAGAACAACTCCCTTTCACATTATGTGAGTCTTCTTTGGTGTTAAAAACAACTAACTAATCCTGCCTTCTCCTCTCTCAGGGCTGCATAGCCCATCCAACTTCCCTCCTGGTGCTCCCAAAGAGAGGAATACAGACTGTCACTGGTCTGTGGACCATTTCATAATAGATATTTGGCAAGGGACGAGAGAGAGACTGTAGACAGAAGAAACAGGTGAATATCTGTCCCCAGTTACTGACACAGGATCTTTCTTTGTCATCCTTCCATGACTCGCTTGGTTTTGGAAAGCAAAGAGGAGGAGAGGGTCTAAGAAGGAAATAATCCTTCTATACTTCCTTTTCCAGCATACTGGCTTTTGCAGGACAGCTGTTAGGACTTCATTGCCAAGAGCTTTACAGCTGATCAGACAGGTGCCTACCAGGAACAACACAGACCTACCTCCCGCCTTAGGCGGCGGATGGATTAGACGAACCCCTCCAGGCTTGCATGAGTCTGTGTCCAAGGCAGCCAGTCCTGGTGAGAAGCAACCTCTGGCCTGGCATCAGGGAGCTCTATCAGAGACGTATGAAAAGTGACGTCCACAGCTGCTTTCTGCTGAGCAGGCCCTAGGCAAGCACATCATTACAGGGCCACCTGAAAGTATGCTTCAGTTACAGGGTCACCGGAAAGTTTCCTTCTGATGGATTTTGCCTGTGTGTACAAAGTAGATGTGAAAATGGCCGAAAATAGCCAGCGTATCACCTTTATCCACAAAAAGACTGTTACAGACTAGTCATTCGTCCCTGTCCATGTCAAACGTGCTTCCTTTCTAACAAAGCATTGCTTAACAGTAACAGTCGGTGTCAGAGAGGTTGTTTCTGCAGTGTCTTCGTCTTGCACACTACGGTTCTGATGCGAATGTGCTGTCACCGCAATTATTTGTAAGCACTGTTCCATGTGCAGTGTTAGTTTGCCTTTAGAAGAAACAGACACAATAACTTTCCCCTCCCACCCTCAACCGTGAACTGTCATGTTGGGGTTGATAGCTGAGCAGTCACTCACCACCTATTACTAACTGTTACTTTGTATTTTCAAATACGTACATATATATATATATATATTAAAATGTAAAAAAAAAGAGAAATCTGTATACTCTTTTCATATGCCTTACAAATTTAAATAGAAAAAATACAAATTCATAAATAATTTGAACAGTGTTCTGTCTTTATTTCCTTGGTAATTTCCTAGTAAGATGGCCTGGATTTTAAGAAAGAAGAGGCAAAATTTAACCCAGCTTTGATTTTGGAGGAATCAGGAATGTAACAGACCTGCAGTGAGATCTTGGGAGCAGCACATACTGACGGTGCCCGTTACTGATGAATAAAAAACCAAAGGGCCAGGGTGTCATCCTTGACCGCTGAGCCACCTAGCACAAACTGTCCCACACCCGTGCTGGTTTGGGGCTGGCCACTTCTGTAACTGGCCTTGGGGAGATCCACCTGGGATGGTCCAAAGCAGCCAGGGACTGTCCACGCTGCGTGGCAGCTCTTGCCGTAATCCAAATGCACGAGCCTGCTCCTGGCCCTCTAACTTCTCACCAAATACACCATTTATCATCAATAAAAAACATAAAGCCTGGGCTATTCTCTGGCCCTGAGAGCACGTAGCAATGTGTGGTTCACATCCATATGGCTCTTCTCTACCTCCTGGACCAGGATGGCCGTGCTGGTTGTGGGGAACAGTATCTGTCTCCAAATCAAGGCTGGACCTCAGTAAGAGTCATGCTCGTTGGCACAGGTCCGAGTATGTCTAACACAAGGCTTGAGGGTGGTAAAGATGAATAAAAATGTGCATGTGAAAGCACTACAAGAAACAGAGCAGCAAGGGTTAAAGAAAGGATTAGGCCAATTGCTGCAGGGCATTCTAGAAGTCAATTCATTCGAAGGACTTCACTGCAAGAAGACAAAAACCTGAAGCCTCAAGCTCAGGTAAGGAGGGGAGGAGGAACAGGAGGGGGGCTGTAAAACAGCCTGACAAAGATAACAGAACAATGGGAAGCAGGATTTTTCTTCCTTTGACTTAAAGATCCTGACAGATCCCTAGGGGTTATAAAAGGCACATTCAGAAAACAGTTTGGTGTCACCAGGGAAGAACCCACAGGCTGCCCCAGGACCCGCCAGCCAGTGGCACTGGCCTGACACCTCACGCAGAGACTCTCTAGGTGGGTGTCTGGGTGCAGATGACCAACGGGACACCAAAAGTGAGTAAAATACATGCCGTTTAGAATAAATATCACCCTTTTCTTCCATAAGGTCCTTCATTGTCTTCCTTGCCCTGGACCCACGGTAACAGCTGCCACGTGACATGGCCCTGCCTGCTTTCCAAACCCAAACAGCACCCGTGTCCGTGTCCCGGCTTGGCTGCACCCCAGGAGCTGCGGTGTGCTGGGGCTCAGCCCATCACCATTTGTCCTTGCTGACTAAAAAGGGGCGAGAGCTGTCTCTGCCTGGAACGCCATGCTGCTTTGTGTCACACCCATGTTTACAGTTTACCGACACCATGAGACTGCTTTTTGCCTCCAGATCATTCGTTTAACCTCCCTCCGTCAGAATCACAACCTCCCTCGCCCAGTTCTCTTTTTCTAAGGCTTCACCAGAACCACACGCCTGCACTTCCAGTAACTCAGGTGAAGGGCGGAAAAAAGCCTCGCAGACACGGCAAACAGAAGTGTTTTTTCTTTAAACTGTGACATTGCTTGGAAGGGTATTGATTAAATGCTTGTGGCCACTGATAGTTTTGAAACCTAATGTTCTGTGGTCTCCTTACTCCTCTTACTCATGCAAAAAAAGTTCATGGCTCCAGCCCTCCACGATGGATTGTTGGGCGCACGCAATGCTACCTAAACCAGATTATTATGGTTGGTGTTTACATATTTCCAGCAACGCATGGAGAAGATATGGGTAGAGAAGCCACAGAATATCACCCAGCGTATCAGAAAACTGCAGTCACTTCATTTGTCCTGGGATGGGGTGAGCTAAAGTGTCCACACGATCCTACAGTAAACGAATCCGTATCTGCTGCACATTTTGAGTTTACAGTAATGGAATCTGTATTTTCTACACATTTTGAGTGCCTGAGTTCAGCCCTTAAAAAATCACATTATTTTAAGAAAATACCTTTGTCCACACTTGAGTTATCTATTTTTAAGACTATTGAAAGATTATTTTTTTTTAACAATTTACTGGACAACAAACTAGATGAGATGAAGTGAATGAGAAAGCAAGTTGTGGTGTTAACAGTCTCACCAGCCTCACTCTCTCTGAGTGGCCTTGACGTGCAATAAGATCTAATATATTGACACAGATTTGTAGTGCTTGATCCCATGCCAGGGCAGAGATCATGTTTATTATTTAAAGGTATGTTTGTGGACACGGAGCTACTGATTTCCAAATGTTTATTAGCACAAGTAGCCTTCTGTGTAGTGTTGCTAGCACAAAAATTGTTTTCATTATAATTTTAAATATGATTTTTTTACATGTCCCTCTAAAACACCTATTATACGCAAAGCAAATATGGTCAGAGAGTTACTGTATTAATTTGTTTTCAACCACTTGTGCAGAACACTCATCCAGGTTTGAAGGTTTTTTTTCTCAGCTTCAGTATCTTAGTCTTCAGCATAACCCGCCAACTTGGAGGTAAACACTATTTGCGCTCAACGCAGTATTTCCAAAAGCAAGCTGCAATAAAATGAAATGCAGGGTAACTAACTGCAATGTATTCCCCTCCCACCCTCCAATATATTTTTTTAAATAGCTTCAAAGCAATGAAAAAATAAACCTCATGAAAGCAAGTTGGCATTCCTCACCCATATCAACATGCTATTTGTTTGAGTATAAGCAAATATCTGAATTTCACAAGCCCCTTAAAACTGGCTGAAGTTTAGTTTAAAAGCCTTTTCTTGGTTAATAGGAAGGTTATTTCTAAGCTGTCACCAACCAGTAATCAACTGCTAAGGTGAGGCATGACCCTGAAAGTTCAAGTCAATGGAAACCACCCACAGCATGGCAGATCCTTGACTAGGTTAGCAAACATCACTCTCAACCTGTGGCCCCAAGCGCTGATATCACCCAATTGCTGCCAGCCACCCGAATGACACCGTGAACCCTTAAAAACTACTTAAAGGTTCATAGTTTTTCTGTGGTCACTCACCATGGCTTTACTGACCACCCGTGAGAGCGGCTGCTCTACAAACTGGGTTTCCCAGTGAGAGATCCTCAACACCTGCCAGGGCTGGGAGAGCAGAGGTTTGCAACACAGCTCGCTCCTACATTCTCCCATCAGCAGCCTTAGCGGGCACCGTATCCCAGAACGATGTGTGACAAAGACCCAAACGCAGGCCCTGCTCACGAGCAACGGAGTAAATCAAGCCGGTTGCCAATGCATGGCTCAGACCAGCATGCAGTTTTCCTTCACGAGCAATCTGTAAAGAAGTGAAGGAGCAAGGTTTTTCAAGGGCCTGGTCTAAATTGGACTCCTGCTGATTAAGATGTTTTTATTGATGAGCAGAATGCAAACAGAAAAATCTCTTCTGGAAATGAACTAAGGGAAACAGGAGTCTTATTTCAAAATCTGAAAATTGTTCAACTTTTTGATGAAATCAAACCGATGAACTGAAATAAAAACAAATGTTCCTGTTCAAAAACTGAGGGCATTTGTTTTCCTTGGGTTTCTTCCTTCTATCTTACTTTTCCCTTTTATTTTACTTTTTTTCAGTGATGAAAGGGGAAAAGGAGAGGTAGAAGAGCTGGAAAAGGAAAGAAAGAAGTCCACAGAATACCAAACCTTGCTTTTCAACTCAAGATCATAAAAAGTAAAACAAGACCTAAACTAAACCTGAATCTTTGTTTCTTGAAAAATATGTGAAAAGTTGCTTTCATCCAACTTCTTCATTTTGAAAACATTAAGATCAGCACCAGGCTACTAAAAGTTTCACTCCTCTCAAGTGAAGTGCAGTGAAGACAAGGGGTCTCCAGAGGTAGAAACTCTGCTGCTCCTTTGCCTATAGGAACAATCACGGAATAGATTTTCTAGCTCACTCCACTGTAAGACACTGAAATAGTTGTAAATTGCTCCAGATAATGAAGCCATACTCATGTGAGAGGCTACAAGGAGTTGGACCTTACAGAGGCTGCAAGGAGGGTAGTGCATGCAGCTGTGTGTGCCTCACACGTAACTGTACAGTGGCAGGTAGAGCGTTACAAGCCCCTCTCTGCCTGAGGATGCCTGAGCTAACAGGCTGTAAGGCCATAAGGATGTCTCCACACAGTAAGAGTATCTATTATAACACCTTGTGATGTGGATGGGAAGTTCCAGCATTGCATCAGTAGGAGTCCTCCTGAAGGTTGCTCCTCTGTCGGCATCGGCAAAATCTTCTCTGACAGAGCTCACATCGCCGTGGATGTAATCTGAGCTAAACTGAAGGCCTCTCCCCACCTCCCCTCATTCCAGATAAAGCTTCTGCCTTGGGAAATGGAGTAGCAAAGGCACAGATAACCAAAGCACCCAAAGAACTGAATCAATGAGTTAATAGAACAGGCAGCCTGCCGAACCGCAGCTGCTGCAGAGGTGAGAGCAGCTATAGCAGCTACCCATGTTCCTGCATCCTCATGAAGACAATTAGTCACCTTGGCACTGCAGGCTTGTGGGACAGCAGGCTAACCTGGTTCATCTGTCCAAAGTGCCTAAATTACCCTGACTTTCTTCACCACGACGACACGCTGCCCAGGTTAGAGTACCCGGCTTCACAGTGGAGCAGGGGTGTCCACAGTAGCCTGCTTGTATCATGCAGACGCACCCCTAACACCACAGCAAGGTGGCTCTCACCGAGTTAAGAGCTGTTTCCAGACACATGTGGGAAGGCACTGGAAGGCTTTGGTCTCCATCCTCATTTTCCTTATTCAGTGAGTGGCTTTCTTGCCCCTGGCATAAGCAGCAGAGTCTCTACCTAGGGCATGCAGAGGAGCTACTCACTCAGGTCTCCTGCCAGCTGGGGCTGAGTTCATGCCTTGAGCTAGAAGCTCTCCCAGGGCCCGCAGAAACATAGACCAGAGGGGACACAAATTCAGTTTGCCCTACAGTGTGATAAGCGAGTGAGGTGAGTGGCTCATGTTGTGCTTCAACCCCACTGTAAGAGGGGCAGAATCAGGAGATCCCACCCAAGGGCAGCTTTGGGCAGGACTGAGGGATACTTGGTGTGCAGAAAGAGGCACCAAGATGTAACAAGCTTCAAAACTTTGCCCACTTTAATTTATACAATTGGTTCTTGCTGGCTGCTTGGCCTTTTAAATCTTCCAGTACATCAACGTGTGTTATACAATGTTCAAGTGAAGTACATCTACTGCTATCGATCTTCTCAGCTGCAAAAATCATGAATTAGACCTTTGGAAGAATGAGCTGACTTGAAAAGGGTGACAGACTGAAGGGGTAAGTGTTCCTTATTCTGTTTTGTCTGCTTTTCTGTACTAGCAGGAGACTAATAATTAATCACAAATCGTAAAAAAGAAAAATGTGGCTTGGGATTCGCACTCCCACTCAGGGCTATGAACTGCTAGTTAGGTACTAAATTACTGATTTATATATCTATATATATAAGGAATATAAATCCAAAGCACAGGAACTGGAAGGGACAAGAAGAAAAGGTGAAGATGAAAGAACAAAATAAATTTACAAAGAGGTAAACTGAGACAGGGGAAGAGATGTTCTTTCTGAGTAACAAGCAGTGTTTGTACTGCATGTACCTGGTATAAACAATGTTATACCACCCCACCACCACCCACACATCCTTTAAGGTTTTGTGTTCCTTTGCTCAGTCAGAATGCAAGCTCCATCTTTCCATCTGTGTCTCTGAAGAATATAAGCATTCAGGAACAATACTTTTTATAAGAAATTACATGACCGAAACAGGAATGGGAGAAGTTGTAAATGGAATACCCTTCTTCTCCCCTGAATTTAAGAACTTGCCATTAAACTGTATTATAAAATCTAATGGGGGAATCAGTCAAAATCATTCCTCTGGATTAAAAACATCTCGTTTGTAAAGCTGACATTTTAAAAGATTTGAAAGCCAGTTAAAAAATGAGATGTCTTTTAAAAAATAATCCCAAAAGATTTCACGCCAAATAATGTTGAACCAGTTTCTATCCAGCTTCCTATCTCACCCCTACTGCTGTAGCATTTGAGTGCCTCAGAAGTGCACTGACACCCGCAATACCCCTGTCACAAAAGGAAGGCTGCGATTCTTGCTTCATACCCACAGAACTGAAGGAGGCACAAAGAAAACGTTTCTGGTCCAGAGACCAGAAAACTGTGGTGGTCTCTCACACTCCAATTCCAGCCACCTGAGAGCTTTCCTGAGAGAGACTTGGTTATAAGGAGCTGTGCATCTGTCTGTTGTCTTTGGCAATGTAAGGTCGGATCTGATTCAGCTTGATAGCGGCTAAAATGTCTACTCTCTGGTGACTACTGTTCAGTGGTTTTCATGGCCCAGGCAGATTCCTCTTTGTTGTGGGCCTCATCAACATTTGGCATGATTAGCATGAATCCAGAGTTTGGGTGGCCCTAGAGACTGAAGTGATGTCTCACCAGTGGATATATGTTAGGAGAAAGTGTTTCATCGAGAAAGCTATGGTTTACACTAGACATGTTTTAAGTCAGGCACTTCTAGCACCTTCTGCAACACTAGCCATGGTACCAAAGTGACCCAGTAACTAGCTAGACAAGGTACAGCATCAGTCTTTAAGTCCCACCTCTCTTCACTTTCCAGGAGGTTGGCAGTGAAGGCTTCCAGAAGTTCTTCCCGAGTAAAGGATTTGTTTCCAGGAGGTCCTCACTTAGTTCAGATGGAGGATGAGATGGACTTTCATTTACACCTTCCTGTCCAAAATAGTACAGATGGGACAATGTCAGTGAGGCACTCTCTAGAAACTGAGAACACCAGCAATGCGGGAAACACAAGCCACAGCATTGCTTTACTGAATAGTGATGAAAGCTCTATGGGTATTAGATAACAACTAGAGTTGTAGAGTAACAAATAAGAGAAAACAGAGCTGCCTGTTCTCACCGTTTCGAGTTTCTTTCCATATGTCTTGATGTTAGCTGAAATACAAAAAGGAAACACAGTTAGAAGCTGTTCTGGAACATGAGGGTTCTGTTTCATGCATGCTTCAGCATGATCCATCATTTAACAAGATGCATCCATGAGAAAAATTAGCAGAGCTGGCTCTTCCCAGAGCTTGGCTTTCCCTAAGTGTAGCATTACCATGTGACCCTCAAAGCCCAGCTTCACCTCCAGCACCACTCCTATCCCTGACTAGGGTATGAACAACTGAGTTGTTGTGACTTTCTAAAATGGATAGGAGGCTGCTTTGACTTCTCGACAGTACAACATTTTAATGCTTGTACAACGGTTAAGACTGACAGACATCTTGGCAGTTGGATGCTTTTTGGAGGTTCACACACCACTGTGACTCAAACAGGAGACAGTTTTGACCCTGAAAACTTCTTGAACAAGTGCTCAAACTACTAGCTACTGCTACACACAAGCAGTAGAAGCCTGAGTGGTTTTTAAGCAATAGGAACACCAGGTCTGTAAGTACCTAAGTACAGGTAAGGTGTTACAGCTTGAGGATGGGGCTCTCATTGGCCTGAGACATGAGTACAGAAGGCTTATTTTCAGTGTGAGGCACTTACTCTGTATTTCACTTATTACTCATATAAGTAGCTCCCTGCTCATTTAAGTTTCCAAGCATTTAACTTTTTATTTGAAGGCATAACAAAGAGTCTGAGCCCTAACTCAGGAGCAGGAGGCAGCAGGGCAGCCAGGAGAAAGGCACTGAAGTGCTGCGTGGGTATATTTGAGGCTCTTGGACAATCCCCCTGCTGTGGATAGTGGACCTGATATTAACCAGGCAGATGGTAGATCTGACAGACTAGAATATAGTGAGGAAACTCTCGTTTACAGCACGATACTATGGTGTACCTGAATAAGGCTCTACAGCATTCACCTTCTGAAGCTGGAACATGACCTGTAAGTGTTAGTAAAAGTTATACTGAAACGTGACCTCTGCCCTGCAGATATGATCTTCATCCCTTCCATATTTGACTCATGCTGTGTCACTAGCGCTGAAAGACATGGCAAGTTGTACTACAAGTAAAATATACAGAACTAACAGTAATAAATGAGGTGCCCTTAAAATACTCAAAATACTCAAAAACCCCAGCTGCAACGACATATTACTTGCAGTAAGGTTTTTCACAGCTTGCTCTCCTCTCCATTTTTAGATTTAATCATAGAGAAATATCTCCAACACTGAAAACTTGTGTGCCTATAAGACCTTTTAGTAGAGACAATTTTCTTGTTTCACCTCTCCTTCCCAAAAAATCTTCCCATAAAACAAGCATACAGGTACCCCTTCCTTAGAAAAACACATTTAAAAGCAACAGTCAAGGAAATAAGGAAGAATCTCACCCCATTCAGAAAGGTACATGGCACTTTTGCTTACCTGGCTCTTACATGCATTATAGAAAAAAAGCACATACAGAATCAGCTATATACAATACTTTGTCACTGCAAAACCAGTAGCAAATTTGCAAATTTCCAGACTAATTTTGGCAGTTACCTTTGATTCCGCTGATTTTAGGGTCTGCTACGGGAATGACACTTTTTTGTGGTTCATCAAACAATGACAAAAATTTCAGGATCCTTTCTTGTCGATCTACCACAGGGATCTCCAACAACATCTGCCTCTGGGCTTGGTTGGGGAAAAAAAAAGCAGCATTATGATCTTCTTAAATGCCATGTGCAAAACTGTATCTACAGTTGGATTCACACCTAATTTTTCTTCTTAGATCTGTTCGCCTCAAAAAGGTAGCCTTGCACTTACTGAAAATGCTGATCTCTAGTACAGTTCAGCTCAACGGTAGAGTTTGCTGTAAAGTACACTGCTTTAATACACAACATTAAAATGAATTATTAAAACATAATTAAAATTAAATATACTCAGATAATTATATTATTAAAGTATAATTAAAATTATATTATTTACTTATAAATATATTAAATAAGGATTTATTAAAGGGAATGCAACATCTTTGGCAAGCCAGTTTCTTCAGCAGGGCTGAGAGTTACTCCACCTGAGAATATCTGGGTCTGTATCTTAGTTATCCCCACCCTAATACAAAAATCTTCTCTTCATTCTTTTTACTTATATCTGCCAACCCACCCTTCCAACCAGCACACTTAACACTTACACCCATGATAGGAGACTGGTGCCCTCCTGAGACATGGCGCAGGCCAGCACTGGGATCCTGCGCTGGAGCAGACCTTACCTGTTGGATGCTGTGGTTTTGCAGGCATGACTGGAGAAGCAGCTGCTAGAAACTCTTTTGAAATAACTGCAGTGATAAGAATATTAGCCAACACGTTGGTTGCCATTGTGGTCAAACAGGATCTTCTGGGTGCCGAAGCCTCTCTCTACAAAGCCTGACAAAACTCCTCCACGCGCAGTTTCTCTGTGGTGGAACGAACCATCGCATCCCCTGCCTTATAAACCCTCGGCCTTTCTTCACTACCCAGAGAACAAATTCCCCATCCGATTTCACTTTAGAGATCTGCATTTTGACATTTGGTGACGCAACTTTTTCTGTTTTCGGTGGTTTGCTTTGTGCCGCTCGAATAATAGAGTCACCAACGTCAGGAGCCTTCTCTCTGCCCAAGCAAACACATCAACGGAGCGCCATCACTGCTTGAATAGGAGGCTCTCAAACGCGTATGCAAACTTTGGGACCGAGCGCGGGCACCGCTAACAGCAGCACAGGGCCCATCTCCTGGATTCACGTCGTCAAGGCGCAGAAAAGAAACGGGGATACTACTTCAGGAGCCAAGATTTCAAACACGGCGGTGACGCCAGCTGTCAGCACGGCAAACAGCGAGGAACTGAACAAATAGCAAAGCCTCCAAACGCCGTCACGTGCTCCTGAGGACTAAAGCAAAGTGTGAGATAGGGGTGAAACCGGCTGGGATGAATCTGCCAGACGCAGGGCTAAATCACTTGACTGCTGGCAGCCAAAGGTGGAGTGGGAGTGATATACCACTGGTTCAAGAGCTTGCTGCAGCTCGCAGGCAGCGACAGCCAAGAGCTTTCCTCCTGTGTGTCAGAGGCGTTTGGCGCCGGAGGAGAGGCTACAAGGGGCATTCTCAGTAGCAGAACGGTGGCTGAACTTGTCAGTACACCTTGGGCTGTACTTCCCCAACATCCAGGCAGTGTAACACAGGGAAAAAAGAGTCCCAGAACCACAGTGGGGAGAGAGAAGCAGCTTGGCGTGAGCACTGCCACTTGATGGGGCAAAAGGCTGCCTTTTGGTCCTGGCTCACTGCAACATGGTCTACATAACTAACTCCATAGGCCCGCTTGTTGGGTTCCTTGTGCTGGTTTTGGCTGGGATAGGGTTAATGTTCTTCACAGTAGCTGGTATGGGGCTGTGTTTTGGATTGGTGCTGAAATAGTGTTGCTAACACAGAGATGTTTACGTTCCTGCTGAGCAGGGCTTACACAGAGCCAAGGCCTCTTCTGCTCCTCACACCACCCCACCAGCGAGAGGCTGGGGGTGCACAAGGAGTTGGGAAGGGACACAGCCGGGACAGCTGATCCCAACTGACCAAAGGGATATTCCACACCATATGGTGTCATGCTCAGTGTATAAGGGCCTGGGGGAAGGAGAAGGAAGAAGGGACATTCTGAGTGATGGTGTTTGTCTTTCCAAGTCACTGTTACATGTGACGGAGCCCTGCTGTCCTGGGGATGGCTGAACCCCTGCCTGCCATGGGGAGTGGGGAATGCATTCCTTGTCTTGCTTTGCTTTTGCTTTCCCTATTAAACTGCCTTTATCTCACCCCATGAGTTTTCTCACTTTTACCCTTCCGATTCTTTCTCCCATCCCACCGTGGGGGGAATGAGCAAGCGACTCCATGGGCCTTAGTTGCTGGCTGGGGTTAAACCATGACATTCCCCCACTGACTAAGGGACTTCTCTGCTTCATAAACTGCAGCTTTCCTACAGGGAAAGCTTTGCTGAGACTCAGGGAAAGAAGCCTGAAATCCCAGTGAGGTTCCCCAAGCACAGCAAGAGGGCTGAGAGCAATGCTGGGAACAAAAAGCAGCTCTCTTCTCCTATACCTCTATTACAAAATTGTGGGGGTTTTTTCCTAGCACATGTACACTGTGTTGCAAGTGCACTGCTGGGGGAGAGGATTGGTCCTCTTACTGAAAGAGAAAATACAAAGCCATCCTTTGAGTCTCCTTCTTTGGAGATATTCAAGACCCGTCTGGATGCCTACCTGTGCAGCCTAGGGTAGGGCACCTGTTTTGCCAGGGCGCTGGACTCGATGATCTCTGGAAGTCCCTTCCAACCCCTACCAATCTGTGATTCTGTGGTCCTGAAAGAATACACTTGACCAACCCTCCCTGAGGAGGACACCTGGTTGCTTCTGAAGAATTCCCCCAGCCCAACACCTCCTCACCCAAAATTCATTCATACTGAGTAAATAGCACCCTGTTCTGGCCCTGTTCTGAAAGGTTCCCGTGGTTATTTTGTCACCCTTCTGTCAGTCACTTGTGGCTGGTCTCAGGTGAGACGGCATTTCAGCATGGCACTGCCTCCTGTTTGCTGGCAGTTTCTTAAAAGCAAAGCTTGGGCAAGCACTCAGAGCTGAATATGGACAGATTTTTGCTGTGCTTTTGGCTAAGGAAACCACAAGAAAGAGACTAATGAATTGTTTTGACAGGATCCCACATAGCCTGGATGTAAAAAAGAAGCTGAAGCTGCTGTTTGAGGCCTTGGGCAGGGAAAGGCCAGATAAACGTCATTTACTTGTATAACCTTTTTGTCAGGACTTGACTGGCAAGAAGGGCTGAGTTCAAATCACAGGGGTCACTTCTAAACTCAGATGCCCATACAAAAGCTTGGGAAAATTAAAACTGAACTTTTTGGTGCTCAGCAAGGTAATTTTCTTTGTTTGCAAACATGACTCAGTTGAATTAATAAACAATGTTTTGTTAATGGAAGAAAAAGAAAGGTAGATTAACAGCAAAGCAGACCATATTTATCTCCTGGTATATTACTATTCGACAGTTGTCTTTTCTGGGGAAGCTGGCTAGCTCAGTTCTCAGTTGCTTCCCTACCTCCTCCAGCAACATCCTGCTTCCAGCTTGGGTTGGTCACACCTTGCTGGGCAGCAAGGTCTGACTCAGGCTGTGGGCTCCCTCACCTTTCCCTCTTGCCAGTCCTCACTCTCCCAGCTAGCATTGGAGACAGTCCCTGGTTTTCCAGCTCTTCAGCGAAACTGCATGCAGCATCTCAGATTACCCCCCATCCCTGTGTGTTCAGGAGACCCTTCACCCCGTTCTTGTCTCTGACTTTGGAGAAGACTTCTGAATGGATTCTGCCCTGGTTTATTCCTTAAAGAAAACTTTTAATCAAAGCCTTTTTCTTTTGTCTCTCTGGCATTTTGGCTTTGGTCTGTTGTTTTATTTTTTTGAGGCTACAACTTTTGCATTCCAAGTCTGGAAGCTATTGCCCTGGTGAGGGTGACCAACTCACCCCAGGGACACTGAAGTGTAGCTCCTTGGCCCAGACTTCTATCCCTAGTTGCAATTACAAACATTCCTCCACTTAATTATGCTCCCTTTTTTACCAGAAATGCTTCCCAAACATAATAATATGTGCAAAGTAAACATGTCTCAGGCCTGCCCACTGATTCCTTTCATTTATCTCCCCTCTTCTCTACCAGAAGTCAGTGGTGTACTCTTTATTTTTTTTGTGTTTCCTTGGGGTGGTGAGAAAACTGCGCTCTCTTTTAGGATGCTTGTTAAACCAAGGCTGACAAACACCAAAAGGAAAAAAAACATAATCTCCTGACAGCGCATTTGCAAACAGGACTGCACAGCCAGGGGCCATTTTCACTGCTGGGCAGATAGCTCAGGTCAGCAGCATTTCCTTCTAGAAACCTCAGCACTTCTGGAACCTCCTGAAGAAGAAGCTGCCCAGACCTGCATCTTGTATGGCTCTGGACAGTAGTAAGGCTTGCTCCTAGTTATTATGCAGCTGTCTGAACTCACAGTGCTTAAAATTATGGTTCATGCATATCTAACTCCCAGGACAGCAATGAAAATGAATGCATTAATGATTCTGAGATACCTAGTTTACTATATGTTGAAGACAGGCATAGCTAAGTGAAAGAGAGAAGGAATTTCAGTATGCAGTAGGTGTGTAAATCTTTGCCTGTTTTGGGGGGGGTTTGGGTTGGGTTTTTTTTCCCTACCATAAAAAAATATATTCTCCAGTGAAAACAGGTGGACTTGAGAAAATGCACGTGTTTTATACTTTACTGTACAGTTTCTTTTTCAAGGCCTGGACCAAGCCAAAGAACACACAGCTGCTTTCACGCACCCACAATTAGTCAGCCTGTGCCTATGTTTGGAAGTGGTTAGTGTTAAAAGTAATGGTACTGGATGGCAGGGTACCAGCATGCTGCTTTGGAGGATTAGGCCTGCACCAGGGTTTCAGACAAGGAGCATAAGGGGTTCAGTAAGAACCCCAACACATTTTCATTTCTTCTGTAGACACCCTGCCAGGTCACCCAGGAATGGAAGCAGGAGGTCCTGCCTTTCCCTGGTGCAGTGTTTATCAGAAACAACACTGCTGACTAGCTCTGGGCATACTCCTTCAAACCAAATGACAAAGCAAGGCTCTTGGGCGATGGGGTGGGAAGATCCCAGGGTGCTTGTTTTACTTAAGTTGCTCTGAGTACTGCAGGCTAACCTCCTGGGTCTTTCCACTGCACTACGTGAAGATTAGCACGTAATTTGGGATACGTGGGTATTACCTCCATTTCCCACTCCAACCTGCCAAACCATGTTATATCAAGATCACGGTTTTCTTTCATTACAATGTTATGATTCTCACCGTGTAGCTCTATTAACTTCTTCAAGATTTCATAAATCTTATTTTAAATTGAATTTTAACCCTTGGGAGAGAAAATGCTTGATGACTCTGGAGAGAAGCAAGCTCCTGTGAAGAAATTTGTTAACAGCAGTAGCAGCTTCCCTCACTCAGAACTGTTGCTCTGCCTCAGAAGGGCTGGCTCAAGTTATGAACCAGTTAACTTCCACATCTGGTGAGCCATTAACCTCTCTGCAGAAGCAATCAACAGCAGAGCCTATTAGTGCTAATTGTGCTGCATTTTCAGTGAAAAAAACTCCACATATCTATACCAGAAAAGATAGCTGGTCTTGAACACAAATGCCTCTTGTTGACATAAGATGTCGTTTGCTGGACTTTTTTAATTATTAGTTGCGATTTTTGTTACTCAGGCTATCTGCCAGGTGGCAGCAAAGGCCAGATGGTGCCCAAGGAATGGGGAGCCAGGAGAAAAGGGTGACTCCAGTGCAGGCAGTGCCCTCACAGGGCACCGTTCTGCAGGGTCTGAAGGCAACAGGCAGAGCCAGAGCTGGTAGCCAGGGGCTGTCCATCGGCAGCCTCCAACACAGCAAGGGAGTGAGCCAGGGCCAGTATGCAGGCCTACAGACGAGCCCACCTACCAGCACAGCTAGGCAGGACTGGGAGCTCAGGCCAGTACTGAAATGGGGCTACCGGCCCATGGGCAAGAGTGGGGGCAGGCCCAGCGGAGGCTGGGCAGGGACACTGAAGCCTGTTAGTGCCTAATGGTATTAAAATCAGAATTTCTGATTTTGAATCAGCAAAATAATCTGCTCTTCTTTTGGGAATGCTCATCAGAAATAAATATTGTCACTGAGTCTCTGCATTTGATTATCCTCTTTCCTTAGTGATACAAGCCAGCCGCTGTGTCTGAACTTGTAGAATGGGATATGCGATATGTTCAGATCTAGGCCAAAGTTTTATCAAAAAGACTGCTTGCCAGATTGTTTTTAAAACCCACCTGACATTTATAGGTCCTGGTTTTGCTAAGAGGAATACGCCAGTGAACCTCTCTGATACCTGCTATAGTCACACTGAAGCGGTAACTCATTTACTCTTGAAGTGAAACCAAACATGTAGATGATACAATATCAATAAATCAGAGAAACACATCTGAACAACCTGGTTTGTTATCTCCTATCTTCTTACGATTTTTGGATCGGTATGGATTCTACTGAAAAAAGGCATAAATCTCAGGGACAGCTGGTCAGACGTGACTGGAAAAGTGCTGCCACAGGGCTCAAGCGATCTCACAGATCCAGGATGACAAAGTATTTGGCATTCCAAAAGTCTAGATGTGAAAGAATGGAAGGCAGGCAATGAGTACTAATATTCTGCATATTGTTGAATCAGCCTACCTCGGGAGTCGAAGTGTTCATATCAGCCAGCCAGAGCGCCTGATGCATTGCTGAGATTACAGCCATAACACAGTACTGCAGACAACCCAGCCTGTTAGCTTTGAACCTCATATTACAGTCAACTTTCAACATTTTTCCAAGCTTCCAGGTCTCTGATGTGGCAACGGGAAGTTCTTCTGAGCTATTTCCCATCTGGTTGCATTTATGACTCCTGACAGTTTTGATCAAGACTTCTTGAAATTTATTCTCCATCAGAGTTTATGGATCTGTCTGGTTGTCTAATTGGCGCACTTGCAGCTAGCCCATCTGCCCAAAAAGGTCAGCATTTCCCGCTGGATGGGCCACAATTACAAGGCCCAAGCCCAGAGATACGGTACTGTTTATTGTCCTGCCAGGTTTGGATTCAGTTAACTAGAAAAGTCTCTTTTCCTTCAGATTTAGAGATCTGCAATTGTCAAAAGCATTAAAATAATCCATCTCGCCTCAGCTGTATGCTCAAGCCTTTTCCTTTTCAGATTTCACTACACTGCCCGCACTCCTTGCAGTGCGGCATTTCGGGCTGCTGCAGGCCATCTTTCCCTGGAGCCCCACTGCTCAGGTACCCCACGTGGTGGCAGAATGGGCGACAGGACTTCTTCCCTGACAAAGAAGCAAGGAAAGGATCCACAGCTGAAACTTGGAAAGAAACACCAGATGGATGTATTCCGTTCGTTTTCACAGGAGATATATAGCTACATACACCCTTGGCATGGCTTTGAAAAATCTCATCCAGCAGCAATGAACACAGTAGGTGAAAATGTTTTGCAGACAAGGTCAGCAGCTTTTTAAAATTTCCTCTCTGTCAGGAGGCAAAGCCTGTTGTTACCCTTCCTACAGCTACCGCTAACACATACCCGTTCCTCCTGGCGGTGCCTGGCTGCAGCCTTGCCGAGCTGAAGGGCTGCGCGGGCTCCGCCGGGAGCCCCGGTAAATGGCTGAGGCCTTTCGCCTCCCTGCCTGCGGCGGTGTTCCCCCCCACATCCTTCACATAATGACCTTTCCAACTGACACCCAACAAGCCAGCACCATGTGAACCGAGAAACTATCTGCTAAGCTCACAGACGCCAAACAAATGTATCCGACACTCCCCTCTCCCTTTATTGATTTAACAGCGTATCGAACAGCGTCCAGATTCCCCGCAAACAGCAGAGCCCTGCTGTGGGGGGGGTCAGCCTTCAGGTAGCTAGATTTAATGCCTGACAATTACTTATATGTGTTTAATTCCAGTTTTTCGTTGCTGTGAGGAGCCGTCACACTGCAGCTCCCCGCGGAAAGCGATAACCCTTTGGAAGGGCAGCCTAGGAATAAATCCTAAACCCGGACCCTTCCAGCCCCGCTGACGGCAAAGCGCTTCCTGGCTGCGGGGAGAGGGAGTGAAATGTCGGGGAAGTTAGCGGCCACCAGCTTTGGGGAAAGTCTCACACACGGAAGCGGGGCTCTGCTGACACCCAGGCTAGGCAAGACTCTGGGTTTATAAATAAAGCTTTGTTTCCTCAGGCAGCCCGTCGCCAGGCAGGCAAAACGCCGGGCTCCGTGAGGAAGGGCTGAGGCAGCAGCGCTTGGAGCCGAGCCCTGTCTGCCGGGCACCCTACCCGGCCGCAGCAGACAGGGTGCCCCTGAAGCGCTCCTTATCTACCCCCTTTCCTCATCTCACCCTCCTCCTCAGGGAACCGCCGCCGCGCTTGCTTCTTCCCGGAGCACACCCGGCTCCTCCCGGCTGGGAGGCACTACAGTCAGCAGCCCTCGCCTCGCCGTTCGGTGCCTCCCTGCGCCTGCCCTCCGCTCGCTGAGCCACAGCGCTGGCCCGCCCCGACCACCCCGCCCCACGCCGGGGCTCCACCGGCCCTTCAGCAGCGCCACGGGACTCTCCCG
>VWZZ01003976.1:117231-200156 GCA_013399095.1 Psophia crepitans
GGGGCCGGCCCAGGGCTTGTAGCGTCCGTCGGACGGCCAGCCCGTACGGGTGCACAGCGGGGCTCGGGGGGTGTGTGTGAGGCGGGGCTTCCCTCTTGCAGCAAGGGCTCTGCCTTGCCCCAAAGCCCCGGGGTCCCAGCTCAGGCCTGTGCCCCTCTGCAGGACAGCTGGGGCCGCGTGCTGACCAACCCCTTGGCTTGTCAGAGCCCCTCAAACCCCAACTGGACAAGAGGCAGCGCCGCTGTTCCTGCCGGGGATCGGGTTCTGTGGGCCACACCGTGACAAAGACAGGCGCGTAACGAACCGCAGGCTGCGTTAGCTGGGACTGACCTGCTGCTTTCAGAGCAGCTTCCCTTCCCCTCCCTGCCCCAAAAGGCAGGCATCGCAGCTTGTGAGGCTTAGGAGGACCCACTGCAATTTCGTGACCTGAATATTTTTAGCACAGGCCATCTGTACAGTTTGTGTTTAACATTTCATCAAGAGGCCAAACGGGTGTGGTAAAAGCCTAGATTTTTTATGTTCCCGGGGCCCGTGTCCGTGACAGTCACGGCCTCCACCTCCTTTCCCCGTTAAGTCCCTCTGCTCACCAACAGGGAATAATAATTCCTTCTTCCATCCACCCGGCTCAGCCATTCTCCAGGAAGACCTGAGTCAGATGTTTGGTACCTAAACCAAATACCTGAGGAAGGTGGGGAAGAAGGAGACAATTGCTGGAGGGAGACACACAGTTACTAAACCAGCCTAATGTAAACAAGATCTAAAGCAAGAGTTCAAAGTTATTAAAACTAGGGGAAAATGCCAAAGAAGGAAATTCTTCTCTGTTCAGTCACCCACCTCCAGAGCCAATGAAATCTGCTTCACCATCCCTGAAAGATGATTTATGAGCATGTTTTTAAAACTCCAGACAACAATAACAACAACCTCCTCTCTGCGGACCTTTTCATCAATGGAGCTCAACGTGCTTCTCAAAGAAGGTCAGTGTCACTACCCATTTGCAGATGAGGAAACCGAGGCACAGGAAGGAAGGGATTTTGCTACAGCCATCAGCAAGTGAAGAACCCAGGGGCAGATCCTTAGTCAAGTACATTCTGTGCTAAAATATGTCATGCAGCAAGCATAAATCTAAATTCGCAAATGGCACCCGAGAGAGGCTTAGCCCCTCATCATGCTCTCAGGTGTCTGTACTATGACCCATGGACTCTGCTGAAAGAGAAACACATCTGATGAGACCACGCAGGGGGTGGATATGAACCAGAGGTGATGGAAGAGCACAGTTGAGTGGGACAAATGCAGGGAGAGAGCCGTTCTGAGGGACAGGAAAGGGGGAGAAGTACAGGAATAGCTGCATTTAATATAGCTTCATAACAACTGGCAAGGAGATAAGCAGTTTGGAGGAGCCATGTTAGTTTCTAGTGGTGGGTGGGAGTACTGGATCGTAAAGCTCCATGGTGTGTGTGAGCAGTGATATAAACGAGAAAAGAGTCACTTGATGAATTTAATTCTGAGAGATGCTGAGCAATCACTGTGAGAAGTTGAGGATATTCTCCTCCTTGCAGCATCCGTCTCCATTAGCATCACAGAGGAGAACCTAGTTCAGCTATTTACAGCTTCCTGCACTGGTAGGAGAAACCACCCTTTGGGGACTGTGCTTGCACCTCTTCAACAGACAATGAAAAACCTTATTCTCTTTAACAGAACTTGTTTTTTTCTGCTAGAACTTTTGTCTCTCTCTTAGTTGCAAAATCCAGGTGGGAGGGATAACAGACAGGAAACATAATTTTGTTTATTTAAAGATTTGGAATAAATTTGACCTCCCACTCACCCCTCTTCTCCCCCACAAGACAGACCAAACACTACTCACTCTTCCCTCATGTTTAGCTGTGTTACTGAAACCACCAGGCTTCTTGTGGAAGGCAAATCTGAATATGCCTGTAGATACTGTTGCAAACAGCGCACAAAAATATCCTTCGCAGAAGTGACTGAAGGGCTCTCTCTCTTCCACCCACTCTGCTCTCAGTACACTGCTGTCTCGAAAGCTTTGAGAAATGGCAAAATTCACTGCTCCCAAGAAGGGGACTTGGCAACGAGCGACTCCTTTTTCAACTTTAGTGGAACCATACTGGCTGAATGGACACTTGGAAACTTCTTGACCATAGCACATAATATGGCAAAGTGTGGATGAATGAAGTGTCTTAAGACTTTTAAAGTCTGATAAGCAAATGTTGGAGAGGCAAAGATTAGTCACATCCTTTGAGACAGGCACCAATGGAGACACGGCAACAAAGATTGCCTCAAAGACCATTACTTGAGACATACATGGAGAACAAACATGCTTTGCAAAGTGACTACATACTTGTAGTTTTATCTTCCAAATCATGCTTCCTCATTTTCATATTTTTTCTTCCTTTCATTCCTTCCCCATCTCCTGCCCTCTCTGGTTGCTGGCTAGGGACTGATGCAACCTTCTTTGAGGAAAGAGTGCAAGCAAACATAAGTGAGAAGGCGGCACCTCTTTGAGGGTGAGGAAGAACACTGGCAGGTATCTGTTCTGGAGGCAGCAGCTGAAGCTAGATACCCATTCAGCTATAGGCTACTCATTGAAACAGAGTAGTCTGCCAGCCTTTAAAGTCTCTTGTGTTCTGTTTGTGGGTAAAAGGCACCTTTTCTTTGCTGGATTCACTCCTCATTTATTAACTTTACCCTTGGGAGAACTAAGAGAAGTACAACCCAAAAATGTTGTTTCTTAAGGAGAATTAAGGTGCATGTAAGAATTTAGAAAGCAGAAAATGTCAAGCTTGGCTACCAGGACACAAATATCTTCCAACGGGTGATGTGCTTAAAGTCTCAAGGAGGTTAGGAAGTATCCAGGGCATTACAAAGTGATCTTACTAATCAAGTCAAGCTAAAGGGATCACATCTGGAAAGGCAGAACTACAAGGCAAAATATCTGCCCCTTTAACACTTTAGGTCTGCAAGGTCACCCAAGTGAGCCTGTGGGATCGCAGCCACAGTCCTGACAGCACTGAAAAATAGCCAAAATGCCTGTGTAGGAGGAGCTTGCTTTTGGCCACTCATACCTGGGGCTGGTTGGAAATATTTCTGATAAACTGTGGTGCAACATGCTGACTCACCCCAATCATGTCACCGTTGCTGCCGATCAGCAGCGTTGCCTGTTTCCCACAGAGTGAGGAGCCTGGAAGGCCCAGGATTCCCAGCTAAGCTGGCAGGCTCCAACCTTTGGCAACCAAGATCATTTTGGTTTCAGTATTTTCAAAAGGATACTACTGAACATTATTTCAGGACCACATGGACGGATGTTTGCCGTGTGCAGAAAAGTTTTGGAAATGTAACGTTCTGTTCCAAAATAGAAGAACTCTTCTTCCTCTCATCCAGCCCCAAAATCATAATGCCCGTGGGATGGACACACTGACATTTGACTGGCTGTGATCATACATCCCCCCAAAGTTACATGTGTTGGGCTGACATCACTGAGCTTCTAGTTCTGCAGGAAGCTGGAGAAATACCATATATATGTGTGTTAGAAGAGGGAGCAGAACAGAAAGGGAGGGGCACAGTTCCTTTCCCCTACCACAAATGTAGCTAATGTTTTACATGGCAAAAGTGAAACAGGAAGCGTTCCCTGTGTAAAATAACCCATATTGCCTTGTTTCAGAGCAACTCTTTATTTAAAAAGGGAAGGGTCAAGTTTGCCACGGGGGCTTCACACAGGGATTTTAATATTTTGGTGAAAATTAGCTGATTTTCAGCCAATTTTGAAGAACTCCCACACCTATGATGCTCACCCGATGCAAAGGTATAGTGCGGTTTGACCACTGGGCTCCTTTGAAGAAGGCCGTATGAGAAAGCTGAGGGGTGCGGGAGGGCACTGGAATACCTGGGCTGGGCTCTGGCGTGGGGCTCAGTGCCCCTCAGGCACACACCTGCTGAGCTGCGACGGCTGGCAAACCTGCAACCTCGTGCCTGTGGTGTCCCTGCAGACAGCAACCGGAGCTGCCTCCTGAACTGGGAGGTCCTGGTCCTGAGGGATTCTGGTGTGAGAAAACAGGGGAAATGGGACTAAGCAGCCAGCAGGCATAAACCTGGTGACCGTGTGAAGCACACTCAGATGTCAGAGACCTCCTGAGGAACTGTAACTGCAGGCTGCCCTGAATACAGGCTCTCTTCTCTGCTTACAGGACGTGTCAAGTGTAGCAGCAGACAACAGTGAGATTGCCACTGAAGCTTCCCCAGAAAAGCTACAGATGTTCCGGTATTTGGGGCATTTGAAAGTAAAACAGCCAGAGGCACTTTTTACATGCTACAGGAAACAATTCTGCATCAGCAGGGAACAGGTTCTCTCTCTTTTGACAGCCTTCCTACCCGTAGGAACCAGCGTTTTATAAAGCCCACAAATCAGACCTACCCCCCTCCCTGCTCTGAAAGCAGGCTATGTTTTAAAGCTGTCTATTAGATTTTCTTTCTAAATTGTTTTATCCTCCTCTCGCAAACCCAAACAATTCCCAGACAGTGACTCGTGCTGACTAATCCAGTCTGGGAGACTTCTAGGTGTCCCTGTAACTTAAAACCAGAAAACAAGCTTCCTAATTCAGTAGCTAGACATTCCAATGAAGACCTGTAGGTTCTGAGCTTTTATTTTCCTTCTCCTCAGGGTTAAACATGCTTTTATCTACACTGTGCCTCCCTCCCCCAGCAGGCAGGAGTTGAGATGAGCTGTAATTCGGACATTCCTTCCCTGAGATCCCGCCTATGTTAGAAGTTCTGCTCCATGGGGCATCCCAGTGGCAAAGTTATTGTGAGCCCTCAACGAAGGTAAACAGTGAAAGAAAAGTGCTGTCTTCCAGGGAGAAGAAGGGGGTGCATGAAGTAAGCGTTGAGACATGTTCCCAAATCATCTTACAGGCCTGTAAGAAGCTCAGTGTTGCAAAAAGATATGGGGCCATGGGTAAATTGTATTTCTGGCCCATTTACAGCACTGGACTGAGTCATATTTTAGTCATGTCTGGAAACCACAGTGCCATTACAAGGTCTTCCAGTATCGTAGCACTTGCAGTGGTGATAGGTTTCTAAGCTATGAATGCTGTGAACAAGTTCTGTCTCAGAGCAGATAATACAGAGCTTATTGTCTGTCCTGTGGCCACACATGCTGCACCAGTAACTGGCAATTCCGTGTCTGCTCAGAAAAAGGGACTTCTGAGCACAGAACACTGCCCCACTAATCCAAGCATGTTGTCTTGTGAGACAAGCCACTGAAAAGAGGGAATAAGCCATGTACACTGATGCTAACACACCTGTGTTGTCTTTCCAGGACATCTGTGTCGAGCTGTATGGTGCCTTGCAGGCTGATAGTGTTCCATGAGCTGCTTTTTGCTTGGGAGCCTGGCCTACAGCTGCTTCCTCGTTGCGTAAGTCAAACAAAGCAGTGTGGGAGAACACCCATGACAATGGCCTTTATAATTAAAGGTCATTAAAAGCTGTCAGTCAGGGTGTGAGGCGCAACAAGAAGCCAACAACCTTCTGCCTTCACCCTTGCCAGCCCCTCCTCTCACAAACAGCCGCCTCCAGCCTTAATCTTCATCACCTTCTCTGCCCTTTCCTCTTCCCCCCCTCTCCAAGCAGCCAGAGGCGGGGGATTGAGCTGGCCTTTCTCAGCAGTCGAAACAGGCATGACAAGGTCACCTCGAGTGCCCAGGGATCCCAGAGGGCTGTCCTGACTGTGCACTGGTGGCTCCTGAGCTCTTGGCTCCTGGCTTTGACCGCTCCCCTGGGCAGGGAGGAAGGCAGAGGGGCAGGAGAGGCCAGCCGCCCGTGCTTCCTCCCTTCACCCTGCAGAGAGCCGGTGCCACCGAGCCGGAATGGCATGGCCACTGTGAAAGCTGTTGGGCTTGGGGCTCGGAGAGGCTCGCCTCAGTCCAGCTGGCCTGCGCGAACGCCTGAGCTGCTGCTGCTGTCAAGTAAGAAAGACACGGCCTTTCTCACACGGACCCGCAGCCCCAGTGGCAGTGGGATATGTGCATCTGCTTAAAATGGCCGTGGCAGCCTAATGCCTTACCGTCCTAGACAAAATGAGAACTCTGCTGGTGTGTCCTCTACAGAGTTTTCAAACTCCAGCAACAAATATTTCTGTTGAGATGCCCTTGGGTGTAGTATTTTTGGTTTTGTTTTGACTGTCGCTATTTGTAGCTTCTTTTCCTGTTGTGTCAAAGTAAGACACAAAATAAATATGTTCTCTACTTCATCACCCACCTCTAAAGAAGTGAGCACTCTTGGGTTTCAGATGGTAAGGAGAAGAATCTGTAGGGTAGACCCTGGCAAAAATACAAGTGCAACGTTGTTAAGTTAACATGGGATTGTGCCAGAAACCAATGTCAGGTATTCACACTGAGCAGGGTAACCAGTAACCACGTCAGAGATGAGTGCTAGTGTTTCTAACCTCTAAAGAGGTACCTGGAATTCAGTAAATGTTTTAGTGTTTTGGCCCTAATTTGAAAAAGATAATGTGAATTATCATTTATGAGATAGCGTGCTACCCAACACGTTGTCAGAAAAAAATAGTTTGCTTGTAGCTTGCTTTTCACTTCACTGAGAGTAGTAGTTGAAAGTTAATCTTTGTATACATATATTATTGTGTAGAAGGGTATTACTGAAAACTTCTTTAATATAATGCAGTATGTTGTGTAGGGCAAATATTAGAAGATTATCTAAGTATCTACATATGCATAGATATAGCGGCTTTCAGATTGAACTTTCAATATTGGCTCTGGGTTTTTTTTTTCTCATTTTGAAAGCTTGTTTCCCTCATATTAATGTTTCATTAACACTAATGTTTCATTATTTATTGAAAGGGAAAAACAACCAATGTATCTCCTACGTAACATGACCTCAAACTCTCTGTTTCGGTGCTCCTGAAGTAAGGTTCAGCTCATCAATATCAAAAAGGATCCAATCCAAGAAACAAAAGATTAAGGTAGAAAAATAAGAGCTGTAGATGACCTTGAAATATTGACATTTAATCAAGAAGTCAGAGATATAATGCAATTACTAGGCTTCTGTATCTGCAAGGTCTCACGTCACTCCTATTTTGATGGTCCTACTGGATTGCAGGCCTTTTGCCAAGTCATTCCGCAGTAGGAAAATGCCTTTTTTTTGGTCAAAAAAGAAAGAAATCAGTTTAAAAAAAAAGTACGGAAGCATGTTTTTGATGTTCTGAGTGATACACGGTTCGTACCCTTTTTCTGATGGTTACTTTTTCCCTGAAAGAGCTGTTTTCTCCCTGATGAAAGAACGCACCAGGCCAGTGTGCATATTTGTCAAACATTTTATTTGTCATTCACACTAATTATGATATTGAATTTACAGAGGAAACTGTGGTACAAAGAAAGAAAGAAAGAAAGAAAGAAAGAAAGAAAGAAAGAGAAAGAAAGTCTTCATTAGAACTAACGCAGCAGTCCAGCTGCTCTGTGTGCTAGTTGTAATGAATTCTCCCGTGGTGCTGGACACAGCCATCCCTATGTACAGCAAGAGTCTACTCTGACGTGGTATCTAGAGACTTCCTGTAGTGGGGGAAAAATCTACTCTATTCTCTTTTCCTATCCNTTCCAGAACCTGGTAGTTTCCCCTTCTGGAAATGTTCAGCATAACAGTGTCAAGGGAAAATGTGACTGTTGCAGGATGCTGCAGCATCTGTTTTGTAAACATAGCCAGTAAATGCTGAACAAATATACTTTGATGCCATTCCGATAGGAGTGCGTCTCCCCCCCGCCGCCGTGTCCTGCCCTCGGACTTAACCATGCGGCCACCTCAGACTGAAAGTTTAGTTTTCGTTTTAGAGAAAGATGTAACTGTCAAACCCAGAATACCACAAATAACCCACAGATTTTTGCACATTCATTTCTCCCCTACCACAAAAAAGTGAAGAATGTTGAATAGAGACCATGCTATAACTGTTTACAAAAGTGAATAAAATGTAGTTAATCTTGAAGCCTAAAATAACTAATTTGGAAAGAAATAAAGTCTCACTACAGTATTTAAGCAAACACAAAGGTAAGTTCATTAAAAACACAGAAAAATGAAAAAAACGCGGAGTAATTACAAGCACTAAATATTTTGCTATGAAGCTTCTGAAATCTATTTACATACATAAATACAAGTAACTCTGTTGATGCAACCCTTTTAGGACAAGGAGAAAAATGCCAAGTGATCGGTACTGACCAAGCAAGGTTAACAAAAAATAAAATACAAAAATGTTACGATGCAGGAAAACAAGCGTTTTGCTCAAATAGAAAAATGATCCACTTCTCCCGAATCTTCAAATACACCAATGGAAAAGGTCACCCAGAAAGCAGTAATGAATGTTTCAAGAGTGCAGGCAGTTCGGAACGCTCTGGCAAAGACTGTGGGCCATTTGGAGGAAAGGGTTTTTCTCCTTTCCAGCAGATAATTTGGCATAATTCTACAAATCAAACCCTTCGTAGCAGGGATGCGCTCGGCATCCGCCTCCCCCTTGTGCTAAAGCTCCTGTATGTCGCCCTGGAAGTGTAGCAGGAACTCTTGAAGTGAGCATAAATGTCTGAGAGCAAAGTAATGGGCCTGAGAGCAAATGGGAGCCGGGCCCTGTATTTACTTTGAGGTTGTTTGATACGGCTGCGTCTGGACGACGAGTTGTGTCTTGTGAAAGGAACACACAAGCTGATAGTAAGGACTGTCGTTAGCTGTATTTCGGTAGGGGAAGGCACCTAAGGCACTCTGCTGACTGCAACTTGCAACCAGAAGCACAATGTGTTTTTGATTCCATTCAGCTACCGGGATGATAAAACTATATAAATATATATATGATATATATATAAAAATATATACTTATATGCTATCATTTGGAGATGTGTGAAGGGGGGAAATGTTTTATCCAAATGTCCTCTTCCTGCCTGCTAAGTGCTCCTAAGATACGGGAGGAACGACACGAGAGCATTTTTACAGCCTTGAAGATCTTTGCCGTCCTTAGTGGGACAGGGGATGGCTATGAAAATATAGATTTTAGTAAACTGTGGTTTCTCATAAGCACTTGCGTGAATATGCTGAAACCCACAGTGATTAAACAGACTAATTGTGGGGGATAATGAGCTTGGCTTTTCCTCTGTAAAGACGGTGTTGCTTTGTGCTGTGCTTGACATGCACAGAGAGGTTTGACTCAAAAAGTCTGGTTGCTGGCAATCACCACCAGCGAGACACTGGGCAACCCTCAAGTTCTGTTACGTGTCAGTGAAGACGCAGGGTAAGTGTGGTGCCCAGTTCTGCAGTCTCTTGTCCTTTTCACACCAGGGAGAGTAAAATTAAACTTCGCATTTAGGACAAGTGTAAAGAAAGTAGATGTGCAGGCATAAGGAAAGTTCAATGTTAGGTCTCGTCTCCAGGCTAAGAGGTGCCTGAACCTCCCCGTTCTTGCTAATTCCTCCTCTTTTCCCTTCCAAAAGTGGGCTGTGCAATGCTACGGGCTACAAGGGGCAAAGGGCTTTAGCAGAAAGCAGGCTGCGGCGACACACAGGCCTGGGAGCGTACTAACTTCCATCACGGGGCTGAAGTCACTGGGCCATGGTGGCCCTGCCCTTTGCCGTGAGGCATCAGGCTCCCCTGAGCTCCTCTCCTCTCCCCTCCGCCTCACTTTGGGGCTCACGCCCATGGTACTATGCGCTTGGGTGGTCCAGTCACAAGGCATGTGAGAGCTGTAGTAACCGATGATTTTAATTGCACAGTGACAGAGAATGTGTAAGATGGATTCTGCAACAGAGCTACTGGTTAGAGATGAAGGACTTTTTTTCAGGCTACTGGAACAGTGAGATTCCAACTATGTATGTGTCACACCAGGTCCGGTCTCTGCATTTCTGTGTTGAGCAAGGTCTCCTATTTCCAAAATACATTTTAACTCTTCTGATATAATTTTGATATTTTCTGCCTTTTCTGTTCAGAACAAATGCTAGAAAATGATAAAGAATATTATACTAAATGAAAAGCACAAGGCCGTGCAGGTATTTAATAGAAACATTTTGAACTTCTGCTGAAATCTCTTGAAACACTCCTTATTTTCTGCACAAAAATGACCTTATTGACAAAGTAAATTCTTCAATTTGTAACTTTTCAATACCAAAGTGCTACTGCATCTGACTTAAACAAAGAAGCAAAATCATATATAAAAAAAAAAAGAAAACTTGAAAAACAAATGGTTTTAAATAAGTCCAGCTGTTTTGCTGCCTGCAGCCAAGGATCTTTTTAATTTGAATCCTTTTAATTTTTTTTAAACATCAAACACTGATCTGAAGTCCTGCTTTCAAATACTCTCTGAGTTGACCTGCAATTGTTTCACTCATTTAAGAGGTACATTAAATAATAATCAGCTAATTGGGAACGCACACGTGTCAACATCAGCAGTTTGTAATTAATGAGTAGTACAACAACTGCATTCAGACCAAACCCTCAATCAAAATAGTGCCATAAACTTTACAGTGACATCTGATATGTTTGTGCTGTAACGATGGGCAACGATGACGACTCTGTATGAAACATGCTGTTACTATAAGCCTTACAGATTTGCTACAGGACAGAGAATTGTGTGCACCAGTTTTAAATACCCTTCCTCTTCCCTCAGAAGATGGTGATGGAAGAACCGTTAAGGCCCCTTCTTTGCTAGCCTGCTTTCCAGATGAGCTTGACAACCCTGTTCAACTTCAAGCCATTTGGTGATGCACGAACTGATCTATTTTTCAGCGCCCTGGAACGTGGCTTTTGCACTGCACAGAAATCTTGGCTCTGCTAAGCTGGGAGCAAACCTCGCACCAATTCCATCGGAGCCAGGACTTCACCCTTGCCATGCTAACTGCCTGCTGTATTTCACTTTTGAAAGACTAGGAGGCATCCACCAGCGCTGTTAGGAAGCCCAGGCAAGCTCAGGAGCAGAACGGGGCCACATGGGGATGTATTTAGTCAGGAAATATTGAGTCTGCCTTAATGAAGTATGTACATCCTGATTACTGATCTGGAGGGTCACCACTGGTGACGAAGGAAAAGAGAGGAAGGAGTAGGGAGAGATGACTCCACTGGGTGGGAAGGCACAGAAATACAGAGGGATCTTGGTGCCTAAATCATTTTAGTGGGAGTTGGGCACTTAAATGCCTCTGAGGATCTGAGCCCAGTCAGCTGAGTAAAATGAGTGAGATAATTGTAAACAATATTTCCAGGTAATTAGGAGGTCACTTTACCCATCGTCATTCCAGCCTTTTTCAATGTGATAAATTTGGCTTTGGCTGCTACCAAAAAAGGCAATTGCTGATCTTTTTTAATATAGGAATATTTAAATAATAATAGTATCAACAAATAAGAAAAGACTAAATATCAAGCATAAATATCAATGAACTCATTAAAGTAGTACAGTAGTTGAAAATGACCCAAGGCTGTAGCCGTTGTATTTAAAAAAAAAATCCAAGAGAAAAAAGTTAAATTAACTCATTGAAAAAGGGGCTGATTCTTTCAGTTGACAAAGCAAGAAAGAAGCAAGCATGATTAAAACAAAAAAAGAGCAAAATCTTTTTTTTTGCAATTTATAAGGTGCCAAGAGAAATAAAACAAATTAGATGCAAAGCAGGATGAGCTGCATCCTAAAAAACCCCCCAAAAACAAACCCAAAACAAAACAAAAAACCCCCAGCAATAAAAAAATTTCCATATTCTTTGGAATATACAACATGGTTTAAAAAAAAAAAGAAAGAATGAAGTCCAACATATAAAACCTCTCATTCACAGCATTGCTAAAACAGAAGCGTTCACAGTTTCCCTCTGGGAATCTTCCTATACTTCCTTACAGTTAATATGTCCATAAGATGCAGTAAACTCACTAAGTTTTTTTTTTTTTTTTTAGGTTTTAAGTCTTAAAAATAGAAGTGAACCAAAACTCTCTTTAGGGCTGTGGAGACCTTCAAGCCCAGGCGCGTTAGAAAGCCACGGACCTGGAAACAGACTGGGTACCTTTCTACCCACCCTCGCTACCTCTGGACCACCAACTCAGGCGTCCTCCTTTCCAGAAGCTCAGCCCCCTGTGAGGGATGCTTTTCCTGGAGGAGTGACGTCGTTTCACCAGGGACCATCTAACACATGCCACCGCTCCTGGGAGCGCTGACTTCTGGAGGATTTGCTTCTGAAAGTGATGTATGAACATGGCAGGGCCCATAAGCAAGATGGATGTTTATGGGATACCTACGGGCACCGGGAAATGGAAAGCACATTAGTCCTGGCCCATTAACTACTTAAAATTCATTCAGTATGGTCGCCACACCGCTTCCTCTAGCCTGGCTGTGGTCGCCATGTTAGTGGGGGAGTTGCTGTGGCTCCCTTCTGCCTCGACCACGTCGCTTTGGTTGGGGAGGTTGGGATTGAGAAGCGTCGATCCTGTGGAGGCGTTGGTGCAGGGAGGGTGGATGCGTGGGGGGGACCGGTCTCCCCCCGAGATCATGGAGAACTGATAGGAGCCGGCGGAGGTTCCGTAGTAGAGGTGGTAGGAGGGTGAGCTGGTCTGGAACGGGCTGCCTTGGGCCTGCGATGAGCCGGGGTAGGGAGGTGGGAGGTAAGTGTGGTATCTGGTGGCCGTGGACATGGCAGACATACCGATTCCTATCCCTGAACTGACGGGTGTCGGCGTGTAGGTGAACGCTCCCGGGTAGTGCATCCGAGGGTCGGAAATGGAGGGGAGCGCGGAGAAGGAGCGGTCGATTCCCACCCGGGGGTCGCTGAATGCGGTCAAGTCAGAAGCACCTGGGTGGCGGGGAAGGGAGACAGAGAACTGTTGAAGTGGCAGAACGGAGGTTCACCTGTTTGAAGCGATAACCAACATCCGAATTCTGGTTTACAGCTAAGCAAAGCCGTGCTGCTCCTGCCAGAGCAGAGCTATCCCTCACCCGCTCTCCAGTGCAGTCATTGTAGTGCTCGTGGATCTGGATGTTTTGGATGAATTTCAGCCAAGCAGCAACTAAAGAGGAGTGCCAAGCTCTCTCCCTGGTCTGTATGTGTATGTGTTGGCTCTTACAGACCTTACAGCACATGCAATGACTTACACTTCCAGAGTGCCCGCATCCTCAGCGGGTGGGGAAGTGGGACACAGACTCAAGCTCCTTGCCCAGCATCACTCAACTCACCAGGGACACTGATGGGGCCTAAATATGAATTGTTCAGCTTCTGCATAGTCTCTCCTTGCGCCCAGTTTTATTTGCCAACTCAAACAGGAAGCTCCGTGGAGAAGAAACTGTCCTTCAGGTACCTGAACATGTACAGCCCAGGATTTCCACACGCAGGCTCAGCCCAGCTGTCAGCACTGAGGAGCACGGTTCCCCAGTGACTGCGCTACCGAAGCCAAGATAAATCAGGTTCACTTAAGGTCGTCATATCTGGGTCCTCATATAACGTCTACATAATTATTACTAACTTGTGAAAATCTTGGTGCTAATGAGTATGTAAAAAGGGACAACAAATGTTCTGACTTTTTAAAGCAGAATGATGTATTTGGGGGTTGGCCTTTTTTCTTCCTTTCATGTGTGCTAGAAGCCTTTCTTATCCTGCTAAGTGAAATGTTTTATAGGACAGTCAAATTCTGCTCTGCTTTGTCTGACATCAGTGGAAGTATGCCTGGTCCCACCATCTCCTTCCCTGGTGTGCGAGGATTAAACAAGCAGAGCAGATAATGGCCTCTTTAGGAAAGATCTTCGTCATGACTCAGATTAATGGAAGGTGTCAGTCCCTAGAGTTGGCAGCTAAGCATGATTAAAACAACAATAATAATTAAGAAAAAAATCTTTACAGAAGATGACTTCTGTCAGACAGAGGCGTGGAGTCTGCAGAAGAGGAGCCATACGCTGAAGGAAATACTCATGAGAAGAAGCAGAGAGAAAACAAAGCTCTTGGCTCTGACTGGATTTGAAGATAGAGCAGACACACTCCAGCGCCAAGTTCTGAAAGCTCGTCAACGACACAGCCAGCACATTGTGATGAATTTCTATAAATTTCTTAGAACAGCTCTGACGCATGCTGTATGCTTCCTCTTTGAATTTGCCTTCTGTTTTTTTCTGGAAGAAAATGGGGTCCCTGAACACATTTCCTTCCCCTAGACCCCAGCACCTTTCAGAGTAGCTAAGGTTGAAGGTGGCATCTGACAACCTGCCAGATTTTAAATGGTTCTTCCACACCTCATTCCTGAGAAAGAAATCAAACTTCTTGAAACTGCCTGGACGCATCGCTTACCAGATGAGGGTTTCTTCTGCGCAGTTTGGCAAAAAAGCAGAATAATGAAATTTAATGTCAAAGTGTTTCAAATATGTCCCATGTCTTTGCTTTTTCTTTTGAGGCACCGTGTCTTTAGATGCTAGGGCCTAAAAAAAATCCTCAGATTTGCCCTTTGTTCTGACAAGGAGAAATTTCTTAGATGGACAGCAAGCGTGTGTGACAGTAACAGGACTGGGGAGAAAATATTGTGGAAGACTTTTCTGGGAATGCTGAATGACATTTAGTATATAAGTAACATTTCGGAAGCAGTACAAAAATCACTTAATATCTGTAGAGATGAGCTTCCATGTACAGAATTAAGACAGGAAAGAAAAAATGCTGACATGTGAATGAAGCTCTTCCAGGTTCCTTCACAAGTCACGGAGAAACTATGGCTGCCCCAAGGTAAATCACTTTGATCACAGGCACAAGAAGCACAGAGAAGCCCTCGTGCTGGTGCTCTACCTCCATGCTCACCATGTGCCACAAAAGAAACACAGGGTGCAGCTCCTCCACGCACCCATGGCTACCTCCTGTGAGACTCTGCACTCCTGGGGGCAGCCACCACGGAAGACTTTGGTGCTCACACCACACACGGCACAGTAAGGGCACTGGTACATGGTGTTGACATTTGGGTGCTACGGCAATGCAAAAAGCATTGCATGTCAATACTGAGTGCACTCACGCATTTGAGTGCAACCTCAGTCGCCACATTGGTAAAGATAAAATGCGATTAACGTCTCCAGTTTGATTCACGTACCCACACCTACAAGCATCAGGCACCCCTACTTTGAAAACCAAAGTAGCTGGTAAATACTGCTTTTAAACAATTCTCTCAGGAAAAAAATTACTTTCCTAAGTAAAAAGACTTGATGAAATAATGTGTTTTACTTGACATTTTCTGGTTGCTATAAAGAAGATATTTTTTCATCCTTCTCTGTTTTCTGCATTTCTGCTTTTTGACAGTGGAATGGAGTGCAAAGGGAAAGAAACACAGCAGAGAAAGTCAAAAGGAGTCTTTGATTTTTTTTTAAAAAAGTGTGTCAATGAAAAATGAGAATTTTTATAGATTTGTTTTAAAACAAGAAATGTCCTTTTTTTTTTTCCCCCTTCTGAAAGGTTTCCTGTATTTTCAGCTTTCTTCAAGATATAATTAGTACCCAGACCTAACAACTAATTTACTTTTGGCGGGCAACGTCCCTGTGACTCTTTCGAAGCAGGCTCTGTATGACAACAATAGGACAGGCTGAAGCACATTCAAGCGATTCTCTCTGATCTTAGAAGCAGCCCTGAGTATTCAAATGAGAGCAATATGTGCGGCCGAAGGAGATGTTTTTGAAAAAGCCATGTGCAAATTTGAATTATATGGTTCTCATTCATTTTAAGAAAATTCCTGCCATTGAACACACACATATTGGTTCAATATGTGCGGGTTAAAGTCAGCAGATGGTCAGTTGAGTATGGTGGAAACCAGGGGGGTAGCCTTCACTTCCATGCTGTATTTTCATGTTGACTTGTAAAGCTCTACTATGCAATTTGACGAAGATGTAACAAGACAATCCAGTGCAACACTTAACATGTCAAACCCCACCACCCTGCAGTCAGTGTGTCCACCCATAACCTGCTGTGCTCTGGTCTGAATTTAGAGTCAGGGAAGGAAACAGAACTGAAATATCTGTGGCATTCATTTCTTGGCAGATATGATAGCTCTTCAGCGCTCCAAACTATTTTTATAGTTCCATACATCTTTAAAGTGCTGCTTTCTCCTCTTTTTTTTTTCCCTTCTTTTTTTGACTATGATATGTTGGGCCCCAAACCGTATTTCTTAACTCATCGCACAAATCCCGGCAAAGCGTGGGGGAAGGCTTGCTGGAATAGGCTTCACTGCAACTGGAGGAAAGTCGCGGCAGCACCCTAGGACATCGCAACCTGTTTGCGTTGGAATTGGCCTCGAGGCTTTGGCGAGGCCTGCGGCTGGGACACGAGTTTTTAAGTACTTACTTGACAGCCGGCTTGAAAGCTCTGCGGTGAGGGATGACATGCCGCTAGCCCTGCCGGGTGATATTGGCGTGGCGGGGTGCACGGAGGGGGTGGCAATGGAGCCCAGGTACTGGTAGGACTGCTCGTAGGACCACGGTGGAGATGGCTGCACTTGCCTTGTGTCTGCAATGAGAAAGAGACCTATAGGCTGTTTTGAATGATAAAACTTTGCAATCAAATATGTGAACCAAATGTCGTGGTGGAAATAGAAACTTAAATGCCAAGACAATGACATTTCAGTTTCATAATCCCCTTTGTCCAAAGACCTTCAGGTGAACTGCTTTCTCAAACAGTATTTGTGCATCTGTGAGTTTTGATCGGTTGATTTTTTTCTTGTAAAACTTTTTGATATTTTGCATTGATGGTGGGCAGGGAAAAATGATCAGGGAAAAACTGATTAAGCTTTCGCAGGGGAAACACTTTTCATTGCTGAGATGCATTAGTATTTCTGTCTGTGTGGCCGCAGCCCTTTTAGCCAAAAAGGCATGTCGTGCATGGCACCAAGGAGACAAAAATACCGAACTGTGAGTGTTTCTGTGCAAGTGTGTAAGGAGAGAGAGAAAAACGGGATGAAAATGTGTGTGTGAGAGAGGCGGAGATGGAGAGTGAACCTAGTGTCCGTAAGAAAGCAGACCCTAAAGTGGGAACTGGACTTCCTCAGTCTCTTGAAAATCCTGGGCTTAATGAAATGAGCAGGTATTATATACATCTGTTTTGCACACACTATGTGTTAAATACAGAAATACAAGTTGGAGCGATGGGTACATCTACTAGCAGCAGCTGAACTTCAGAAACCAAAAGCCTTACACAAACGCTGCGGAACTGCCAAGTTCCACATGCAGACACCCTACGGGCACAGGCTTTCAGCAGAAACTGCTGCTTCTTGGAAGCAAAATCTCAAAATACATAGATACATAAAACATTTAAGGAAAAACACTAACGTGTTACTTTCTAGCCACATAACTAGTTTGGCTGGCATTTGAAATCAGAGGTGCACGGCAGGGAGTTCGTCCAAACCAGTTGCGCCAATGTAGAAACAACTCTTTTCTGCTTATTTTGTCTTTGCATACGAAACTGGCATTTGTCACTGTACAGAACGATCTAATTTTTGTATAATTCAAAGTGAGAAAGATTCCTCCTCCCCTTTTCTATCCAGATTTTTTTTACTATTTTTAGTAAAAACTTTTCTATTTTCTTCAGCACTAAGAGCATTCTCCTGCAGCTTCATCTAGCTAATTATCTTTTTGAAAGAAGCAAATGTTGGATGAACTGCGTTCAGATAAAACTGGTGGAAGGGAAACTTCCCAAGTCTGAGATGAAGGACTTTGATCTTCCATCAGAAAGCCCATCTGGAAATTATTGTTTTGTTGTGCTTTATGGAGATGAGTTTTACATTTTGTTTGCTTCATCTGTTTGGAAGGCAGGATTCAGACAAAACTCTAAGCCTTTGAAAAATAACTAGTCAAGTCACTTGCAGAATAAACTAAATTCTTGTAAAGATTTTCCTGCTAACATGTTCAAATTCAGATAATATTAATATTTTTTTTTTTTTCAGGCAGACTTCCTTGAAACTAACTTCAGTTGACTCATGCTGTTTTAAAAGCAACATCCAATTGGATTAAATGGGCCTTAGTAAAAACAAATGAAAAGACATAGGCATGAAGCCTGCCTTATTCTGAATTACACCACCATCTCATTGTTAATGTATGGTCAGTGTTTATTAAAGATGACAGGGAGACACATGAGGGAATTCAGCCTCCAGGGGTAGCATTAGGATAAATACCACAAAGCATCAACAGAGTAAGCGTTGCAATGATACAACACTGTGCGTTTCAGTTCTGAAATGGGGTTAATTAAATCATTACTCCCTTATTTCAGCACGCAATCCCATTGATTTCAGTTCAGCCATGCAGTCGAGTACTAGAAACGTGATACATGGGCTGGAGGGATCCCAGCCCAGGGATGGAAACTCCCTCGGCTAGTCCTCCTGCCCGGGCAGCCCTCGATGCGCTCTGCCAGGGCTGGCGCCGCAGGTGCCAGGGCCTCCCCTCTGCCACCTCTCTCAAGGGCTCTGGTCAACGCTGTCAGTGCAGAAGCCACTGAACCCCTTCGGCTGGAAATGTTCTGTCACCCGCTTTCAGGTGCTTTGTCCTTAGGTCTTGGCACTGCAGAGCGAAGGGGAAAAATCCAGAGCGACCTGAGTACGTGTGAAGGGGGTGCTGCCACCCATCTTTGTTTCTCAGGCTGAAAGCAGAGAACACACTGCCTGTTTTCTCCTGGTGCAAACTGCCATTGCCTGGTATCTGCCACCTATCTCCTGTTTCTTACATTCCTGGCTCTTTAGGACAAGAGGCATGATTCTGTCCTGTACCTTGCCCAGCATGCGTGGGATCCTGGTCCATAACACAGCCCCAAGTGCAATAAACACAAGAAGATGCAGGAAAAGCCACAGCAGCCGCCGCAGCGGCAAAAGAGGAAGCAAGACCTTGTCATGGATTTACTAACCATTGACAAGACTAAATTGAAATGTGTTTTCTCTCATTTAGTGCTACTGTAATTAGCTTTGTTCTGTGTCCTGACTAGAAGCTGGATAATGGACCAAGTACACGTCTAGTAACATCCCGAAAGAGACTACCAAGGTATCATCTGACCTGCCTCATCCATTTGCTGTTATTACTGACCTCAGGGTTACTTGAAACAGTGACAGGCAGCCCGAGAGACCCCCATTATTAATCTCCTAATCCCATTAAGTCTGTCTTAAGTGAAAGTTCAAACTACCAATCAATTTTCCATCTTGGTACCTGCATTCCCAATCCCTGTATCTGCTCTTAAAGACTGGCTTTTTGACATCAACCTGGTAAACAACTCACAATCTATTCAGCGATATTAATACAGTGCATTGTATTATATACAAGTATTAAAGCAGGTTGTGTTAACGCCAGGCATCACCTTCACAGTTGTTTAATAACAAATGGTGAAAAGTATCACTATAATAGCAGTTTTATGGCACCATTTCAGTATCAAGAGGCAGACTCAGCTCCCAGTCAAGGCAAGGTTTGCATTTCCAGCAGCTTCAGTAGGATCTGCATCAGTGGTCTCAGCATTTTATTTTTGTGGCATCTGCTTTTCCTCAGCTTTCGGGTTACCTGAAATTAAACTGGAATGGGTTCAAATTTGCCACGGGACAAGGCTACACAAAAAAGCAACAAACTCTTTCCGAATCCATCTCTTTTCTGCTTTCAAAATAAAGAGGTGTGCATCTCAGAAATTAGTCAGTTGGCATGGGAAACTCAATGTGTGGCTTTGCGTGGTTGGAGTTAATTTGGTGAAAATATGCCGCAAACAAATGGGAGCTGCTTCCCAGCTCACAGTATCCGTGCCGAGATTTGCAGGGAGAGCTACTTCAACAAAGGGAAATCACAGAGCTCCGGGCCCACACGGTTTTAAAGCCAAACAGGATTCGAAAATCATTTAAAAGCAGATCGTAATAGCACGAAACCAAGGAAGTCGCCCCGGTTGGTGATCTGTGCCCAGTCCTCCCAGTATTTCTCCCATTAGCAAGTACTTTCCATTTCTGCTTTTTACAGTGTGAGAAAATGCATTTAAAACACGAAAACAGTTATTAATTGCAATAAAACACTCCAGGGCGAGAATTATGGTGCAATAATTCACACCTCGCTGTGTAGTCACGAGCTCTCGGCCTCCAGCCTCATGCCCCACAAGCTATTAAGCAGAAAGTGTTGAATCACCTTTCATGCCTCGTCATGTTTTATTGCCACGAAAAGGTTGTGTTCGGCTTGTTTTAAAAAGTTGTAATTAAGCTGTACAAATGTTGCATAACGTTTAATAGTTTAATGAAACAAGCTTTGGTTAGAGACTTGGTGGAAAAAAAAAAAAACCTGAAGGAAAGCAGTCGGTCTCCCCTTTTCATGATACTCCCTCTGGTCCTGGCACTCGACGTTTTCCCAGCCACTTTCCCGGTGGGAGATGAAAAGCCCAGCCCGGAGGAGGCGGCCGGCGGTGCCTTTCCCCGGGAGGTGCCAGGGCCAGCGGTGCAGCAGTAGGTGGCAGTGAAGACCTTGCAGAAGGCGGCGGCCGCTGCCCGGCTCGGCGGCCCGGGGCGCCCCGCGGCTGCGGGCTCCCAGCGCCGGGCTCCCAGCGCCGGGCTCCCAGGCTGCCTTCGAAACCCGTTGTAAAACAACCGGCTTGAGCATGAATAGTCCCGGAGCCGCCACAGCCCTTCCTACGACCTTTGTGAACAACTCTTAGTCATTCCCAGCCGGGACGCTGTCGGTGCTGTCTAGCTGCAGCTCTGCCCTGCGCAGTCGCGACACCGAAGGAGCATCTCTCTTGGGAGCAGCTCTGGGCCCAGTGGGTACCCAAGGGAACGGGTGCACAGGAGAGCTGCGTACGCCCTGACCCGAAGGCACCCTGGCTCAGCAGAACCGGCACGGCTAAGCAGGGCAAACAAACACCTGCCAGGCAATGGAGTCGTCCTAGTGTGACACAAGGCACATTTCGGCTTCCAAAGTTGTTATTGATAGTCAAGTACAAAAAGAAAAGAACTCCCTTTGCTCTCAGAGCACAAGACAAATGGGTCAAGACCTCAGTCAAAAACCACAGCATACCTCCTGAGCTCGCACAGAGCATCCTCTTGTTTGTAAAACTGATCCTGAGCATACGGGACATAGAAATCGCTGGGACATAATAAGCATGAAGCCCTGGGATGCTACTTCTATACGATTCTTTTTCAGAGGGGGCACACACTTTAAAATGTAAAACAACACCCCCCTCTCCCTCTGAAAGAAAATGCTCTGGTGCTGTCACCACTCGGAAGGTATAAATCAGCAAGTTTCAGTGGGGCTGTGCTGATTCATAGGACTAGCTCAGGGTGCTGCTTGAGATGATAGCAAAAATGTCTCTCACCCCATTTTTTCTATATAACACATAAAACATTCCATACCAGGCTGCCTAAAAGAAAGCCCTCATGACAGTATATATTCTGATCAGAAAATAATTAGTTTTTAGCCATATTGAAAGCTTTAACCTTCTAATTCAAATCAGATGGGAGGACCCACTGCACCTATGAGCTGAGAGGAAAAACATTTATGTGGATGCTGGATCCCGCGCACCTCTCAGTCTGTTTTATGCCCTTGGAGCGCAGGGAGAGACGGTTCTCCGTGTGTCAGCGCGGGTCAGACACTGCTGCCTGCTCCCAGCCAAGAGGCGCTGCGTAGCCAAATCTCGGTATGATACAGCATGTTCCTGGAAGCTTCAGAAAGGAGCAGCAGGATGTGAGTCAGTAGGCCGTGGCGTGAGGCGGGCCGGCAGCGGAGCCGGCAGCAGCTCGGGAGGGAGCAGGTACGCCTTTGAGTCAGCCAGGCTGCCCGCCTTTCCACCTTCCCCTTCCTGCCGGGCTGCACTTGCACATGGGGTGCCTGTGCGTCCGCTCTCCTGCCTCGCTCCTCCGCCTCAGAAATGACACCTGCCTGCTTGAAAATGTAATTACCTGGGTAAACAATGAGTGGCTTTCCCAAGCCAGGACCAGGGGAGACACAGAAGTCAGCCGAGTACCAAGCAGCTAATTAGCCACTATCTATGTCAGTGAAAATCCCCCCACTCTCGGCACAGCGGGATGAAGATGAATTGCGAAATAGCTGCTTCTGTTGCCAGAGATTTTTTTCCTCAAGTTGCAAAAATTTCTGTCAGTCATACGCAACTAACCCTGAAAGTTGCATAGCATTGAGCTTTGCAATTCCTCCACCATCCTGGCAAGCACTTTAAAGGCAGCAACTGGCAGAAGACATGGGGTGAATGAAAGCTGGGATTAGTTTACTGGTGTCAAACTCGGAGGCAGACAAGGAGAGAACCGGATCCTTAACTGCTTTGAAAGTCTTTCCTGAGTCTGGGATTTGTCTCTCCCCCCTCCTCGCTGGTCTGATTTGCTAATCTTTCCAAAGGGAAACAGTTTTTATACTGTGACTTTTCTTTCCTTTGAGTGGAAGGCAGGAATGGTCTTGATTAGACTTGTTCATTCAGAGAGGTGTCTTGCTTAATAGAGGAAACGGACTATGAGCACAGAAATACTCCACGTAGTTTTGTGCTCAAGAGGAACTTCAGTCCAGTCTTTCTTCCTTCCCCCCTTTGCCAACATCTTTTATGTGTCTGTCTCTGTTTCTTCTTCCCGCTTGCTTTCTCTCATTTCTCATTCAGAAGCTTCAGGTGAAGGTGTGAGAAGGACAAGGGACCATGATATGGTCCTGCGTGAGCCTGACCTAGTCTCTCTCTGAAGCAAGGCATCCAAAATGACTCAGTCGCCCTCCCTCACTCGGGACCCAGCAAATCCTCAGCCTAATGCAGCACCGTGAAAAGGTGTGTCATCTCCCGGCAGCTGAAGGAATTAGTCAGTAGCTTAAATAAGGGGGACTTTCCAAAGGACAAGTTCATCACTGGCAGCGGCAGTGGCAGCAGCCGCACAAGGCTGGTATTCTCATACCTTTCAGTGCTGGAACATGAGGAGCTGGAAAATTACAGAGCAAACTGTAAAATTCCACCAGCAGCTACTTCACCCTGCAGGGTGGTTTCCCTCTGAGTGCCAGGCTTTGGAAACCGCTGTCACACCACAGAGCCACCTCCCAGCACAACAGCTGGGAGACCTGCAGGTTTCACAGAGGTGGGTGCGAGCTCTGATTTGCCCCTCCTCCCCCCAAAAGTTTTTCAAAGCCTTCCAATTTCCACTGGAAATTTATAGGAGATGAGCATTCACTCTGCTCTCTGGCCTTGAAAAGCCCCTTTTAGACTGCTAACAGGTGACAGGACTTATTCTGGTTGAGAACGACAGTGACAGATATGTTGCGTGTCTGGAAATTTTTAAGTTGGGGGTGGGGAGTGGGGGTGGAAAAGCCACCCAAATCCCCAGCTATTCTCTGGAAGAGAGATCTTCAGCAGCGACCTCCTGTGTCAATGTTTGCTTGCGTTTTATTTCAATATTACTGTGGTTTTGTGGGCTACTGCAAAGGCTAGAGATGTTCTAGAGGCATTTGAGCCTGTGGGATAGGAGGATGAGGGAGTTTCTCCACATTGAGACATCACACTCTTGAGAATAAAGAAGAAAAATATCAGCCTCAAGCAGAAACCTTTCAAAAAACAGTCGCTGAGGCTGTTTGTTCTAGCTGCGGTGCTTAGTGTTTGTTCGTGCAGAGCTTCCCAAAACACGCTAGGTGCTGCATGGACATATAGGAGGGTACCACCCCCTCAGGAGGATCCAGCGTATAGTAAAGAAGACCATGGAAAACCACAGAGAGTGGTGTGATGAGGTGCTGCGGTGCATAGCATCGTTTCTACTGTCCGCTCAGTACTCTGCATTCAGTTTCTGTGTACCACCTACCCCAACTCATCCTCTGTGTTAGCACGTTTCTTTTCAGTGCTGCACTAGAAAGGGCCTTCAGGACAAAAATGATCTGTCAGTGCCTTGGAGGATATCAATCCTCCGGTGCAGAATGTAGTGAAAGACTGGAAGTCTTATATGAAGATTTTTTTGCTCGCTTTTCTTTAGAAATAGACGGCAGGGAAGGGAGAAAAACAAATGAGTGCATCCTAATGGTTTGTTTGAATTGTCTTCACTTGTTTCATATCCATGTCAAAAAAGTCAGCGCTCCAATGATGGTCAGATACCTGAAGAAGGCAGCAGGAGAAAGCGCCTGTTCTAGCTGTGTATATTCTGGGGACAGAAGGAGAAGTGTGCATTCCTTCAAGCGCAAAGCTGCCTGAATGAGCTGCCTAGCCTAGCAGAACTGCGTATGCGCAATGCATCATAAAGGAACAGGTAGCCTTTTAGTAACGGCAACTGGCTGTGCGGTGGTGGTCCCCTAAAAAACCTCTCAGGTCTCATTGCTGCCTTGGTGCCAGAAGATAGTGGCACTATCGGGAAGTGCAGACAACTCCAAACACCGAACTGTGAAAACTCTGATTTCACAATCAGTGTATGTGCTGCCCTAGCAGGTTAGTACATAAGCTGCTCAAATGAAATATAAACCACCTCTCCTCCTGAGTAAGCACACTCCTTCTGGGCTGGCGTCACTGCTGCTCTGAAGAACATGATGGCATTATGGGCAAACTGCAAAGTCTCTGGGGGCCGGTGACATGCAGAAGTTGGAAAACTGAGTTTTGCAAATTAAGGATGCATTGGTCTTTGTCTTCAGAGGTATTCGTCACCCCGGAGAGCTGCAGTTATTCATTCAAGAGGAAGACTCCATTCCACTACTCGTGCTCCTCTTCCCTCCCTCTCCGCGTCAACAAGGAATGAAGGGAAAGAATGCAACCTTGACCTTCCACTCTCTTGGCTCCCCCGAAGGAGACATGCTGCCAGACTCGATGCCGCTGCAGTGTTCTCCCCTATCTCTCAGCGTACCGCTAAAGCACAAACTGAAACTGTGAGGAAATCAGGGACAGATACCATGCGGATGCCGGCGGCGAGTAGACTTCACCCTTCATCCCTTTGTACCCAGCCGTGGCTCGGGCCAGTAAAGCACGTACATGTGTGTGTGTGCACATACATACGTGTACACACATAGGTTCTTGCCTGCTCACTGCATGGCACTGTGGTTTCCTTTAGCTTCAGAGACACTAAGGAGAGAGCAGGTTGTTGAGGTGCTGCTGGAAGGGCATGTGATCTGTGGTGTCCTGCACAGGGCCTAGGAGATGGGACCTACTGGGGGAGTTACTGCTCCCTTATCCAGCTCAGTATATTCACACCTCGAAATCACATCTGTCCAAATCTGGAGGGAAATCGCATGGGGCAGCTTCTTCTCCTGCCACAGTCTGTATGACAAACCCTGCCGGACAACAGAGCACCTCTGTTCCTGTCCCACCTGTCCTCTCCCCAGCTTTTCCCTTCTGCTGCTCTAGGTCCCAGCTGCTGCTCTCCTCTTTGCCTTTCCCTGAACCGGCCTAAGTACAAGAACGCCTCCCAACTAATTAATTCCTTGATCCTCACACTGCCCCCTGAAGAACGCTATTATTGCAGTCCTCCCTTTAGCAGACAGAGAACTGATGCATGCAGAAAGCACGGCTTCAGTTCGGCAGAGCACTCATGGCACAGAGCTCAGCGCTCGGCTGAGTCAGAAAACACGTGAATTACATGATGTCACCCCGGCAGGGAAAGTTCACCTGCAAAAACAGCTTGGGGGGAATGTATCTGCTTTGTGCTTGTCAGCTCGCATCCGGAAAGCAGTGTACCTGAAGCGTTGGGGCTCAGGTGGGGTACAATACTCAACGAGAAGCAGGTTGGTTAGCCCATCTCACTATCCTGCTGCTGGTCAGAGCAGCTGCGTTCAGCATGCCTTGGGCAGGTATATCATGCCCTGGAAACACAGACGCCAAACTAGGTTGTTAATTGTGTATAAAGTGTAATGTTGTCTCCTGATGTCCTGGCTCCTGGAGGAGGATTCATCCCACCTGAGAGATCTACAGTGTAGGTGTCTACCTCTGAGCTAGTTGTCTAGACTCTAGACTTTATTGCCAACAGGGTAGAACAGACACTTGTGGGGTGCAAGTCATTTCATCCTAAGGGAGACATCTAAGCCAAGCCAGGAGGGTGAATCACACCCAATGAACAGCTGTTTTGCTCTCCGATCGCAAAGATGCCAGATGACTGTGTCAGACAGAGACACACAAAACACGGATGTCTAAAGTTAGGTGAAACAAATCCCAGCCTGGTTACACCTCCAAAGTTTCTCTTTCATGAGGTGGAGCAAGACCAAAGGAAGTGGAGAGAGATCTCCTGGGCCAGGACCTGGAAGTCACATTGAGTCACTATTTGCAGAAACGGGATTACCTGCACCTTCCTCTCCAGGGCAATACCCTCCGTGCCTGTGGGCTGGACCTGAACCTGCTGGTCCTGGGAGGGGAGTGGGACTCTGACTTCGGGTGTTCAAAAAGGCGGTCATGAGCTCATGTCCCAGTGAAACATTTCCTAGCTTTGTGTCTACATTTCAAGACAATTGAATCTGAGCCTGAAAGTTCCTTGGGTGGATTATTCCCACTGGGAAACCAATGCCACGAAAAAAGGAGGAGAGTTGAGTGAGGAAGTCTCCGCAGTCTATTGGGAGACACGGTGATAAAGGAATGACTACAATGTGGCCTCAGGTATCTTACAGGTTACTCCTGATGATGTGAACTAATTACTCCATATTAAAGTTCTTTAGCCTATAGATAAACAAAAAGTCCTCATCAATCTCTTCTTTCACACTTTCAGTGCTCCCTCCTCATTTTCAACATGAAAGCAGTGGAAGAAAAAACTTACTCCCTGGAGTTCACAGTCATTTTATCCACCACAAAACACTGACCTTGATGTGAACTAATTAGGATTGCAACAGATTATTAATACGAGTCGGTAAGGTGGAGTTTTGTCAGTATAAAAGAGGCTTTTGAAGATAACAGCCATTTACACTTTCATGATCTCATCCCAAGTGCTCAGAAGAAAGCCTATAAACTAATAAAGTAGAATTCATCTAGGGGCACTCTGTGCACACAGCAGAGTATCACCCTCCAAACCCTTATTCAGGGTGGCAAATGAAATCTGCTTGGATTCTTTTAAATTCCAACACAAATCAGGATTAAAACAACTTTTGCTAATAAGCAGATCTCTGATGATCTAAAGACACACTGGTTCATTTTATTGACTTAGAGAAAGTAAGTGACATATCAAATGCAACCTTCATACTTTAACAACTGAGGTCACCTTGAGAAAAATGATACTGAGCCCAGTGGTATGAAAACTCTCTCCAGAGTGCAGCTTTGATTTACAAGGTGAAGTAAGGTCTTCTCCATGTGAACATACATTTGTAAAGTCAGTTTGACTTAGAACGATGCATGGATTTTTTTAAAAAGGAGGTGACTAAGAAACTGTTGCTCATTATAGTACTAAACCAAAATGGACGTGTTGAAAACTCTATTAAATGATCTGCTCCTCTAAACTGTCAAGCTGGTTTTGAGGAGATCTGCAAAACCGAAATGGAAAATGAGTCAAGCCCAGAAGTATGTGCTGAAAGCCCCAACTCACTGGCTTGTCAGGGGCGTTCAGTCCAGAAATACATTTAAAATACAGTTTAAGAAATGCTTTGCTTCCTTTACGAAATCCTTTGGCACTTGCTGTGTAGCCGAGGAATGCAGCATCCTGCCGCGCTGTGGCCATCGCCGATTCCACCCAACCTATGGCACCGCGGGTGGCAGCAGGGTGTCTCAGGCCCTGACTCCCCCCTGAATCAGAGAGGCTGGAGGAGTACAGCCAGAGGAAGAATTAACAGGAAGGTAGAGACTCATCCCTTTGTTCAACCCTTTGCCACGGCTGCGGGAGCAGGAGTGCTCAAGACATGCCCTAGGTCCAGCTCAGCTTGCGCGTTGTCTCTGCTGGCCGTATTTAAACGTCATGCTGACTGATTTCAGAGCAAGCTAGAGCTAAATCTGAAGGGCAAAAGGCAGAGGCAGCACAAGCTTTGAAGTTAAAAGTGCTTCTCTCTGTAGGTCTACTGAAGATGTCAAGCAGAAGCTCAGCAAATCAACGCACACAGAAGCTTTTGCAGGGCTGAGCCCCTTGGTCGTCCTTCCAAAGCAAGGTGTCAAAAATGAGACCCCTGAATAAGCAGGCCCAGGGCTTTGGACATGCAGGGCTCAGCCAGCAATGCCCTGGACACACAGTCTCCATCAGGACGGTCAGGGAAGGGTCTGCCCTGGACAAGGACAATACCCCTGTGCCACCCGCCAGGACAGCGATGCCTGGAGGAGACCTGGGGGGAGCCTGCCAATGCCCCAACTCCCGTACTCTCCTGCCCCTTCTCCTGGAGCTCTTCCTGAGGGGGACCTGCGACAACCAGCCTGCTCGGAAACAGCCACTGCGGCCCCACATTTTGTGCACTTACATCCCGATCGTAATTTCTGGTTTGTTTGCAGGTAAGCGCTACCAGAATGGGTGGAGTGAGGAATAAGAGCGTTGAAGGAAAATTGTAATCCAATATAGAAAAGAAGTGTCAACACATGTCAAATGTTGCAAAATGTCCCGGTGTGGAAGAAATAAAGTAATTCCCAGTATTAACCAACAAACAGCTCTTGTGTTGCCGGGTTGAGGAAGATTTCTTTTCGGAATAGTAAATGTGTGATGCTTTACACAAATAACAGTTTTGTTTCACTTTCTGTATTAAACATCTTAAAAATTAAGCTTTAATATACTAAACACTTCTGAACAGCTGGAAAAGTCCAGCTTGCTGGACTTTCAAATCACACCCTGCGACTAGCCTGTCTGCTCAGAAATACGTAAAATTATTGTTCTTTGTTAGCAGTTATGAACCTATGAAACACTGACACATCAAAAACTTTTTAGAAACTTAGCTAAACACAGCTAAACTCCACTGAATGTGCTGAACTGAGCAGGTTTAGGCAGCCGTGCCATGGAGAGTAAGATCACAAGTCATCTTTACAAGAAACTTTTTCCCATTTAAGAAACTATCTCAAAGCTAAACATAATCGTGATATGTAAGCAAATATTAAATAATTATTTAAGTAAGACCAAACAAGGCATTTACATTTAATGTAAAAATCCAGTGTGATGGCAAGAAACAAGCTTATTGTAGGTTATAGATTGTTGGCTTGGTAAGGGGGAAAAAAACCCAACCATGATCAGAAATTGCCCTAATTGAAATATTTTTATGTGTCTTAAAAATTGGCAACATTTTGAAACAATTAATTTCTATTTAGCCAGAAATTACATATTTGTTGCTGTTGTTTTGCAGTTGTTGATATTTTGGGACTGCCAGAGAAACAAAACAAAACAAAAAAACCCTTCATTTATTGGTGCAGGTCTCTAACCTGTCTAAATTAATATGCTGCATTACTCATTTTTTCCTCAACATGATCCTAAAATGATCGCTTAGCTGCACTCCCATTAGTCTCTCCTGCCAGCGAATTAAATATGAAATGGTTTATTCCCCCATCCTCCAGCAGCTCTTCCCCCATCTTCACACGCTCATTTAGCCAGTCTGAACTTACAGATAAGCTGATGATGAGACACTGGAAGGCAAAACCAGACAATTACCTAGGCAAATGTTTGAAGGATTTGGGCCCTGAGGCAAAAATGCTGTTTACTGAAGACTGAAAGCGCCATTTCTACTGAGTACAAGCCAGTGTGTCTGAATTCAGCAGCTCTGGATAGTGGCCACCAGTGGACTCAGAGCGAGGTTTATAGGTGCAAGATAACATCACGCTCCTGTCTGCATTTCATCACCGCAGGGCCTTTTTCTGTACTCTTAAACAAAGGCATGCAAGTACCAACAGAGGTGTACTTTACCATCTGTCTTTATATTCACTCTTTACATAGTTAATCATTTATTTCTATGCTGAAGACCACCCTGACAAGGTGCAAGGGCAGATCCTCAGCTGGCCTAGTTAGTAGAGCAAGGCCAGCTTACACTGGCTGAAGAGCTGGTTTTTGGTCTAATTCTGCACTTTTCAAAACTCAGAGGATGCGAGCAGGGTTGCAGCGCTCCACGCTCTCCTTTTTTCCTTCCTACCTCCTCCTTGAGAGATGTTTGGGGGCAAAGAACCAAGACTGCAGTAAGAGTCTAGATGAGGAGGAACGAGAACACAACGCTGTTGCTGCATTTCACGATGCTTCTCCTACCCAGCCCTCCATCTACCCACTCCCATCTGACTAGCAACGCAACCAGCGATGGTGCTGGCAAAAATGGACAGGATCAGGCTAGAACATGTAGAAAAAGGACATGGGAAAGCCACTGAAGTGCAGAACCAGTCTTTCACTTGGACAGGTGGACTCAGCCACTAACTGGGCAGCAGTTCTGCCAACTCAGTTAGCCTTTGCTGATACGTGGCAAACAGGTATGTGGGGAGAGTCTGGGAGGCCACTCTGAATTTTCTGTTTCAGAAGTAGGGAGTGAACTCCCACTCCAAGGAAATGCTCAGCCACATGCCTCCTGTCTGAGTTGGTGAAAAATTGCCATTAATGTTGAAAATGGAAAAAAAATGGGTATGGGACAGGTCTGTAGCCCCTGCCTTCCTCTACCACTCACCCTCAGCGGGAAGAAGGGCGCAACAGAAAGGGCAGGGAAAGGCTCCAGTTTAGGACCAGACGTACGACCTGAGCAGAACAGAGTTAGAAAACAAATCTAACTTCATTTTGACTCAACACTTTGAAAGGAACAGCCAACAATACAGTTTCCAGAGGATGTACATCCAAGATATCTCAACAATAGAACTGGAGCAGGAAGAGTGGGTGAAGGGAGACCACAAGGGGAAAGAAGGATGACCAAGATAAAGACCAGACTCCTGCCCTCAACTTGGGAGTGAATGGTGTCTGGAGCCAGGCTGATTCTCCACCCAGGCTGACCTGCTTCAGTGCCAGGAAGCAGAGGACCTCAGCCACGCTGGCATCCAAGCCCAGCACCTTTCACAACCTCTAAGATCTCAAGAAACGGTCCCAAAAGGCAAGGTAAATGGCACAGGTGCTAGGTACACTGATAAGAAGCTATTAATAGTGCTAACCCAGATGGAGGTCAACTTTCCAGTAAGAGTGCAACAAACTAGGTGCCTATCTCCCATGCTTAATCCACCAGGTCCTACAGAGTACATCCCTGGAGGTGAAGCCTTAGTCACATTTAATGTCCAGGATTTAGCTATGCTTCCCATAAGCACTCCACTGGCTTTGTTTAGTAAATTTATTTTCCCATAAAGAAAAGAGGGGCATGCTGCATCAGGGCATGGGGAACGTGTCTTGTGAGGAGACAGCATTTCCTCAGTCCTCCCTTTATTTTTTTTTCCTTCTTCTTCAAATGTGAAAAATAAGTTGTATGACAGCCTTTGGTGGAGATGTGTGCAACAAGGCCTTCATTGTCTCAGACAGGTGTGAGATTGGAATTGATTCAGCGCCAACAGCCCCAGTATCAGAGCCAGCTCTGTGAGCTGAAAACATACACCAACCATCCAGTAATACCACTGCAGCCAGCCAGAGACTCAACAATTTAAGGCTTAACACACACACAACATAAATCAGATGAGGATGTACCAGCCAACCGTCAGCTTCTTGGGCAGATGCCTGCAGACCGTCTGTGCAGATCAGACCTTCCCTCTTTCAGTTATTGGAAACATTTTATTTATTTTTTCTTCATATAAAGATGAGAGGCTGGGTGGAGTAGCTAGCTCAGACACATGTACATTTGCCCTATCTTGCCCCAACAGCCCTCCTTCGCTTGCTGTTTGGAGGCAGTCCTTCTTGTAAAGTCACTCTATTCCAAGTGCGGGAGGGAAGGAATTACATCTTGGGGAAATGTTTAATGTACAAATACAAAAATCACATGAACATGCACTCAGTATGCACCACCCTCATGAAACAAAACCGTTCCCTTCCATGGGAGTTTAGGAGGCTCTGAACATGATCAAACAAGCACAAGAATTAGCACAGCTGTTTTTCTTTATTTTTTTTTCCATGGATATATTTCCTTTGCTTTTCCAGGAAAACCTGTTTTCACACTCTCTCCTCTCTGCCTTTACTTCTCTCACCTGCTTTAACCTAGTCCCTGCTCTACATCTAACCGCATTAGTCACCCTGGTGAGGGCAAGAGCGGGCAGTGCCGATGGCCTCCCCCTCCTCCTCCAGGCTCTGGCAGGTGCAGGGAGACATCCCTTGTGGCACCCACCACCCTGTGCTCAGTCACCCGTGGGTGACCTACAGATGGACTGGTGATGGTAGGGCCCTCCATGATGCCCGAGGCATCTGGTGAGCCCTGCTCTGCCTGGTTCCTTCCTATGCCACAACAACTCAGTTTTAGTTGCCCTTGATCTCAGCTGCAAGCCCTTCTCCAGCTCCTCCGTCCTCAGGGAGCACACGGGGCTCTTGCATTTCATAACACAGACTGGCAGCACTCACAGTCCCTTGCTGAGTGAAAGGAGCACTGGCAGGAGGCTTCCCAGGGCCAAGGCTGGCTTCTGCAGGTCCCAGGCTGGTCCCAGGCCCCATCCACCTGCGGGGCTCAGGGACTGGCCAGGCAATGGGAGAGGGACTGTGAGGGTGGAGGCTGGGGAGCGCCATCAGCACAAGAGCCTGGCACAAACACCCAGGTACGTGCTTGAAAGCTGAAGGAAGCCGAAAGAGAGCTTTTTGAAAAAGTATTTGCAGAGGAGGGGTAAAAATGACAATACAGTAGCAATCTGTTTGTAACTGGGTGAGCGTTAGTTGGCAAATCTTGGTTTACACTCACTTGAAGCATCTCCCTTTTTTGTGGTTCCTTTGCAGGGTAACACAAGTGTTCACTTCTGTAACGTATGGCAGAGCAGCACTGGTTACTGGTGGATACTTTCCCCCATGAAATAATTAATTCTGAGTTCCATTTTGCAAATGGTTTTGCACGTAAAATTGCTCACGTATACATAGGTCTCAAGGATACTCGAGACAATATTCTTCTGAGCAGTTATTCACATGCTTTACTGCAGAACGAGAATTATTGTTTGGACTTGGGATTTTTAAAATGAAATATACTTCAGTAACCTTATGCAATGAGAACTGAAACCTTCATAAACACTACACTTGCTCAGCTAGCTGCAAATTATCACCACACTAGCAAAATGAAGAATTGTTTCTGACAAAACGCTGTCTTTTCTACAGGCCAAATGACGTAGAAGTTGACAGCAACTTCTCTGGATACTGGAAACTTATCAATGAATAAAGCAGTGAATACGTAACCTTCTGCTATGCAAAGGATTTTTGGTTTCTTTGGGTTTGTCGGTAATGGTCACCTGAATTTGATCTGCCAGAAGCTGAGGGAACCTAAACTGGCCAAGTCCTATCTAAAAGCTCTGATAATTGTAATTATTTAAAAATGCAGAGGATGCAAACTACAATGGTTTATATTCTAAAGCGTGCCTAGTGATCCTGTTCCATTTTGCGGTACTTAATCAAAGGCATTCAAAACATCTTTCTACAGATATCCAGGCTCCTTGAAAACGCCTGGAGCTGAGCACCAAAACCTGGAAGCTCTCAGGACTGCCAATGTTGAACTGAGTATCTTGTCCAACACAGATAAACCAGGTGAACCTCTGAAAGAGACTGAGGCATTTACTGTTGGAAATCAACCTGACCCTGACAGCACACCCACAATTTTTTTAATGGATCTATTTCTTATGCGTTTGTTTTTCAATACTTCTAAGTGAAGAGATGTATCAACAGAATGAAAATGGTCAGATGGAGACAATTGTCTATTTGACGACATAACGTGCATTTCCCCACATAATTGATTGTTTTACCGAGCACATCCAAGCCCATTGTTCTTTGCATGTGAACAATCTCCATTTATAGGGGTCATAATATACTGAATACACAGGGAAAACTTATAAATCAGTTTGCTAAGGGTGTACCGTGTACTCAGTCATGTAAAGGAAGCCCTGTGAACCTTCGAACCACGTGGGATCATTAGAGAAGATCTGCTTGACGCAACACCTTGTTAAAGGCATGTCAGCGGAAGAGACGAGGGCATGTCTGCACTTGATGCTTCGAAAGGAGCCCCCTGGCCCGTGGATAAATCCCACTGGCGAAGAAAGCGGAGACTGTGCCAGTCCTCCTGAACGCAAAGCCCCTTGGCTGCTATGAGCACAGGCAGTGACTGCAGCCTCCTGCGGAGCCAGAGGGGTTGATTTCGCTCCGTCCAGATCTAGCTGTCTGCATCAACCCAGAGCACGCAAGCTTTGTATACTGAGGTGGGGTTTTCACCTCAGAAACAAACATGTGAATACTAACTTGTGTGTTAGCCTCCTCATTCCCTCCTTCTTTGTTTCCTAGATGGCAAATAGCATGGGTGTCTGTGGTCGCCCAGCTCTAACCCCTCAGCATTTCACGTTTGGAGAGGCTCAATTCAATATTGGAGGGAAAAGAATACATTCAATTACAAAATCAAAGTGGTATCTTCTGGCACATGGGCAGAATCAGCTGAATAATAAGCTGGTTTCAGTGGGTGTTTGTTTTTAGGGTAAGGAGCTCTTATTTATTTTTTGTTTGTTTTATTTACCATGGAAGGTAATTTGAGCTCCAGTATCAAAACATGTCATGTTCTGCCAAGAGGGGATTAAAGAGGAGAATGGTATGGAAAGAAACTGGGTTTGTCAGTAAAGAACTAAGAGAGATTTTATTTACTGGAGTTTTGCAATCAGTGCTTTTAATCTTCCTCACAATTGGGCTATTCAAAGGCCAAGAATATGCTTCAAGGGCCGGTGAGGAACAACCCAAAAACTGAGGAGTAGCTGCCTCAAATGCTGAAATGCTATCAAACACACGGCCACATGTTGTCGTCTGAAGTTCAGGACGGTGGGAGCTCCTGCCTCTGGGGCAGGCAGGGATATTTGCTTTAGACCTGTCCAGCACACCGATGCCATAGGTGCGATTTGGCACCGGGCAAGAGAAGCGGTGATGCAGAATAAGTTGTTTCCACGGAAAAGTAGGACAGCCCAGTGACCCAGCTAATCTCAACAGCAGATAGAAATGTCCCCCGAGGTACGGTGCGTTAAAGCTGCTGTCCTGAAAGATGCTGAGCCTTCCCAGTTGGCCCAGAAATAAGGAGGAGAGAAGAGCATGCAGAGGTTCCACCTTGGAAGGGTGACCCCAGCACCCCTGTGCCACGAGAGAGCTGAATGAGCACGACATGAGCCTGAGTAATTCACTCTTTTCTCTGGCCATCAGTGACCACTGAGAGTCCTCACACTGGATGGGTAGCATCAATGCAGGCTCAAGATTCCTCCATTCCTGCTGACACAGCAGCTCCACTTCTGTAGCGACACAGCAGAGAAGGGACTTTGGCATATCGAGATGAAGATGACAAACCAAAACAAAGCAGAGAAGATCACTGTGCGAGTTAAAAACTGAACCAGGGATACTTGTCCCGACCTGCCAGGTCTGTTTCTCTTTGCAGTATCCATCAGCTCAGCGCTGTTCCCATGTGGTAAAAGACATGGACTGATCAATGAAAAATAAAACTGTGTCTGGGCACTAGCTGCCAAATTTTATAGCTGCCTAAAGATTCAGCTAGGCAGCTAGAGGGATTTCCAAAGGCATCTCCATAGCTGTCACTGATGTCTCTGTGGCTTAGGTGCTTGCTATCAAAAATCTTGCTAAGACACCTTTCTGGCGTGCTAAGTTTTCCTAAATACTATGTGAAAAATCAAGCTCTAAATAGTTTGCTGAAAGATACACAGAACGGCTTTGACAAAACTTAGAACAAAATACCTATCTCTCAACTTCTCAATTTCTGCTTTAAAACCAAGATTTCTTTTTCTTTAGTTAAAGTAATCTTTTAGGATGCTCCATGTGGAAGACAAAAGAAAAAAGAAGGAAAAAAAAAACCAACAGAAGGAAAATTTGTGTAAGTGGAGATGTTTCTCCAGGACTAAGAACATATTTGTTGCCTTATCTACTGCTTTTTTAATCTCAGGAAGTGCCAAGCAATTGGAATATGAAGATTGGTATCTTTTAAATATATCGACACTTGGAAATCTTCTGGATTAAACACCATTACATAACTCTTTCCATTAGTGCCTTAAGTTGATGAAAAACCCGAACAATTTCAAGTCCCTTTTTTTTTTTTTTTTTTTTTTCCCCTGGAGCCGAATGTGAGGAGGCAGAGGAGGCTCTTGAGCAAGGCTTATGCCCTGGAGCGGGGCGTGCGATATGCGAGTGGGTGTTGAGGAACTGGCTTCCTCACCTCACTCTGCCCCGAGTGGGAACCCACAGAGGCGGCACAAATCTGTGGCTGAAGGGGATGATGAATCGTCAAGGTGTGCAGAGGGGATGGCAGGACAGATTCCTGCCACCCTCAGATGGGAAAAGTCTTCCCCTTAGCAGGCAAAGCATGAGGTCTCCAGCGCCGGTGCTGGAGAGCTGGCTAAGCCTGCATCCCCGGGGGGATTTATAGTGGTCCAGGCGGGAGTAAGGTCTGCACTGGGGGTTTGCAGGCACAAGTTTTATCTTGTCACTGAGATCTGACAGAGCAAAGAGCTGAAAGGATCCCTGAGCCTCCTCCTGCCTGTCTTGGAGAATGAAATGTCCTTTGTTTCGCCTCAGTGAAGCCACAGGTGTGGAGAATTGATCGAATGGAAGAAAATATGGGCCCGGAGAGCATCTCCTGGGCCCTGCAGCTCAGCCACATCTTGTGTTCTGCACTTACATAACATAGCAAGATCCATCTTAAACTACATCTTTCTGTCTCTAATAGCCCCCTGGAAGGCTGCCAGGGCTGCTCTGATACCTAGGAACCATCTTCTAATTTCCAGCCTAAATTCATTGACGGTCAGTTTACAGAATAACCACTTGTTCTCGAGCCAACGCTGTCCTTCGGCGCAAATGGTTCTCCTCCCTCCCGGATGTTGAACCTCTCTGCTGTGTTTATTGACTGTAATTATCTTCCCTCTCAGCCTCTGTTTCGACAGGTTGAATAAACCTGCCTATGCTAACCTCTTCTTTAAAGTAAGGTCTTTATTCCTCTTGTTGTACTAACAGACCCCCTTCCACTCACTGCCACTTGAATTCATTTTTCTTGAAAGTACGATTATCATTATTTCAGGGAGATATTTCTAAAACTTTCTGTGCTGCTCTTAATACAGTATCCCACCTACGGTATCTCAAAATGGCAAAACTGCTGGCCCGCTCCTGGCAGGGAAGGTGGGAAGAGAGGAGACTTCTAACACCGGACAGGGGGATTCCTCGAGACCGTTCTCATTCCTGGGCTGCTACTGGGTATCACCACCCCTCTCGTGTGTCACAGCACAACCAGCCCTGCAGATAAGCAAAGTCTTGGCAGAGATAACGTGTCCTGGTAACAAAATTTTATTCCTGTCAAAGTTAGTATTTGGAGAGGACCCAAATGGCATTACGCACTTTACAAATCAAATGGAAGACATCCCTCTTGCTGTAAGGACCCGATTTCCACATGGAATGAAATGACCCAGTATAATATGATGTTGAGAGCTGGAGCCAAGAAAAAATGGACGCTGTATTATATTACGCACGTCTTGTGTGTATCTTTACCAGACTGATATATTCTAGTCTATACAATATATTCTGTCTATACTATAACCTCACAAACATTCTCCAAGACACAAATATGGAGGACATTAGTTTCACAGCAAAATGAGAAGTCTCACTCGGCCAGAAATGCTACACAACTTACTTTCATGCTTCTGCAGATGGCAGGAGTCACGTTTCTGCTGCTCCCTTTTAGTTTATGCTTCAGATCAACCTTCCTCAGACACGCTCCAGTTTGGTTGATGGAACTCTGGACAGAAACCTGTGTTTCTGTGCACAGGAGAGCACCTGTGCCTGCAGAGCTGCTGGTGGAACGAGATTACCCTTAAAGAGGAGGTTTATGCATATTTGTTACTAGAGGGTGTGAAAAAGGAGGGATTTTTCCTCAGAGTGGACTTCTATTAGACTGAATGAAAGAATTGTTTGGGGTACGCTAATCCAGTTCATGTGCTCATGTGCTCATCTCTTCGGATGCAAGCTGGTTTATGACACAATAAATAGATAGCCGGGTGAGTCTGCTGCTAATGACACTGTATCCCTTAAAAACTGCCGAGGTTACTCATGGCATTATACAGAAGTATTATGTGATGAGCAATGACCGTGAATGAAAGAAACACGTTGTACTTTCAGTAAAAAGATATTTTCTCTCTATAAAAATTCCTTTTTGACAGAGCCAGTTGGAAACCTTCCAGCTAACCAGATTTGGTTTGCAAAATATTTTGGGAAAACATTACAATTTCAACAAAATTCCTGCAACATCCTGGTGGCTGTGGCACTCTTTGTCCATGCCACCAGATTGGCTTCACCTCCTGCCTTTTCCCCAGGCAGGAGCCATTTGGTGGCTACTGGCACTGAAAGGAGGGGAAAGGAGAAAGAGCATCTCTCCCTCTCTCCTGAAGTGGGCTCCCAGCATGCATTTGCCACGTTGGCTGCCTGCCCCAGGAGACAGGCAATGGAGGGGAGCTCCATCAAAGGGGATCTCCCCTGGTCACTAGCAAAACATAGGTAGCCTGGCTTGCGGTGGGGAAACTACTCTGGGGCTGGGGACGAGGGCTCCTGCACATCCAGGAGAAGCACCGGTGCCCGGGAGCTTGGCAGCCCCGGCTGTGCTGATTGGAAATGACGTCCCTGCTGCCAGCTCCCGTGTGTCCTGTGCTGCCCACGCTGCCCGCGCTGCCGGCTGACACGCTGGCGCGACGCACCCCCTCCTACTCCGTCAGCCCGGGGGCAGCCGGAGCGGTGCTGATAGGAAGGGTGCCAGGCTCAGGCGGCACTCGCTCAGTGTGCCAGGGAGTGTATTTTGGGATGCAGAGGTCAGGTGGTTAATCGAGAAGAAACGGGATGATACGCCATTAAAGCGCCAAGTACTCGCTCTGGAAGCGCGGTGGGTTAAGGGAAGTCGGGGAGACGCGGATGTGTCCATAGAGAACATAAAAATCTTGGTATTTAGCATATTGCACAATGGGGAGAGTAGTGGGGTCCCTAACCCTGACAGCCTGTTTGTCTGTTTTAGCAGGGAGCTACGAGCACATGAATCCGGATTCTCAAAAGTGCCTGAAAACTGCATTTTGCAGCAGCAAACAGCAGAGGCAGAATGACAGCCCCGCCGAAGCCCGCTCTGAAATGCTGCTCTGTGAACGCATCGCAATCTATTGAACTACAGCCTATTAAGCTGATTTAAAAGTGGAAATATTAAAAATGGGGCCAGGATACGGCCATAGTAGGAACAAAGCCATTTTAATTCTCCAGGCTTAAACGTCGCCCTTGACTCCGCTCCTGTGTTTCACCGGTTCATGGGAACCCTGATAAACTTGGGCTGTTTTTTGGTGGAACGAGATTACGATAGCAAGGACCTTGAAATGTCTCTTAAACAAAGCGTATTGCACCTGGAGGAAGACAAAAGGCTGGCTTGTAACAAAATAATCTCCCAGTCATTATGTTTCTTGCTAATTCAAAGAGCTGATCTTTAGATGATCTCTCTTGCTTTGCTATCGGGGCTAATTCTGCTGCTTCGCTTAAAGGTCTGTCAGCAATTTTATTAGAGCCTCTTGTTTCCAGGGGTTTTAGACTTGGTCGTAAAAGAGTGATCCCAGCTGAAACTTAACATATAAGGTTTCAAAATTAAAAAAAAAAAAAAAAAGAAGAAAAAACAAAAAAGCGAGTGAGCAAACTCCGGTATTTTTAAGGCTATAAAAGCATTAAAAGAACCAGAAGCATGTAGCTTAAAGTGATTACAATGATTGTTTGTTTTCCCTAGACAGAAGAAATAGCTTTATTTTATTTATTTTTCTTTAACTTATGGCTAATTAATAAGTCACCAGTTGGAAACATTGTTTGGGCTAATTTGGAAAAAGAAATATTGAAGTTACTTAATTGCACATGTTTTTGGACGGTATTCCTAACGCCACTAGTTAGGAATTTATTTATGCGATTTATTAACTCGACACTAATGCCTCCAAAAGAATACCTTCTTGGTCTGATGACTTACACATTAAAAATATCTCTATTGACCCTGAAAAATATTATACTGTAAAGGAACCATATAAATTTGTATTTCTGTAAAACTCCTGAATTACCGACCTACTTACTCTGATTAACATTAACCACTGTAAAATCAGTAATTCTGTATTTAGTATCTGTTTCAGGCTGGTGTCAAAAGAAACTCAACCATAATATATATGTAGATATATTTATAGTTATTACATATATAAAATTAAATGCTGATCAAGGGTCTTACCTACACAACCCCCCAGCACAGCTCACATGGCCTGTCTATTTTCTTTTCCCCTCTGTCCAAAGGAAGAGGTGAGTTAAGGTTGAAGCTTTGGCCAGGTTTGGAGCTTTAACTGAATATCCTTACTCTGTGTGTGCAGGTCAAACCCTTTGACATTATACGCTTGGTCCTGGCACAAAGTAATCTTTCAACTTAAACCATGTGTGACGTGGTGGAAGATTTTTCTCCCCTTCTGTTCCCCTTTGGTCTGTGAATTGGCTATGGTCAGAGCTTTTAAACGAACAGGTGTACTTTCTCCCTCCTTGTGATATGAAAGAAGCATAAAACTCGATTATAGCAATTTATGGTCTTTTAACTTGCTTGGACTTGTATCCATGACACAAGCAGCTTTATGCTCAAATTCAAGACTTGGTAAAATAGGAAGTTAAAATTAACCTCAATCCTTTTATAGATGAAAACCTCAACAAATAAACAGTGATTTAGTGGCATGGCAACCTGCCCCTTTAAATCCACGAACTAGTCTGAGATGTCTATTTTGAGTTAGTTTTGTGTTTAAAAGAAGATAATTGGGCTTGGATGAACAGAGGAGTAGCCTGTGATTCATACTGGTGTGAGATAAAGGAAAGTTTAATGCTACTACTTGGAAATTTGGAGTTTTATGCCTTATATTTTGCCTATATAAAAAGGACTCTGGTCTCTTCAGTGAGAGAGTTTCAATAGAAGTGTTTCAGGACGCCAAGATGTGTGGATAGGTATAGAAATACTATGGAGCAGGTCAGAAGTGTTCGGGGTGTGTGTGGGTGTTGGAGGCCTGTGCTCTAAAACATAGCGCTGTTTATTAAAAATACCAAAAAAAAGTTAAATATCCCAACTCCCCAGAGGTCACACAGGAGATCAGCCGCAAACCAATCATACCCTAAACACCAAGCGAAAAATGATGGTGCTGGAGGTCCTTCCCATCCCAGCCCTTTTCCCCTGCTGTGATAGCGTGACCCTGAAAAGACGAGCCCTAGAAATTAAAAGGCGCCTGCAGCAGAGACAGTCCCAGATGAGGGAAGCTTCGGTTTGGGGCTTATTTTACTGATAGAGCCTGCAAGCCTCAACAAGTTGCTCAGTGGATAACGCGCACGTTTCGGAGGCAGAGGGAAAGGGGAACCGGGAGAGAGGAGCCCGATAGGCGAAGAGGAGGATATCAATGAGGCAACGTCAGCCGTTCGATCGCTATCGTCGCCTGAGCTACGTCCGCGGGTGAAATGCATTAAAATCTTGTTTGCAAAGAGCGAAGCAGAGCAACCTACTAAAACTATTTCTGGAGGGAGCAGCTGAATCCCCAGCCGAGCGTGAAAAGCCTGTCGCTCTGAAGTCGTACCAGTCGAGGGACTTTCACAGGGAACCAGGGAAGAGGGATACTCGACGTTAAACCCGATACTCTGCTAAGCATACAGTGTTCCCAAGAAGCCGAAGAATGCAAGTCTGTGAGCGATACCTCCACCCACGTAGCCGCTGGCTGCTGAGTAGCCGTAATAATGTGTGCGTTTTCTTTTACAGGAACAGAGCTGTGTGCAGGAGAAACCCAACGTGGTTTGCTCTGCAAAACAGAAAACTACGTGAGGGGACTGCCAGGGGCTGGGAGAGGTGCAGGGCTGGATCCCTCGCCCTGGAAGAGGTGCAGGGCTGGATCCTTTGCCTGAGCTGACCTGACATGGCTCCAGGGAGGGAAGGAGCTGTGTGGTCCTTCCAACTGTCTTTTTTGCCCTCCTCTTTCTACAGTACGGCCCGTGGCAATGTGTTGATTTATTTCCCATGCTTCTCAAAAATGCCTGCTTCTGCTCACAGCGAAGTCAACGGCAGATCTGCAGTAGATTTCACTAAGTCAAAGACCTTCCTAACCCTGGGAATAAAATGATGCAACAACCGTCTGCCTTTGGGAAGCGATAACCTTTTCTGCATGCAACAAAAAGTACCCCGGTTTTAAAAATAAATGCCGAAAAAAGAACTTATTTCAATTCATGGTAACTATTTCTCCCCAAAACGCCAGCAGAGAACCTCGACCAAGGCCATTCATTCTGGCTGGAAGATTAGAGGAAAACCCCATTAGGTGCATCTCACTACGAATCTGCATTTCGACGCGTGTATTGCAGAACACGTATCAGCTGATGGTTTAGCGATCTGATTCACTGCTCACCCAGTTCCAGCCCATCTCAGGGACAGAGCTGGTTTTCACAGGGACAGACTCAGCTCAGCAGTGGTAAACAAGATGTCAAGCTACATGACTTGGTTTCATTGGCATCGTCTGAGCCTGAACCTCAGAGGAAATCAGACTCCTGCGTCACCGTTTTGCAGGTTTTCACTGAAATAAAACCCACTGGATAACCACCGGCCACAGAAATACACTCAAACCAGCCTGCCTATATTAATGTCTTAACGCTGAGAGGTTGTCTTCAGGGGACAAAGCACTTTGCCACAGCTTTCTTTGCTACTGCCTTCCTGGGAAATGCCAAAGCAAGGTGCTGATGGCATTTCTCATTCAAGCACACAATGAGATTTATAAATGTACACCTACACACAGAAAAAGGCCTGGCATAACGCATCCTCACAGGAAAACAGCGACTTTCAAGATGTCACGGTTCTAGCATAGATGAGGTTAACAAACACCATGAGCTGTACTCACACTGGGAAGACAAGACAGTACAGACCCCTTAAAATCTGTTAGGTCTTTAGAAATACAGACATATGTTAGAAAGCCCCTCCTTTCACTCATTAAAGGCTCTCACTCCTTAAAGGTGGCCAAGGAGAGTCCAGAAGAGATGGAGGGGTGAGGGGGCAGTGCCTGTGAGCCTCCACGCTCCGCAGGCTGGTGGGGTGGAGGTGGGCGAGCGAGGGGGAGGATTTCAGGTACTTACCCTGAATCTGACTCTGAGGCTGAGGGTTAAAAGCAGTGGTGTGGTTCAAGGAGGCTCGTGGGTTGGGTGTGGGGGCTGGGTGGTGTGGGCTGACCCTCATGGCTGTACGACGCAACTGCTCCAGTTCACTCAGGCGCTCTGAAAAGGACAAGCTCCCGGGCTTTGTCTGCTCATCTATTTTCTGACGATGTCCTATTGTGGGAGGGGGGGGAAAAAGATCAGAAAATCTCACTGATACATGAGGTCTGTTGACTTATTTTCTTTTTTTCTAAGTTTTTTTTTTTAACCCCTCATCCACTGGCAAAGTACCTAACCAGCTAGCGGCCATCCAAAATTAAACCAAAACCACCTCTCTGCAGGAACAGGAGACACAAGCAAGTCATGCATTGTAACCGCATTGTGGGGCAGCCTGAGACATGGCCTAGTCTGAAGAATCAGATCCACTGAAAACTGCAGTGCCGTCTTACACCTTGCACTGGGAGAGAAGGTGTTTCTGAAAGGAACATTGTCTGCAGGGATGCATAGAAGCAGGAGACATCGAGTGGCCCCTGTGCTAAACCTTCACTGGAATAACTCTTCAAAAATTCAGCCCCAGATTGTCATAAGATACCATAATCAGACAAGTACTATGGGGCTATAAAATAACAAACCCAAACAAATCCTGGTTTTGGATCCTTTCGTAATGGATTTATAGAGAGAATTAGGGAAGAAGCACCAGAAGCTGGCAGAATTGAAAGTGCGAGCTAGTGAAGTCTCTCTTAGTGGCATCGGAAGCTTCAGAAACATGAGGTCCCACAAGACGTCTGACTATAAGAGAGTAGATGCTGACATTACGGCATCAGCCAGTGCACAGCAGACTTGGTCATGGCCACATGGGAGTTAGCGGGTCCAGCACTCGCCAGGGCAGCCTTTGGAGCACCATTCCCATGAAGCTCTGGTGCTGCAGCCCTGAGGGGCATGGAGGGGACAGGGAAGGTGCTGGAGATGATCAGCTCCAGCACAGCATCGCACACGTCCAGATTCAGCTGGAAGGGCAGAGACATATCTCATCACAGGCTTATTTCAAGATAAGCCTTAGCAGTAGTGAGTGGTATGCACGGACTAAGGTAATGCATTTCTGAGTGTTGCCTGCAGCTGCTCTCTGCACTGGGATCCTTAGTGTGTCAACCTGTAACCACAAAGACTGCACACAGAGCATACAACGGGGATGTCTCGTATGCTGGAATACTTGCTCTCTGGTAGGCATGATGAAAGCACAAATTTTAAATCCTTTTCCCACCCTCTTAAGAGCTAACAACTTTGCAAACTGCTTTTGTGTCCACTGGTTTCTAGTCTTATGAGATATCCTTCGAAAGTGACACCACAGTTCAGGATTGAAATGGAAACCTACCTAGAAGCCTTATGTTTGGTGAAATGTCTGAAATGGGATGGTTGAGTCAAATTCCCAACCAGATGGAATCAAAACTTTCCTTTATAATTTCTCCCCATCCCCCAACAGGGCTTTTTCTTCTGAAAGACCACAGAAAATGGCCCTTCAGCAGAAAGCCCAAAAGCACTTGTGTCTGGGGCACACAAGTTGTCCTTTCCAATATGCTCTCTTCAAGTGGAGGGCAAGATACTGACTGCAATGAGTCTATGAAGACCCACTCTGACCCCATCTGTACCTAGTCAATGGAATAGGATATCCAGCTCCAGTGTCATTTTTGTACCTTCTGCTTGGGGACCTTCTTGTAGAGCAGTGGATGTCATCGTCCCTCCTTTTCCCCCAAACTCAATACCATTTATGCATGTTGCATTTGTTTCAGGAAATCAGCTGCCCCGTGAATCTTTGTGGCTTATCCTTCCCCTTCCTCCAACAGGACGCTATTACCCTGACGGGAATACACGTCAAATCTCTAGCCCAGAGTTCAAACATCTTTTTTTCTACTTGTTCCTTTGAAGAAGGTGGCATTACCCTTGGTTTCTGCTGAACACCATAGTTCGCTGTCTATCTGCTCCCAGTTTTCATTTTCTTATCATGAAGAGCTGCCTTCTGCAGCTTTCTTTGCACCTCCATCCTCCCTTCAAGGGGATGGCCAGTGCTGTTCCTACGGTGAGTCCTTTCTCAGCTCACGGCTGCAGCAATAAAAGGGGCTGGCACAAAATTCTTGAAAATAATCCACCATGACCTATTCCACACATCCTTGTAGCATTTAATACATAAACATTCATAAACATCCAGCTTCCAATTTTGAGTATCAGCGAATAAACAGCAAAAGATCTCTGAAGAGCTCTGTATGCCCCTTACTCTACAGAGCACTCTTTCAAGCCACCCTAACAGCTCAATCAAGACACAGGACCGTTTTATGCACTAAAAGGAAAATGTGCATTTAAAAGCAGTTCCCAGTAGCTGCATTTCTAAAATTAAATTTTATAACTTGTATTATGGTTCCAAATCGCAGTGGCTCGGCGTTTCTTCCTGTTGCCAGGCCCTTTGGCACAGCTTGAACTGTCTCAGATTCCACACTGTGCTGTAAATTATCCCAAGGGGGGGGGGGGGGTTTAAAAAATAAAAAGAAATATTATATAGAAGCAGTTTCTTCATTAAAGAGGCCCATTAGGGCTTCCAAAAAAAAAAAAGAAAAAAAAAGACAGGAGGAGAAAAGCAAAGAAAGATGAAAAATACTTTTATCTGACATTCTGGTTGGTCGAGAGCAAACGCTTCACTTGTCAGCAGTGCAAAGATGAATGTTGCCTCAAGCCTTGGGCTTCTGACCCTGAACTTGAACACAAACACGTGGAGTCATACAAGATGTGTAAAATACCTCATACATTTGGATTATTTTAAGCTTCAGCAGGCTGAACCCAGGGCTTGCAGAGCCAAGAGCCAGATCCTTCCAAATCCATCCCCTCTATGTAATTTATTCCTAATTTCAAATTCCGTTCAGACATCTTCTGCTTTTAAGTGAGCAAACCAATGCCAAGTTTGACCCCCTGCTACCCTGCCTTCTGCTCCTACCTCCCTGCTGCTGCCCTCCCGGCACCCCGGGTTTCACCTGCCGGGCGCGAAACCAAGCGTGCCGGCAGCGCAACCCGGTGAGCTAGCAGCCTTGCACGGAGGTGAGCGGTTCCTCTGAAGCCAGCAGGACGAGGGCTGCGTTAAGGCCGCTGAGGCAGGAATTAACTCCCTGTCTTTGAATCTAACTCAGGCACTGAATTCGTGTCGAGCTGGCACACAGCGTCGGGCAGGGCGGGCAAACCCGAGCTCATGAACAAACCAGCAAGCGGGCGGCGAGCAGGGCAAATTAACCCGGGCACGGCATCCTCCCGAGGTCACCGCAGGGCACCCTGTTCCCAGGCCAGCTCCCTCCGAGCTGATGGGAGCACCTCTGCCTCTCTCTGCGCCATGCACCCACCAAGTGAATGTCCTGCACCCCTCCCGCCCAGCCCTGCGCTGCCACAGATCATCCTGCTGAATTTTGGGCATTGAAGGGGGGTGTCTCAGCTAGCAGTCTTCTGCACAAGGCCTCCTCCGTAGCCCGGGGGTACCCGTGGTGCATTGGCACACCCAAGGTCTGTCTCATCCCTTGGGCTTGTGGAAATTCCACTCATGTCAAGGAATTTGCAGAAGAAAAGACCAGCACCAACAGGTTCCTTCTCAGGGGAACTCTGCTGTTGTTTTCATCCATGCATTGTAATTTTTGGTGGGAACTACCTAGAATCAAACCAGGTAATTGTCACCTCAAGATGTAGCTCCAAAAGTGGCTCTTCCCTCCCCCCCCAAATGAAAAGAGCCATTTAACCTTTTGTCCCTTGCTGGCTGCTGCAGGTAGCAACACAGAACCTGTTTTGCATGAAGGTCTGCAGCAGGAAAATGAAGAACTGTGTCAGAAAAACGTGACAAATACAAATGCTTTTCCCAAGCCATTATAAACGCACAGGCAGAGCTTTGCTAGGGTGACTTGTATTTTTGTGTTTATTAGTTTTACTTTGAAGTTACCCTCTAAACACCGTGCTTAAAGAACAGGCACGTTATCCTCAGTTCACCCCTGTAAAGCCCAGGACTATTATTATCACCCTTTTATAAGTGGAAAACTGAATGACAGAGAAATGAGGTGACTTGCTCGTGGTCAGGCAGTGACCCCGTGGCAGACGCTCACCTCCCAGCTCAGCATGATGACCACAAGCCCAGGCTTCCCCTTCGCAGGAATGCAGCGTGGTGCAGGATGAAAAAGAGCAACCGGAAAGCACTTGGAAGCTGGTGCGGCTCTGCTGAGCCGGCAGTTTGGCCACGAGGATCTGCCACTTTTACAAATCAGGTGAGACTTTATGGAAGTCAATCAAACATCTAGCTGAAGAAGACCTTGGACCAGAACTTGGGGAGGGAGCCAGCTTTCCATGAGACGGCACCACTGTCCTCTTTCCCTCCCCATATTCCCATACTTTTTGCCAAGCATCAATGCAGATGAAAGAAAAGGGAAGCAATTTTTTTTTTTTGCGTTGGGTTGCACGGTCAGTGTTTGAGATGCTGGAATAAAGAGGACATCCAGTCTGCTTGGCTAAACCACAGGGTTTGGAGGGGTTCTGGGCAATTTTTTGTCCTTATCCCTCTCAAATGCTGTCTCAGTGCGGTCAGGCAGATTTTTTAATGTAGTATATTAAACAAGGAGGGCAGAGAAAACATTAGCTTTTCCGATACTTTTACAGCAACGCAACATGAAAGTGCTTTCCCTCTTAATGGGAGGGAAACGCAGTTTTATAGACTTTAAGAGACCGTGGAGCACTCAGCTTGGCCCGTGGCCATCTGGTCGGGGCTCCGCACGCAGAAACGACAAAAACAAAGTGCCTTGGCAGCCCCCATTTTTGTGTATGTCGGGCACTCGTTGGGAATGGTCGCTCGGTCTGTGTTTTGCACCACAGCCAGCCCTGTGGAGATGACAGCAGCTCTCTGGGCTGCCTCCAGTGCAGGGAAAGAAACAGGTCTCCCATTACCTTCCTTTTAACTGAGTTTTTTTAAGGGTTCAGGTTCAGAGTGGGAGAAGCGGAGGCTAAGGAAAGGCATCGCTACTCTCATCCTGCCAGCTGACGTTACCAAAATTCCTGTGGGTACCCAGGACAGTTTTACAAGTAAACACTGCTGGAATGGATTAATGGACATTTTTTTTTTCCTCTCTTAATCAAGTCACAGGACAAGCAAGCTCTTCTGTCACTTGCTCTCAGTCAGTCACAAATCTGGGTATTTGGAGCTGGAGGTACTAACACCTGCAAAAGGTTTGGGCTCGGGGGACCGGGCGTCTGATGGAGACTCACTGGCTCACGGCTGCTGAGCACCCCAGCCAGAGGCAGGCCCGAGCAGAAATGACACAGGTTTTCCTGTATATGATCCACAACTTTTCTGCCCAAAATCAGCAGGTTGTACTTGTGTGGAGACAATATAAGGGGAGTTCAATGAAGTGGAGTCCTTTATCCCCAAGGGGAGCAGAATACCTCCCCCTCTTTCCTCTGCCCCCCATCCCCTTTTCCCCAGGTGGAAATGGAAACTTTTCACACCCAAAAAATGGATTATACACAGAAAAATACAGCATCTGGCCAGACTTTGCCAAAGCAGGGAGTGACTGATGAGACTAGATGCTTTGGTTTAATGAAAGCTGTCTGCTTTGGAACCACGTTGGACCTCGATCCAAGCATCTCCTCTTTTCAGGGCTGTTTGTGTTCAGGGCTTTGGTTTGGCTCCAGCTTTAGCAGGGTAGAAAATAAGCCATGTTTCATTGTGTCCTGTTAATAAAGTGGTAAACACTGTTTTGTGCCATGGAGCTAAAATAAATCCAATTATTGTGTTCACAGTGAAGGATGAGTAGAAAATATACTGCTTCACATTATTCTAGGAAGTGAGCACACTATTTTTAGTGAAAAAAGTTAAATATTCTTGTAAACAGAAGTGAATTATAGTGCTTCTATATTACTACCAAGCTGGGAATAGCAAATACTTGACAATCAGCTATCCTGCTTGCAAAAAAGCATTACTTTTTTTTTTCTAACAATAGAAATAGTGCCTTAAGTGCCTAAACCAGTAACATTTTTCTCTGTGCCAGATATCCCAGATATAAAGTACTTTGCACACTCTTTTCCCCGATTTCCTATCTGCACAGAAAGAGCAAGTAGTACAGCTTTCCTAGGACACCATTTACTGTGTTTTCAAACAGATCTGACCTGATCCTGCAGAGATGCTGCACATGCTTAGCGTAAGGCACTGACCATCGTTACATGGCAGCCCACGGGGCTCCAGAAAATCATGCTTGAAAAGAAAACCACTCTGCAGAGTGGTTTCCTCTCTAACCTCCATCATTTGGAAAAGACACATACTGCACTCAGACATCAGAAGAATCAGTATGGGACTGCGTCACAACTCACTGACCTCTTGTAGGGTGTTAAAAATATAATGTAAAAGGTTCCTAAAGAGGGAATTTGACACACTGTAGGATATTTTCTCTTTTCTCGGTTAAAAATAATATTGCTGTGGTAAGGAAAATAGCGGTGATGGTAGTCAGACTCATCAGCAACTATATTTTTTGCTGTTTTTCTTAAGCACTGTCCAACGCAAGCCTTCTTTCCAGACAGAAGGAACGTCACGGTACAGAGGATATTATGCTAAATGTTTTAGTGCCTTGTCTGTAATTACCAGCAGAATCAGTGTTGGTCATCAGACCCAACCTGACTGTAGATGCTGGGAATCGTGTGAACGATGCTGGATGTTACGCGACTCGATGCCCAGGCTGACATCCAGCTGCCCTTCAGAAGCAGAATGCCCAGCATGCCAAGCACAGACAGACTGACACCGGGAAGCCCTTCCAGATGTGCTTCTCCTATCAGCTCCCTGGCAAACCTCACCCCTTCTGTGCCTCTATGGAAAAATGTGCTTGTTATTCCGAGTAACTGTAGACAGACTAGACATTTCAGGTACGATCCTTTGTAAGCATTTAATTTTTCCACCAGGTGCTCCAATTTGGCTGTGTGTTGAACAAGTGTCCAGTGATACAAACAAGGTGAAAAAAGATTTACACAGCAGGTTCCCTGATCCCCAGTAACTCCCCACTTTGCCTGGGGGAAACCCCAGGTAGCTACTTGCACCTCTGTTGGGGGGGCTAGTCACCCTACTGTAATGACATGCACCGTGAGCAGCTCATGCATTTTTTTCCCAATGTGTTTTGACAGTAGTTAAACAGTATTTTGGCAACATTTTCTTTCTTAACTCTTCTTTTTTAAATCAGTGCTTTGAAGAAAAAAAACCCACACAAACAGACACTATCAAAATTTGTGATGAGAGGGAGCCCTGTCCCCGAACAAATGAGAACAGGCTGGAGAGTCTGGATCAAGCCCCTCTTGCCTGATCTATACTAGAAAACAAGCTTTGGTTTCCTATTTTCCAGGTGAGTGCCCCAGTTGCAGGCTGAGAGCCCCTTTCATCACTGACTCACTCTCCATCTCTGTCGGGAGAGCTCCAGCAGGGAACGTGTCCAGGACAAGGGTAAGCGGAGGCTGCCCATGTCCCTCACGCCAGCCAGCGCGCTGACTGCGAGACCGTGAGCTCCGCCGGGGTGGGTCCCTCCAGCTCTCTCCCTGCCTCCTGACAAACATGTGAAAAACCTCACGTCTACCCTGAGGTGCCACAGCCAGAAAAAGCAATCTTGACAATTTTTGCGAGGCAGGAAATATGCTTCCTCTCCCCACAGCTCTGCTGGTGAGGCCTGTGCTGTAGTAACAAATAGCAACGCACAAACGTATTTCCACTTAAAACACAATTATTTCGCTTGCCATGGATCCACCAAAATTTCTGATGAATCTGACGTATGCGCGTCCACTGTTTCTGTCATGGAAGTGCAATTATTCTGCGGGTTGACCCCAGGAATTAGGTCATCGCAGTGAAGTAAAAGGAAGGGAACCGAGCTTTAGGAGGTTGGAGGGAAGAAGTTGTTCATGAAAGTTAAATTAGTCTGCAAAATTATACCCTTCACTTTATTTTCCCTTTCCCCCATGTCAATGCATATACTTTAAAAATCCTGACTCCTTGACAAAGTTTGAATGACTCCCAACTTAAGCATCGCACTGCCAAAAGCCTCTTTTGTTTCTTTATAGTTTGCATCTTCCCACACGTACACACTGCCATAAGAATACCCTCCAGCCATGGGCTGAGGCATCACAGTTGAAGATATGTATGAGAGAGTAGGTGCAGAATGAGGCACAACCAGCAGCTCAGCAAGCAACCAAGAAAAATACGGGCACGAAAAGACACCTCTGTCCAAAGAAAACCTGCAGAAGCACAAGGTTCAGGAAGCAAGGACTGAGCTGCCATTTGAGCAGCGTTTGGGAGAAAGTTGTCTCTCTGCTGAGTACAGGGGCCCAGGCTCCTAATTTGGGCACCTTAGTCAAATGTGTAAGCTTAGGTGGGACGAATCTGGACTCCCTCCCTCAGCCTGAGCGGGAAAAGCGAGGGATGGTGGCACTTACCAACTCTGCAGCGCCTCTGAGAGGACAAACGAATAGGAAAGTGGGTTGCACAAACATCACAGTATTGGAAGTCAGAGAAACAGCTTAGACAGAAACCCATTTCATTGGTCCACCAAAGTATCTCTGACAGCAAAAGGTCTCCATCATTCAGCCTCAGAGAGAGTTGAACAAGGGACCTGCAACTTAAAGGTCAAGTTGCGTGGCTTGCTGTTTTTGTAAACCAGAGGAATTTGGCCACACAAAGGTATATTTACTCCCCATGGGTGCTGCCCATTCAGACCTTGATGACTTGTAAAGAACTTTGCTCCTGTCCAAAAAAAGTATATAGCCGGGCTATGCGTTTCCCTTGAGCTAAAGACCTTTGCTTTTACCAAGTCTGGTGACTGCTGTATCCACACAATAGTTGAAAATACCTGTTTTTCCAAAGTAATTAGTTTGGATATTTTCATCTGTAGGTTACTTAGCAGTTCCTCCTCTGTACTAATGCTCCGTTGTGCCTACACAGGACTGCAGTTCACTGAAAGCTCATAAATTTCATGTGGTTCTGCCTAGTCTTTATTTTAGGTTCTTGAACCATTTTTTTTTGCTTTCCTCATTTTCTTTGCAGCTGCAGAGAGATATAGTAAGCTACTGTATAGCATTTTGAAAGCAGGGCCTCTGAGAAGTTTCCAAACTGCATACAAGCAGGTTATTCTTTGGCTTGTTTTCTTTGGCTTGGTGTTAGCAGTACAGAATGAGTCAAACAGTATTAACTTTCAAGAGGGAAGTGGTGTGGTCAACCAAAACTGTTTGCGGCTAGATTGCGAAGATAGGTAGAGCAGGTAATGAAGAACAGCCCATAATGCAGGGTGTAGGTAGGAGAGGCAGACAGACTCAGACAAACAGAATCCTTAATAATTAAATCAGCACTGTCGCCTAAATTTTTCTGCAGCTTTATATGCTAAGGTTATGACATAGTCTGGCTTTTCTGGGCTGGTCAGCCTTGAGAAGATGGCCCGGTGCATGTCATGCTTAATGGACTCAAACTACAACACTGCAAAGGAAGAATAAAGGTCAGGTGCTTTATAAAAAAAAATTTAAAAAAACCAGCTTTTCATTTGTGGCTGGTTAAATCCTTTCTCATGTCTCCTCCCGTTTTACAGGCTGGTCCCCATCTGTTCCATGATTAAGGAGGCAAGGGAGATGTTTCCATCCTTCCCTTTCTTTAGGATGTGTTTCAGTTATTAACAAGCACACCGTGCCCTCGTACAACAGACAACTCCTTCTCTTACAATTCAGAAGCAGAGTCAAGATGACCTCTCCCAAGCGCTGCTCTCCCTCACGCTTTGCACAGATCTGTGCAGCACTGACATAGGAACAGTCTGACCAAGATCTATCACTTTAACACTAATAGAAAATGCATTTACTCATTACAATTCCCAACTGCAGCAGACAAGCAACAAGCAAGGGCATGGATGCAGATACAGAACAAAAGTCCTTTTTGCATTCTTCTCAACGGGTGACAGAAGATGAAGCAAAGCCCTGTGGTGCTTTTGGATGGATCTGCAAGGAGGAACCTGCTGCAGCTTCTGTTAATCCAGGGAAGCAGGGGAAGCTGGGAGGGACTGCTGCGCAGATGGATTTTCACCCCAACCAGTTCTGTTCCAAGAAGAAAATAGGGCTCTTCACTGAAAGTGCCACACAGCTTCATCCAGCCTTTCTCTTAGACATGTGTTGTTTTGGTGAACCCCTAAGTGAGGCAACTCCTCAAAAAACAGAGGATTCAGAAAAAGTCATGCACTGCCAAAAGCTTGTCTGGCAAATGGGAGGGATTGACCATTCCAGTGTGAAAGTTCCCCTCCTGCTTCTCCCAGCTCCCTTAGGAGCCTGAGGAAGAGAAAGCCCCCTCTCTCCCACCTCCTGTGGAGAGCAGGGTGATGGAGGCAGGTTGCAGAGGTTGTGTGCAACTGTGACCTGCTGCCCTCCAGTCCATCCCTGAAGGAAACTGTCATCTGCCAGCAGTGTGGTAGGAATTTGGTGGTGAACCCTGGAGGGAACAGCTCCACCAGGCTAGCTAACCTCCTGCTGGGAAGGATGGGGCTATACAAGAACCTTAAAACCACAGCATGCAGGTACAACATGGGGTTTGAGTTACAAGTAGCTCTGGTAGCTTCTTCCCCATTCTTCCCCAGTTTGGTCCACTACAAACCTTTCGTTCACTCATGTTTAATGACTGCCATTCAAAAGTCCATCCTTGCTGGAGAAATGTGATGGATGAAGGACCAGACTTAGAAATCTTGTATTTAGAGCACCACCAACTAACTTCACTGGAAAGAGACTGGGCATGTCAGTGAACTAGGGTCTTCAGTGGCGACCAGCGTATAGTCACATCCCTTATGGCCAACTTACTCATCAGGGTGCTGCCTGTTAGTGCTTTTCTTTACATACACACACACACACCACAAGTGGCATCTAAACAGTCTTTTTTCATGTTTCTGTGGAAAACGCTCTTCCCGCCCCCCAAAGACTTTCCATTTCTATGGAAAATGCTCACCCATCTTAACAGCTACAAAACCTTTGTAGTAAGCGCAGCTGACAGGAGAAAGACAGACCTACTGACTGCTGAGGACGCATTTTCAGAAGTAACATACATTCACCTAATTCTGCTTTTGTCACAGTTACAGAGTACTCGCCCACCGATTTCAGCGGAGCTAGGCCGAGGCCATATAGCCCTTGAAAATCCCACCACGCAAATATAGGTAAACATTTGAAAATATTCACCACAGCCTTTGTAGCTGTTCAACTGTTAGGCCATACAATAATGAAGTGCCAAAAAAAAAAAAAAAAGTTGAAAAAAATGAAAAAAGTAAAAGAAATTAAAAATAACTACCTACCTGTTCTCAATTCAAAATCACACTAATTCAAAGGGGAGGAGGGGACAGGGAAAGAGCTGTGTGGGATTAAGTGACTCAAAAAAGGACTTGAAATAATGTCTATAGGACTGGGCCAGTCTTAACCGCTGTTCCCAGCCCACACCACAGCAACTCTGGTTTCCTGTTTACCTGCTTCATGTGAGGAAGGAGCTCATCTTGTCAACACTTCCGTGTATCTTTAAAAAACCGGCCAAATAGCTAGGCAAGCACATATATATCTGAGCGACCGCACGCCCAGAAACATGGACTGGACACAAGATTTCATATCGCACGTATTTGACAATTTTATTGAACTAATATGACAAATTCCCTGCCTCACATCACCCAACATCAACTCTCCGAACTGACTCAGCAGTGAGACTGATAAATGCCAGGGAAAGTAATCCTGTTCCATGTTTTCCATATGGAAAAGAAGCATCTGCACCACGAAACCTCAAGGATGCTGGTGTTAAAAACCTATTGAGGTCCTATCTATTGAGTAGGACATAAAGGATCCCCCCTATCACTGTTAGGCCACGGAATGCTGACCATTCATATAAATGTCCTAGTCCTTTGTGCATCTGATGAAGAACTACCAGCACTGCTTTTAGGAGCTGCGGGTAGCTGCTACCGAGTTAAAGTCCATACGAAGCAGGTCCTGCCTGCACCTTGCCTGCTCCGAGGGATCTTTGCACTGGGGTAGTTGCAGCAACTACTGGTCTTTGCTTTTATTGGACTTTTCAGCTCATGGACAGCGTGCCTGCCGGTACGTCGGTGTGATTTCCAGTCTGAAAACAGCTGCTTGTGAGCACAGGCTTTGCTTCAGGCTCCTGGTGCCAGTGAAAGCCCCCCAGGCTAGCCAGGCAGGGGAACTCTGAGACCTCAGACAACCGGCTAGTGTTGTGTCAGCCCCACTAGCCACTGCAAGGGGGCTAACCCTGGTCCAGAGCTGCCCAAACCCCAAGGGGTTTGCCAAGCAGATGGGATGTGGGGCACAGAGAGGTCTTTCTGGGACCTGAGAGCTGCAGAGGTGCCCACGGATGCTCTGCAGAGCTGACTCAATCCAGACATGCAACTTCTGGCCCCGTTCTGCAGACAAACTTTTAACACCCAGTGTCAGGTGTCCCTGTGCTATGTGGTGCTCCTGTGCTAGGTAACATAGGTGGCAGGAGGACGGTTGGACTAGATGATCTTGGAGGTCTTTTCCAACCTTAATGATTCTATGATTCTACACGGTCCTGCACTAAGTCAGAAGGTCCAAGGCTGTACCACTGAAGAAATTCAGGCCGGTTGTGTGAAAGTGCGTGCACAATGGAAACAGGCCCATTTCCCTCTCACTCTTCACTTTTCTTCAGAAAACACAAGTCACAAAGGGACAAACTCCTCTCCGCTCTTTCAATCTTTGTGTACTTTCATTATGAAAAATGGGCTGGTGGCATGCACAGCTTTCACAGTGGGGGGAGACGTGCTCAACCGCAGGATGCACGTTTAGGCTGTTGTTCCCTTGCTGCTCTGGGGGACCGCGGAGCTGGCCTGGCTGCTGGGGGTGCTGCTAGGACTGTCCTGCCTGTTTAGAAACAGCTCCTTCGGTCTGCAAGCACGCCCTTGCAATAATGCACTGTTTTGTTTACTTAAATGGATTCAACTGCTCGTCTTTGTCCGTCTTTTGACAAGACACACACAAAGGAAACCAACAGTGATCCCCCCATCCGTTCAGAGACAGCAACGCATCAGGTCCGTTGTGTGAATCTGAGCTAGCGACGTTTTGTAACTTCCCCCAGCTGCCGCACACTTGCACATAACCATTGCACAAGCCAACTACAAATGTCCCCAGAGTGCAACCACAATTCAAGCACTAGTCCACCCACGTAGGTGTCACCCAGGCAATAGGATGTGGGGACACAAGCACACAGGCACAGACCTGGCAGGGCGCAACCGTTGGCTTCTCTTGCAGCCCATCCCCTTCTTTTGTCTCAACACAGTCTATTTAGATTGGAAGCTTTCGGGGGCAAGTACCTTAGCCAAGATTTTTTTAAGAAGCAATTAGCAAAGCTGGGTTGTGATACTGAGAGGGTGGTGTTCTGTGGAGCACTCGGCTAGTGCTAGCAAAGGAAGAAAGAGTCCCCGTTGCATTTCTGTTATACGGACAACGAACTTCCAAACAGCTCCTTTTCGCCTTGCACATTTTCTGCCAAGTAAATTCTGGGCACTGTAAGTCTCCAGGTGAATGAAGTATCTGGTAGGCCATCAATGAAGTCTGTATGGTGGGTTTATTCCAATGACACGATGATTCATATTTTCATGGTTTCTAAATTGTTTGTTGGTACGTGTCAGTCTCAGTTTCCAACAGAAATGAAGGCATTTAGTATTATTTCAACTCACTGAGATAAACATTTTTTTTAGATAACTGTTTGGCTTTTTCTTGCGTAGAAGACTGAAGGTGGGAGTGATGTGAAACCCTCAGAGGAATCATTCCTTCCAAGCCTGACACGTGCAGAGTCTTCCTCGCTTCTGTTATGGGATGGGGCAATGCCAGCACCTCCCGGGCTCTGCGGACTGTCCTCCTAGAAGATGCTCCAGGAGTCTAAGGTCTGTGGGCAAAGGTTGGATGGGGAAGGGGAAAGGATAAGCAGATCAGGTGCACTGAGCACCATCACTCCTTGGGGATTCCCTAAAAAAGACCTCAGGCCGGGCAAGGGAGCATTTGAAGATTTCCTTCAGAACAACAACAGGCTTTCCTTGAACCTTACAAGTGAGAAGGGATCACTTCGGATCAGGGTCTGAGGGTGTCCTTAACTGTGGCTGACAAACCACAAAGGCGTACCCGCTGCCCCCAAGCATTGCCAGAAGGCAAAAGAAAATTACTGTTCCTAAAGAGGTGCTTCTTGGGCCAGCAGCTTTCTAAGCTCCTTCTCATATCCTGCTCAGCAGTATTATTCCCTCTCTCTGCCTCTCCCCACTCCTCAGCATCCTGCCCTTTGATATAAGGATGCCAAAAAAGTATTCGGGAAAACCACATATCCAATACCGGATAATCACATTTAATGCCCAGCTTAACCTTGGACTTCTCAGGCCCACGGGTCTAAATCCATGTCGCCTATCCATTTTGTGCCTTTTTCAGGCACCTGGTCCATTAATGAATTTTTCAGAGCTATGTAGGTTAAAACAATTCAATGAGAAAAAAACAGAAAGAAGCAGTCAGAAGAAGAAAAACCTAATTGTTCAGCAGACATACACAGTAGGTCAAATGGCCTAAGGGAAATATTTAATTTAAGAGTCATACTATTTCTACGAAGTTTCCTAACCAAAAGTATTTTCATCAGGAGCACTACTCTTGATCTGGTTACTGCTAATGATTTTCCCCATGGACTTAGCTCATAAAAGCATAAATTGCTTTATGAATCATAGAATCATAGAAGTTGGAGAAGAAAATGATGGGTTAGGTCATCCTGCCCTTCTCCCTGACAGTGCAGTATTATTTCTTTTTATAAAAAAAATTGAAAATAAGCATTTATTCAGAGCTGGAGAATGAAAATGCTAAGTTCAAAAGAGATTTTAAAAATACATAATGAAAGCAGTGGAGGAAGAGCCAGATTCATAAGTATCTTGGCTCTCTCTACAAGCCATGACTATCTGATGAGAAGTATCATCTGGATAGGCACAGCCAGAAATTCAACAGCAAAAAAAGGACAATGGTATAAGTCCTGCGCACAAGTAATTATCATAGTTGTAAATGCAATTCTGGTAGTCACATAGGCAAATATACTGCTAGGCAAAGATCTGGCCATCACAGTAACCGTGACCAAATGTGCAATGGGGTGTGCAAGAACCCAAAGTCTGCAGACCTTTGTGCCAGGTAAAGGTGGCATGTGTGATAATTCACACCGTGCTATCATCACCTGTCATGACATCTCCCCACATCCCAGTAAGCGAAAAGATCTGTGCTTTGCATATTTGCTTTTGGAACCTTTGGTTTGAGTATTTTTCTGTCTTCCAAAGATGGCTTCAAATCCTGCTTTGTATTACTTTTTGAAGTTTTTTTTTTCCCAAGCATGCCCAGATGGAGAGAAAAAACCCAACAACCTACACTTGGAGAACCTGTCTAATTCTGGCTCAGAAACTGCTCTTGGTCTGACATCCTCTGAAGACAAAAGAAAATATTTCTATTATTTCTTAAGTTAATTAATGTTAAAAGTTGTTTGTGTTGTTTTTTTTTTTCTTTTTTAAAAAGGTTATTTCTATGACCTGTAAAGTTTAATAAAAGCTGTCCTGGTGTGAAGTTCTGACTTTTGTCTCGGATGGCCTCCGTCCTTAGAAATGGCCCCTTACCTTCCAGCATTTTTCACAGGCCCTCACTAGAATTCAGACTGTCTGAGAACCGTTATAAACATAAAGTAAGTGAATCAAAAACTCTTGCTGGAGTTGGTTTTGGACTTCAGCATGTTCCTTCTAGATCTTTGTAAGACAGCGTTATCTAATTTTGTTCCCATTACTGTCTTCCATGGATTTCTTTGGAATTGGGACATCTTAGGAAATACATCTCAGTATTTCTGTAATCCCTTTGGCTCAAGCAAGCGAGTCATGGATCAGGAAGCACGAACATTCCCGAATATCGATTACCGAAACTATAAACACTCTAATCTAGCAGTTTTTATTTCGATTCTAGCCTCAATACAAGAAGGCTGATATTAATTTTAAATCCCTTCCGTACACACCGTGCATGCTTTGATACGTCTAACCACAAATCTTGTATGTGAGTTTGCGCAGGGAACGGCTCTGCAATCTGTAGCTGTAGAGGCTGCACTTGTACCTGATCTAATTGAACCCGTGCAAAATAGGCTACACCCACTGAGTGAGAGTACAGAAAAATAAATGTGTACCCTAAACCCACCAGAGCTGTCTCAGAATGGAGAATGCACTGGGTACCACTTCTTTCTCCCTTCACAGCCCGTGGTGGATTTCTTCAGGCCAATCTGTATCTCGGTCAAATGCGTACAGAGGAGATACCACACTGATGGCAACAGCCGCTGCGACTCAGAAACCCCTGGCGAGAAGTCAGACTGAAGGGCTTTGCAGCCCACTTACAAATGAAAGGGGCATAATCCCTTCCACGCTGCGTCACGAATGACTTAGCGATAAAAGGAGCTGTGCGTTCCTGCTGGGGGGGGCGGGGGGTCTGACCTCTTCTCCTGGCACATATAAGGCCTCCACTACGCCACTGATTTGCCTGTGACAAAGTGAAATTATTTACAAGGAAGCTTTCACATGCATTTGAGTCGGGAAGATACGTATGTTGCTTCAGTATGTATTATATCTCTACTTCCTTTTTAAAATGTAGAATCTTATTAAATATTAACTATTATACCAACTGAAGAATTGATTTAAAACAGTAGTACTCCTGCAGGATGATTTTGTTTCTTACCGTTCCTGCAGACTCCTATTCAAAAAACTAAAGCTTATTTGTTGTCTGCAAACTATGAACATGCCCAGGTAATTGCATATGCAAATCTGCAACTTGCATATACAAATTATCTTTTTATGTGCACAGCTGCCTGGTTCACTGGGGGTATTTTTCAGGGACAATTCAACCACAATTTTTGAAAAACATAAATACAAACTAAATAAGAAGCCTTATCCTGACAGCAGTATTTGTTTTAAAGTCCGGCCTCAAATCCAAAACAAATTTTTCAGGTTTTTTTTGATTTGTCAGGTTTTTCCATTAAATCAATGCGGCATCATGATGCAACTCAGACAAATGAAGGCTTGAGAAGAAAATATACAGGCAAGACATGTTTTTTCTAAGCTATTTTAGTTCAAACCTTTCTTTTCTTTTCTTTCCCCCCTCCAGTTAAGAAACCCTGAGCTACCAGTCTCATTCTCTAGTGGGTGTTTGAATCCTGCTTCTTTCTTCTCCTGGGACAGCTCCACTTAAGCAACAGCCAGCACTTCTGCCAAACGTGCAGGAGGATTGCAAGAAACTAACCACAAACCTCAACTTCCATCAGGGCATTTCCATAAAAATATGAAATTGCCCCATTCAGGCTAGTGACTGAGGTTAGCGACTGCCTCTGGTAACAGGCAGCGGCACAGAACCATCTATACCCGCGGATCTCTCCACCCTCACTTCACTTCACCCCCCAGACAAAACAGCCTGCCCTTGCCTACCGCACAGAACAACCGCCTGTGTGAAGGGTGCGGGTATTCCCCGGAGATATCAAACCATTCATCTGCTCCCTGTACTTAAGTCTTTAAAAAAGAAGGGGGAAAAAAAATAGAGGAAAGATTGGCTGGCTGTGAAAAGCTCCTAAGCTATACGACGGCATGAAGTACAGTGAACTCCACAAGGCAGCAACCGGGTGTCCTCTCTCTGGCATTTATTTATTTTTGCAAGGTGGCTGAGTTTGAAAAGTTAGATCAATGACATATTGGTTTCCAATGCTTTAAAACCCTCTTAACATCTGAAAGGCAAGACTAGCAAGAAATGATGCGTAAGGTATACGCCGCCCACCTTTTACCAGCATCCCTTCTGTCAGCTTTTGGGTATGATCCAAGTCATCCCTGGGCAGATACTTTAGAAATGCAATGCAAGTCATATTCTAGATCATCTGGACACCCGTGAAAAATAAGGCTTCGGGAAGGCATAAAACCATGCATGGGACAGCCTTGGCTTAAAACACACCCACCGCTCCACATGCATTGGATAGTGCTGCATTTCACGAGGCTGGTGATGAACCCCTATGCTAAACCATCAGCTTGGTCTTCTGCAAATGCTGTCGTTGGCTCACTTACTTCTGGGTTCGCGAGGTCCATCCACTGTTATCTTGATGGCTCTATGGTATGTGGCTACTTGTGGTGGATTTGTGAAGACCGTGATAGTCAGTGTGAAGCTTTTCCCTGCAAGAGGAAAAAAAGTTACTCAGTGTATGCATTGAGAAAAGGTGGACTCCTCATTTCACGTAGTACTAGAACACTCCAAATGGCACTAAAACACTTGAGCTGCCCGTATCTAAAGATAGATATGCGCCCAGGCGGCAGGGTGTATAACTTCACAACTGCCTGGTGCTGGATGCATTCCCTCTGTGGCAACTGCTCAAAGGTTTCAGGAAAAAAAAAATTAATTTCTATTTAAATCATCTACACTTTGTTTGTAAAAAAAGGAGGTTACCCCAACAGTTAGAGTTTATCTGATCTACATGACTGCTGGTACGTTATCTGTACTTTCTAAAGGGTGCTAGTTCAGAGAGGCTTAGAAATTGTGGCTGACTCTTCCAAAACTGCCACGGGAATCTGATCAACAGCGCTTGTTAAAATTAAAGAGAACTGGGTGCTCAGATCCCCTAGGCAGCTCGTAAAATCCCACGCTTTGTGGTTAAAGCTAGCATCAGATCAGTTCCACATTGTGAACCAGAACCCTTTAAAAATAATCTGCTACTGTAATGCCAAGAAACAAGGGAATGGAAAAAATAAAAAAATCCCTACAACTTGTCCACAGAGAATTAAAACATTTTATGAAGACATAACAGAGTATTATCCTTAGTTTCTCTATTATTCAGTAAGAAAACCATGAAAGCCTTTTCAAAATTGTTATGTGCATGGCACAGCTCTGAGTTGGGAAAAGTACTCATTTTGACAGCTGTTGGGGAGGGTCTCATATCCCCCGGTGACTGCAATGCCTTTGGGTCCTGCTGCCGCTGGATTTGCGTTTGGCCAATGCCAGCATTGACTTTGGGCATTTTTTAAAGAACAAAAGTAACTTTCTGCATCTTTGATAAGACCTCATATATTCATTCATTATGGCTTTGGCCTGGACAGCAATAAAAACATTGCCAGTCAGCAGGTTTAGCATAGTTATCTCAGCATCATGTAGGACTCAGATACTGACAGGAATCTTCGTTATCAGTAAGAGACATCAAGGGACATCACTCCAAGTTAGATAACCAGGAACTGTTGTAAGAAAATTGAGGTTCTCCTCCTTCAGGCACATGCTGTGTGAGCTTTCCCATACTGCTCTGCCTGCTCTATTTTACCACTTGGCTCCAGCCCTCCTGAGTGCTAAGTGTCTTCCCTTCTAAGCCTTCCCATTTTTATTGTTTGCTTCATTTATTTATATAAACAAATATAAATTTAAATATAAATGTAAATAAAAATGCCTGCCGCCAGCAGCAATACTTCGCCTCCCCCCCCCGCCCCGCCTCGCCATGCACATTCACTTGCAATTCAATACTTCTCTTAATGCAGTTCCTACTTTGGTGCTAATGGTCTGCATCAACATCACGGCGAGCACACGCACATAGCAGTTACTGGAAACCGTCCTCATCACATCCCTGTGAATTAGGGAGGTATTCTCCCCACTCTACGGATGAGGAGCTGTGGGGAGATAAAGTGTCTTGGCCAAGATCTCACAGGAAGCCTGTGGCCAGCGATGCTAACCACTTTGGCTGCTGCAACCAAATCCAGCTGTAATCCTGAATCACAGCCCTGACAAAACAGAAGCTGAAGCACAAGCTTCGCAAATCCCAGGCCAGTGTCTTCCCACCTCCACATCCTCACTAGAAAGCAGTCCCTGAGATCGAAAGAATTGCAACAAAAGCAAAAGTAATTTCAGATCCCTGTCTCAGGGCCTTTGGCCCTCAACTCTTGGGTCCTACATCTACCCAGACCAAGGATTGCTGTGTTCTTGACATTCTTTAAATACCAAATGACATGATAAAGCTTTACAGCTTTGTTACTCTTTCTCTGTCAGCACAACAGATCTTTCTGTGAGGCATCACTAATAAAGTTCAGTAAACTTCCTTCCAAAAAAGCTTTATCACCCGTAACATTAGACTTAACAAATATCAGAGGCACCTGTAGAACTTCCTTCTTCCCAAAAACAGTTTCCCTGTATCATTATATACACATCCTAGATCACTAAGGCTGAAAGAGACTTTGAGAAGATACTTATTCTTTTCAGTAATCTATAGTATTTCCATCTTGCTTCCCATTTTGGGGTGGGGAGGGGAGGGTGGGGTTGACAATTGCTGATGCATTAGGTAAGGGCTCCTGCCATTCTGATAGAACACATACTTAATTTATTTCTTTAGAAGGCTCTTGTGGATTTTCCAGATAGAAAAGAAACACAGAAAAAAAATGTATAACAACAGTGAAACGTAGTAAAATGTGGCCACATTACCAGTCTACAAGATCAGAATAAAGAAGAGGGAGGTGAAGTTGCTTTCATGATTTTCTACAGAACGGTGTAGATCCCAGAGCCTACATGAGGTTGTGACACAAGTTGGCAAAAGCAGGAAGATACTTAGCTTACTTCTTGTTGACAGAAGACTATTCATTAACCACATACTGGTTAACCACAAGACTATATAACCATAAACCTACGTGTCACTCATTGCTGCTTACCAATAATTCTGACTGTGTTTTTTCTCTGGTTATTCTGTTTCATTTACATTTAGCTTTATTAAGTGGTTTTATCACTTTTATTCATAGCTTCTACATTATTCATCACTTATGTGTCTGGTTGACAAAGGTAGATTTGGATTGGAGGTATTGTTAGTTAAAATCTGTATTTTATACCTGGTTTGAGATGACAGTAGGACGATAAACATCTCCTTGCTTTTATGTAATATGATACAGGTTTTATTTTCAATCTACACTTGCGTAATACACTTACGAGCATGCACGCACACTTACACACACACATACACATGCAACATGCAGCAGGCTGCACTGGTGGAAATAATACCAGATTAGTCAGTGGAGGCTGTATTCAGACTCTCCAGCACTGGAGCCTATATTAGATGCCATGATTTCTGACGCCTAAGAAAGTAGCTCTCCTAACTACCGGTAGAAGACCTACACTGAGTACTTAGTGTCTCTGCTCGGCTCAGAAAGGGGTGGGTGCCACCAAAACTGAGTCACACAGCCTAAGTGAAGGACTGATGTCTTTAGTGACTGTTAAGAGGTACTAAGGAACCCAAGAAGGCATTCTGAAACATGGGCCTGGTTTGGATGCCCCAGGTAGTCATGACGATGATTTGATGACATCCCAGCAGTCACGGCAAGACAGCATGTAGCTCTCTATTGGCTAACATCAAAATCGGAGACCCTCTGGATTAAACAGTCCCACAAATCTACAAAAAAACATACACAAATTAGTTTGGGTCTATGATGCATGACTCAGTATGTTGAAGCCAATCACCACTGCGTCATCGTGGGAGTCTTTGCCAGTGGTGGAAGGACTGAAGGGTGATGTCAGCGTAAAGCTGCACCTCACTGGGGTGCAAGAGTCACTTCAGAGGCTGTTGCTCTCTCTCTAAGTGTTCCTGGAAGCTCCTATTATTAGGCCCATAGCACCTCATGAGCATAGGGATTAAATTCTCCAGATGTGGGACAGGGATCTGCCTTTGGAAACCCTTTCCACAGACATCAAGCATACCCTCATATGCGTAAGGGCAGAGCGCAAGACTCACTGCTTCCATCAAGTCTTTCCTCACAACCAGGGTAGGAAAAATTGTTTGGTAACATTTATTTTTGCAAGAGTAGTAAGGTCAGAACCCTTTCAGAAAAAATAATGGAAACAGTAGCATTTCTGGCCAAAATGCAACACTGACTTTTACCTAAAGACTGCTGATGGCTTTGCTAGAGACTGTACTATCAACAGTGCCCTCCAGAGTCACTGCTGATTTGACAGCTGAAGTCAGACAGATTAAAGCAGTTGTCCCCAGCTCATGACTACAGAATTGCTTGTGAGATCTCCTGATGCTGTGCAAAACTGCAACAACTTAAGAGGAAGCAGAAAGCACAGTATTGTCCACCAGCACCGGCTCAGCAATACTGTTCCTGGAGCAGCAAAAGGCGAAGATCAGCCTCCAAGACCCAAGCATCTGAAGGTGTTGTGCCTATGCTCCACACTGCAATACAGGAACTTGAAGCCTGCATTCAGTCTGCATCCCATCTGACAGAGGCTGGAAGCAAAACGAGCAGTGAGCTCACATCTAGCATGACGAGAGATTATTTAAGTGGTCCCTCAGAACAGCACTGAAGGGCTCTAGAGGGAGCAATAGGCTTGTAAGCTATGGCCCCTGGGAACGTTTGAGAGGAACCAAGGGGAAAAAAATGAATCCCAAGTGACAACATAGTCACATGCAGCTCCTGTGTGCTGCTTTAGTCATCCCTGAGCAGTGTCATGACCAGACGGATCTGTGGATCTAGGGGTAGGAAGGCATGCTTAAAATATAAGTGGCTGCACGGGCAGATCCAAAGCAGAATGAGAAGAGACACACTTTAGGGAAGAGAGGCCATGTCTTGAACCTATCACTTCACTTTAATTTACCTTTATCTCATGCAAAAAGAGCCATAGATTCCATTGATGGAGGTTCATCCAAACGAGGAAAGAAAAAAAAAACGGAGTTAAAGCTTCAGAAGTTTGCCCAGGGCAAGGGTTTTGGGGAAATGAAAGGAAAGGGAAGCCATCAGATGATGTGGCTACAATTACTATCTTTTGCTTTTGATATTTAATCTGATGATCACAGATGTGCCATTAGAGTTGGGGGTTTTTATTGGTTTGGGGTTTTTTGTTGTTTGTTTTTGTTGTTTTTTTTTTTTAAATTGTTACAGTAAATTATTAGATATAAAGAAGAAGAAAAAAGGGAAAGAGCCAAGAATGCTTGTGCTGACAAGGACAAAAGGTATAGATGGAAAAATATGAAATGTAATACACAAATGCAATACAAATTATATTACAGACATTTCTATTATATTAGTGAGAGACTTCCAGGTTCTAGTAAGAAAGATTATGATACTTTTTTTTAATCCAGCTCCTACTTCTTAGTGCTTATGTACTTACTTTTATTAAACCACGCTAAATGATCAATTTTATACATCTTTACAATTTCTCACAACATCTTCCTGGGTATCTGCCAAAGCAAAGACATCTACTGCATTTTAATAACATATCTGGCTGTATCTCTGGGCAGGATGTAATACACACACGCTCACATATTCATTTTCCAACGTCAGCTATTATACGCTGGGGCCAAATTTTGCCATTCTTATCACTTAAGCTGCTGAATACTCCAAATGTAATCAATGGGATGAGAAAGGCAAACCTAATTTGACCCTTCGCTAGTTAGCTGCTGCTCATCATACGAGTGAAATATTTTTGCAGGTCTTCAAGCTGCATGTCTGATTGCAAAAAACCTGCACAAGTCCAGTTCTGTGCTCAGGTGGCGACTGTTTTCTCCTGCCCTCGGTGACAGTTTCACACTATCAGAATACAACTTTGCCTGTTACGTTTGGCCCACTGGCTATTTCACCAGAAAAGGGCTGCAACTGAAGCAAGCGGCATCAAAAAAAGAACATCGTTTGTTTACCACCAGCACCACAGATACCACTGAATTTAAATATGAGAAAAAAAATGTTGTTCACCTCACCCGCTACGATGCTGTAAATGGTTTACAAACTGACCACCACAGACCAACGGTCCAAACAGATAAATGCCAACATGGGGAGATGTCAGCAAATCAGGGTAATTGCCCGAAGAAACGCACAACTGCCCATGCAAATCAGTTGCATGGGCAACGGGCCTGTTTGTGTATTTATATGGATGTTCTACGGCTGTAAGCGTGTGTCAAGTTGGAGATTTGGGAAATACACCCACTTGGGTCCTGCCAAACCAGCCTGGGTCAGCGTGAAGGTATACTTTTGAACATTTTTGTCGAGTGTCTCACTCCAGGAAGTTCTTGTATCTGTGTTTACATAGCATCTACTTACCCAGAATGAAATCTCCATTGCATTAAATCAATAGGTGTTTTGTTCTGGATTTATATGGGGCAAAGTTGTCATGCAAATGGCCAAAAGTGGCCCTACTGCAAAATTAGACCCAGCTACGAACTACTGAATTTGCTTTGCAATAAGATGTGGAAAAGCAACTTGCTCTTGTGGGAACGTGGCTGGTGCTGGCTTCTCCCCTTCCCTTTCCTCCCCAGCTCCCTGCAGCACTACTGTTTAACCAACACATGCACTTCACTCTCTTTTCATCTATTCTCCAAAGCTTTTTTCCAGCTAACAAGCCAAATGCTGTGGTGGAGAGCAGCAGAGCCTGTGCTTTTCCTGCCACAGCTCCGGGCATTCCTGGTGCTAGAAGGCTGGAGGAAGGTTGTGTCTGGGGTGGAAGCATTTCAGGGCGTTATTCTGGTGAAACTTATGTACGTTTAACCTAAGGCAACACATGAACTATGTTAAGCAACCAAAATTACATAACTGAAATCAAGTAACATTAATAGACATGCTGTCAACCTAAGCAGGCACTAAAATCCAATTTTACCTTAAAACCATTATGTGAGTGATAAGGACAGTTCCTGACACTCTTCTGGAAACTGTCCCTGACAATCTACTTATTTCCTAAGTCAAAGACATAGCCCTAAGCCTGCAAGCTGTGGACATGAAATATTTAACCAAACAGATGCAGAAGCTGGGTCTACACTTGGTGTGACCTAGCTGTTAAAACAAAGCTGGCTCGGGCCCTCGGCAGCTATTCCAGCAGACGCACATTGGTGATGCAAGGCAATGTTCTGTGCATGTCCCTTGCCATCAGGTGTAGCAGGCATGCTACGGGACCTGTCCCCTACACCACATGTTTTCCTTTGCACTGGAGAATGCCCACACAGGCAGCAGGTCCTCAAGTCGCTTCCCCTCCACTTTGCTGTGCTACAGTGGTACCAACATTCGAATCCCTTTCCTCAGGAAAAAAGACATCTTCCTGCTGGTAGAAACAAAAATATGCAAATGTCCTGCATCCCAGAAATGTGTCACTATCCACCCAAAAATCACATCTTTGCCTGAACAATACTTTTCATCCATTACTGTAGCAACACATTTAGTATTTGAGCTGAATCTCTCAGAAGAGCGATTCTCCGTTGCACAATCAGGGATCGCTCGCATTCTCAAGCGTTGCAAGGGTGGGACTCAGCTCACTAAAGCAGCCACAATTTTTCTTTTTTTTTCTTTGGCCAGATGTTTACATTTTAATTTGACAAGAGTTTGTGTGCAGCCAGTTTCACTTCTGCACTGATGAGCGGTTTCACTTCCCAGTCCCATGTGCTGTCATGATGATACCATCCACCACCTCCTCCAGCCTTGCCGGGGCCTCTGTGCTAATCCCTTCCCTGACAGCCTGACAATGTGTGTAAAAGTGCAGCCGCCGCTGCCGCTCCACTGTTTGCCTGCGAGGCACCTGATGGCCCTTCTCTGCTTCAAAAAAACAACCTGGATTTGAAACGCACTCATTTGAAACGTTCCTGTCCAAAACATTAGGCGCAAGGGATCGGTCTCATTGGATTCCTTTGGGTTCACTTCCCTCAGGTTACTACTTCTACTGACTTGTTATCTTTCCTGCGAATGTGCTTTGGCAGAGATGCCACAAAAGAACAATTTATTGTGTTTAGAGCAAAAATCCACCTGTGGTAGCTGAGTGGCAGGAGATACCAGGTGTGGGTACGAAATGGTCATGGCCATTTATCAGGAAGGGAACTGCGGCAGAAGACAGGCAGGAGAATAACTCTGAGTTTGTGGGAAAGGACATAAATAAACTAACTGAGAAGAGGCACAGGGTCAAGATATTTGGGACCAAGGTGGCAAGAAGGACGTCCCTGAAGGCAAGGTGTCCTACAGTAGTTAGCTTAGGGTGACACGCAGTAGTTAATTTAGACGTTGGTCAGTTTTGTGTGCCAACATCAACAACCCACAAACACAAAACCACTAGGAATCCCCTTATACTGGGATGATGTCTAATTTCAGAAGAGAGACTATTTCAAGCTGCGGTAGGAGTTTGGCTGGCAGGAACATTATTTGTACTTTAGCATCCTTAGGCTTACGTCCTATGTAAATACCAGCTTTGAGGCTCTGGGGTGGAGGTGGTATGTGCGTGTGTGTGTATTAGTGTGTGAACCAGAGTAACAACAATGCTTGACAATAATAAAAAAAAAAAAGTGGTTTTCTATCCTGCTCTGAAAGACAACCCAAGTGACCTGTTTTAACTGAACTTTTGGGGTGGGATGCCTTCTTAGACAGAAAGTCTGCAGATCAAGTTTGCAAAATGGATTAAAGCATTAAAAGACTGGGATGGGGGTGAAGACCTTTTAATGGAAAAGCCAAGCGGCCTCTAACTATAACTGGAGTTGCTGCAGTAACCACTATAAAATTCTTATGAACTTGGGTGGAGACAATAATTACAGCACAGGAAGAATGAGATGCTATGGGGTGCCCGGCATCTTCAGGAGAGTGGCAGCACAAGATTACAATTTGAGTCTTAAAATGCAATGTTTATTGGTAAAATATTTTTAAGACTTCAAGTGCATATATGCAATCTACACAAATGCACATGTCACTGATGTTTCAACACAGATTTTGAGAGGGTGGAATTATTTTTTCCCCAAAGATGGCTCTAACATAACTCTCTGATGCTCCTATGAGTGGGCTACCCCAAAACCTGAACCTCTGCTTACAAGCTGTGACCTACTACATATCAGGCAATTTTAATTTTTTTTTGTCTCAGTGCAATATCATTTTAGTTTTAAATAAATGCTTCTCTATACTGGAGCTTGGGCTGTTTGTGAATAAGCGTTCAGAAATGACTTAGCCTCCACAAAGTGCATCCAGCTCTAGGGTGGAACTAAGAAACGATCATTCCGCAGACTGCTGTGTCACTGTTGAATGGTTCAGAGAAAGGGAAAAACAGCAACACCAGATGGAAAGGACAGTTCAAAACAAAATTACTTAAATGCAAAGCTACCACCTTCTCACAGAAAATGCCTGGGGATCTTTAAGCCTAATAATAGTCCTTAACTCAGCTATAATTTCAAACCATTAATAAGCTTTTTGAGGTAGAAATTATCACTCGCACTTTATAGGCGATGAGAGAGACATGAAAAGGTTAAGGCCCAGATTCACAAAAGGATTTAGCTGCCTGAAGTGGATTCAGGTTTGATTTAAATGCTTAAGTCCAAAATTACACCCCTCACCCCTCCCACTCCCCCCATCCAGGTGCTGCCTAGCAGCAGATGCAGTGGATATCTGAGGGGGCTTCCCCTGCTGAACAGCCCTGCGCCTAATGGCAAAAAAATTAAAAAAAATGCAAGGAGCAGCTTGATGTGGTTAGTTTGGCCCTGACCCTGAGCCCTCCTCTGCCCCTCTCCTGGGGTGGTTTGGTCCAGGAGCCACTGCGCGGGGCTCACCCGCTGACAGCCTCTCATGGTGGCCCCTTCTCCTGCTTTAAGCACCAGGGCATTTCCCCAGGGCAGCTCCCTGCTCTGCAGGACATGCCTCGTGTACACTTTGCACCTCCCCAATGAGTACCCTGGCCAGATGGCTGCAGTGCGGTGGCAGAGTCCTGAACCCTGGCAGCTCCCCACCTAGAGGTCCTTTGGGCAGAGAGGTCCTTCAGGCACATGCCTGGCTCTCGGGGCCGGTGACTGCAGTGTTTGGGGGGAGGAGAGAGCCTCGTTTGAGACTCTGCTCCAAGGACTGCTTTTGTGCTTCAACCCATGGTTTCCTCAGCCCTCAAAACCCTGTTCTCATCCTTTGCCTAACAGTGAGACCAGGAAAACCTCGGTGCAATGGATGTTGTGGTTTTTAGCAGATCCTATTCCGTGGCATCTTCATTTCACGGTGCATTGTCCTGTGAACCTAGACAAAGCCCTGTGAAACCTGGATTTTGTCTCAGTCCCTCTCCCTCTTTCCAGCACTGGCTTTCATTTGGGGCCAGCCCCATCCTTGCTACCTGTCCAGACAGATGCTGGCATACCTTAGTGCTCTGGCACAGAGCTGGAGCTGGGAACAAACGTGCTCCTTGCCCTGCAGAGCGATGAAGAGGATGACCTCGTGGCATGGGTGCAGGAAGAGGCACCAGACACAGGGAAAAAGGAGGGTGTGGGTTCACTGGAAGAGCAACGCACTGCTCTGAATATGAAAGGCAAGGAGCACTTTTATGATCATCAGGGTCATTTTAGCAAGTGAGGGACTTCCGCCTGCCGTGGCCTGAAGCAGGTGAATGCCAGAAGACAACCTGACAAGTCACTTCTTCAGTAGCTAGCCGAGCGTGGGAGTGTGCACTGGGACTGTTTACTCTGAGTTTGTTTTCTTAGAGGAAGGACTTCTCCGTGCTGTCATTAGACTAATGCAATGCGCATTGATTTCAGAGCTCAGATGAGGTCTGGGGTCACCCGATGGATATACGTGCATCCAGTGATGCGGGAGATAATACTGCCATTACCAACTTGGAACCTGCCAAGTTCCACCAGAGACAACTTTCAAATGTAGAGCAACCTCTGTGGCCTCAGATATGGACGCGGCTTTGTTAGAGTTGTGGTGCATAAAGTCTAGCCTGTGGAAACTTTGTGGCCTTGCCAAAACATTTCCTTCAGTTCCTCCCTAAACTTCAGAGAACTGATGTGCACACACGCTGCTCCAAGCACCACCCCGCTGAAGAGCTCTTATGGCATCAAGCCTTCAAAGCAGCTGCCTCCCTCCTCCTCGCCTCTTGCCTTGGCCTCCAGAACCTCCTCCCTCTCCCCCACGCGCTGCCTGCTCCCGCCCTGCACCCCACAGCAGGTAGCTCCCTGTCCTCAGAGGGAACGGTAGGAAAAGGCAGAAGGATTTAAGGAGAGTTCCTGGCATCGCACTTTGAGGCCAAAACCTGCTCCTGTGATAAAGGCTTGCACAGGAATCCCAACCTGTGCTGAGGGGCAGCAGCTCTCAGAGGGGATGGGCAGGAAGAGCATCAATGGAGGAAGGAGAGCAAGAGACAGAGGTTGATGCAGGACAGAGATGAAGGGAATAAGGCTGATTTGGAGACATGGAGAAAACTGTGTTGAAATAATATGATGGGAAAAACAGGAGAGAAGTAGGATGGGAGCAAAAGAGGTGGACAGTCACACAGCATTAAGGTAATAGAAAAAAAATGTCTTTTTTTTTTGTTTTACTGTTGCTGAAGGGTTTTTAGAAGGGAACACAAACTGATTCAGACTGATGAGGGTTTATGCACATGACTATACTGGAAAAGACTCTCCTGACAGCAATTGTAAGCCACTGATTTGCAACATCCTCACTCCTCCTAATCCTGCCATAGGATAGTCATCTGAAGTTCACTAGTCAGCCCTGAAGCCAGGATCCTAATTCGTTTATCAGAATGATTTTATTTTCATGACAAAACAGCAGCTGTTATTTGGGTTGTGATACAGGTACACACATATATAGGTACACACAAAAAAATAATAATTTTTTTTTTACCAGAATTCAAGCAGCCTCTGAAGGAGGCAAAACAAAATAAAAACAATGGGGGAAAAAAAAAGCTGAAGGGCAAACAGATCACTTGAAACTATGTAGCCTCTTCATTGAGAGAGGTACTTTGTTTTCCTTAAGCAGTATCCTGGTAAGACCAATTCCTTTTATCATGGCAAAAAAATTAAAAAAAATTAAAAAATGCTCAGAGGATAGCGTCTGCCTCATCCCCATCGTTAGCCCGAGTTTCAAAAACGTACAAGTGGAGCTCTGCAGAACCAAAAAATAGATTTATTGTTATTGGACTGAGGGCAGTGGTTCAGCACTTGGCATGGCCACTGTTTACAGCAGTAATGCTCCCGGAGACAGGAAGTTCTCCAAATCGCTCTCTGCCATTATTTTTCTCCTGTTGACGCTTTCTGATCGAGAGTTTTTTTTTTACCCAGACGAAATTTTAAGTAACCCAGCAGAGAGTGTTTGGGAACTGGCAAAGCCAGCCGCAGTCATGCTCAGTCTCACGGACCACATGATGTTTTTTGAGTCAAACCCCCGCGCGGAGCTGCATCATACGTATACTTTCTTACACAATCAGCGATTCATGCAAACCCGGCTGCACGTAGCGAGTGTGTGCCGAAGACGACTCGGGCGGCACTGGCGTAATGAGAAAGTCTCCCCTCCCCTCCTCCTGCCCTGCGTCCCTGCCAAAGGCCAGCGCCGAGGCGGCCGTCGCCTCGGGAGGGCTGGGTTTGCCGGTCCATCTAACGCCGGCCCAGGCTATTCGGCTTGGAATTGGCATCGGCGCCTCCGTACCCGCGCGGGGACTCTGCGCGCCGAATTCTTCCACGGCTACTCGGCTTATACGGTCATCTCGATTAAAATCAACGATGCAACTAAGCAACCTTAAGTCACTTAAAAATAAAATTACCACTTCTGGCCTCTGTCTTTTAGAGAAAAATTCACCTTTCAGACCGGACCGGAGGGACAAGAGCCCCGTGCCCAGCAGCGTGGCCCCTTCCCTCGGCCGCTGCCCGCGGGCGGCAGGCCCAGCAGCGGGAGCCCCGGGCGAGCGGCGCTGCAGATGCCCGTCTCTCCCACCCCGCGGGCCGTGCCAGCCCTGCCCGTGCCCGGCGTGACGGCAGGGCTGCAGGGTGACTCAAAGGAGCTGCCCGGTTCTCTACGGCCAAACCGCCCTCCCGCCGGCCGCAGCATCCTGCTAGCGCCGCACGCTCATCAATCCGAAGTAGAAATAAGCGGTTGTTTTTAAACTCTATCAATTGACTCCTTTTATTTCCTCCCCCCCCCGTTTCAATTGCTGTTGGATTTCTTCTATTTTCATCCCGTCTGGCAAGTTCATTGTTACTCCACGATCTGATACCACGTCCCCTGAAGCATTCCAATGGTTTGGACCAGGACCCGGCCGGCTGCTTAAGACTGATTTTATGATCCTGTTGAATAACATCCTCCTCTGTTTTGCACATACTTTTATAATTTCAAATGCATTTAAGTAAAAAAATAAAACAAATTTTAACAAAGTGCTTAAATAATGCAACCACAAGCTGAAGCTGCACAGAAGGAGAAAAATTCTGACTTCAGAAGGCCAATAAAAATAATTGGACTCAGAATCCGGGCCAGTAATTTCTGGGGTTTAAGTATTTTTGAGACTCCAGCTTAAAACAATTTTTCTTCCCCAAAATTATATCCAGAAGGAAGAGTCCCGATGGCAGAAACTTCTGATTATGCTTAGTAATATCTCTCTCTCATGTTCTCCTACTAACTACTCTTGTGAAAAAGGAGTCTTTCTTTGGCTCTCTGGAAATTGAAAACTATCGCAAAGTTTATTCACGACTCTAATCCTGATAGCTGGTAGGAAATACATACATAGGCTGAATTTTCAGTCCTTTCCAAGACACAGTTTTTAAAAAGGCCTTGCTGGAAAGCTATCACGGAGCTCCAGCTCCAGCTCCAGCTCTCAGCTTTAGATTGGGATCTTTTGCAACAAGCCAAGACACTTCCCAATTAGCTACTATTATGATAACCTATTAATAATTATTTTCATCTGGAAAACATGTTTATTTGTTGGGGTTTTTTTAACGTTACGTTTGACGAAGAAGATAGTTACTGGGATTAATGATTCCATGAGGAAAATATGTAATGCTTACCGAGCCACGAAGCTTTCCCTCTCCAAAATAACTATTTATTTTTAATTTTATCCAATGAACTTCTATGGTGTCAGGCTTTTTGCATCAGATTTATTTCATCATAGTAATTTAAGCTGGTTCACTATACATTAAGAAAACAGGGTACTTTGCAGTAGTAGCATTTTGAAGTTTGAAGTGTTTATGAATGGAGAGAGAAAAATAAAGATTAATTTTTTTTTAACCAGGTAATCAGGCAGGGGGGACTGAAATTGGATGAAGTTTTAAGCTACATTTTTCTTTCAGAAATTACTTACTCGGGCTTACAAGCCAGACAGGCAGGTTTTCCCAGTAGCATTCTCAAACTAGGGTGAGGAATAGTAACTCTGGAGCCCAGCCAATTCCAATGTAAATCTGTTTTGTTCAGGAAAGCGAGCCAAATTGCTTTTATACAACATCTCGATGTTTCGGTCGACCTGCGATATTCTCAGCTCCTATTCCGGGTGTCAAAAAAAATCAAGTGGGTGTTTCTTTTTTTTTTTTAAATTCTAAACAACAGGCACAGTCAGAGCAACAGGGGCAAGCGCTTGCTGTGAGGGGACGAAACGAACGCTGAAACGCGGTTTGGTTCTTTAAGCTTTGGCCGATATTTGGCTGGTGTGACTGCTCTGACAGGCAGGATCTGAGCCCCCAACGGGGGGAACGGCTGTAACTCTTTCCAACAGTCAGCACCGAGCCGCTTATTCACGGAAATGAAAATGTGGGCAATAGTCGTAGGTCTGAAACAGCCGTCAGACTGTCTTGCTAGATTTCTTTTAAAGCCCACGGAAGAAAATTTAAACGATTTATTAAGAATGTCAGGAATGAGAATTTCCTACTCTCTTGGAAGAGATCGGCAAGGCTTTTAGTGGGGATGGTTACACCTGACGCACAGGGAACTGTCACCGGCTGCAGCCGTTCCTGATTCTCCGGCAGGGATTTTAAATCCCCGAGGTACACAAAGAGCGTCCACTCTGACCGTAACCGACGTGAACTTTCAATCACCGTTCACATAATACTCCTGGCATCGCATTATCACTGGTGGCAACTGAACTTATTCAAACTCAAATATTACACAGCAAACAAAGTTTCGGTTAATTTTCCTCTAGCGAAGTATCAAAGGGAGCAATGCCCTTTGAAGCAGCTACTTTATGCTTTAGGCTTTATACAAATTCTACAGAACAGCACCTCAGAAATCCCGTACCAAATGCAAACAATCCCCACCTTTGGAAAACAATCCCCTGTTGGAGGAGTAAACAGAAGCATACATTAGTCACTCGCTCCAAAGATGGGCAGCCAGCGGAGGTGATGAGATTTAACCTGGAAGACTGACTAATAGCATGCGGCATTCCCAAATCACTCCATCGCTTAAACGATCCCAAGCACCTGGATGTCACACGACATACAAGGTTTATATCCCTGCGCGAGTGACCGGCTACTAGCAACCGCTTATGGAAAGGGGCTCAGCGACGTTCCCCGGCAGGCTTTTCTGTCTGAATGGGGACTGTTCTCTCTCAGCTGCTGGATTTCGACCTTGAAACTCACACAGTTCACTGTTATGATTTCTAGCTTCACTACCATGGCCAGGAACTGAACTACAGGTTTGTTTTTATTAGCTTCTCCACCACTTTGCCAGCTATTCATTTGAATCTTCTAAACAGTCATCTCTGAATCATAATGCAAATTCCATTTACTGAAAAGGTGGAACCTTTAATATAACAAATGAACATGTTTAATGACTGATACTTTTAGACATTACAGCATCTCTCATGTTTTCAGTAAATGGATATAATTTTCTCTGCATTACCCTATTATTATTCTTTGCTAGCATTACGAAGCTACGTTCTCAGCTGCGGGTGTTTTCCACCAAGTGCATTTTGAAGACGGCCCAAACAACACAATTTAAAAGACATGTCCCTCTGTATCTTCAACTAAAAATGCCACAGGATACAGAAGGATTGGATTGGTATTTTATCCTTAAAATGTATTTATTGCTTGCACCTACATTTCAACAGGGACATGCTCTTCCACAACTGCTGACTGTATTTATACTGGAAGAATATCTACAGATGCATTTCACTTCAAAGTCAAATAAAGGCTGTTGTGTACAATCAGGACAACTTCCTCAGTGTGAAGCCTGACCCATCTCCCATTTGGAATAACACATTTTGAGAGCGAGTGAGCAGAAGCGGGTCAGCTTTGCAACTTCCCCCAAGCACGCGCGTAGCTCCGTTCATGTTTCAAAGAGCCGTGCATGCAACCACGCTTCAGGAGATGGCTCAGATGCTCACATGGAGAGAGAGGGAGGGGAAGGTGGTGAGGAGGGGTCACCGAGCCATGAGTACTCAACCTGAGTCAGGGAGACACCGTCGCACAAACTGCTCAGAAAGGTAGTATACAGAAACCTACGTAAGTTCAGCAGACAGTATCGTTTTGTTTTGTGAATATTACAGCACCGAAATTGTCCCTAAACAACACTGCTGTGTTTGGAACACCGTAATGTTATGTTCTGATTTTACTTAAAGATATGAATGAAATAGAAGAAAAATGCATAAGTAAATATCAAATGAAGTCACATGGAAGATGTGACACTTTATCATTCCTGACCTTAAAAGCGAAAGGCTGATCTTTTCTCCGAGCTTTTTCCGAGCAACCAGCTTCTCCTCTGTGGGTCTGACTGACCCACCCCCCCAACCCACGCAAAGGGACTCCCACTCTCAGCAACGAGGGCAGTAATGCGAGAGGACCACTTCAAATACTCTTGTAACAGAAAGGCAAACATGATTGCCTACAATTTATGGGGTTTAAGATTATGGATCGGAGCCAAAGAGTGAAGTTGTGAAGGGTCCTTCTGTTGATTTTACGGGCTTTTGGGTCAAGTTTTGTACACCTGCCCACTCACATGCGACAGGAGCCGCACGTGTCGGATACTATTTACAGCTTCCTAACAACATTTCTATATGGTTCAAGTCTAAGTCAGCTTCAACTTTTATTTGTTACTTATGTTCATAAGGCCTTTTTATTCACTGTGTACTACTGGTTATCACAGAGATACAGCAAGTCAGGTATTATGCTCATCTGTTCTGTTCTGGTCTATGCTATCCACCTTGCAGGAGCACATTAAATAACAGGTCTACTGCATATTGTTCTATATCTATTTCAGAGAAAAAAAGGTCAGAAAAAGTGCCCTCTGCCTCTATCAGGTCATGATGAACCCATAAATTTTTTAGATCTATGCAGGAATTTAATTTTAAGTTGACCCACTCTGTTACAGACACCAGCATTTGCAGAGAGTGCCTGGGAGTCGCAAGGTGGTAATGAGTCTTTACATAGGCTAAGAATTCTCATTTTAAATTGAAAATGTGTTATTTAAACTTAAACATGGGCAATATCGCGCTGTCCTAAATTTGACGGGACAGCTTTTGGAATCAAAATGTGACTTGCTGGCTATATGATTATTTAATTTTTTTCCCAAATGAAATCTGTTTAAAAATTGAAGTGAAACGGAGGACGAGCTAGGATAAAGCAAGAAAAACACACAGCTAATTCTGTCCGTTCGGAATTGACCTATGAAAGATATTGCAGCATTCCCTGCCACAGAAAACCCGATAGACGCCGTCTTCAAATTTCCTCCACGTAACCAGATCTTGGCGTAACTGGTGAACATGACCAAAGTGTAGTCGAGAACAAACACATACCTCTTCCACTTCTACCCACGAATCGGAGGTCGTTGAACCTTGCTACTTGGTTTTTCATGGCGGCTGTGGCGTTTCTGAGTTCTGCAGAGTAGTTTTCATCGTTTCCAGCCATCACCGTTACCAATGTCCCATCGGGCACGTCTCCCAGTGCCACCACCTACGAAATCAAAAAGCAGAATCCTCAGCTTCCTTGCACGGCATTTATTTTCAGGCTCACAATATCAACAAGTAACGTGATAAAATAGGAAAAAACAGCAAAGCAAAAATCTGTAGACTAAAAATCTGTTTGGGGAAAACAGGAATCACTTCCCTTCTAGTTTGCAGAACTATGGAAAAGTTTTTACATTGAACCTTGTCTGAAATATAATGTGTAGTCTGACATGAAAAATACATGAAATAAGCTTCCCAAAATACACTTCTGTAATTGTCAATAAATAAATTCAAGCAACAGGAACCGATTCTGGTCTGATTTACATCAGTAGCATTACTCTTAAGCCACAGCGAAGTCAGCACAACCATGGAAATGTAAAATTCGAGAGAAAACAAAACCAGCCCAATCGTCTCATGGACGCACAGGGTCAGAGTCCCCACAGCTGCACCAGTTCCCTATCTGTTCTTCCCACCCCTCTGAACAGCGCTGCTCCAACACAAATTCAGAGTAAGTCCATGGAAAAGCAGGCCTCCATCAAATGTTTAATCGCAATTTACTGAACAATTTTATTTCTTTTTCTCCTTTAGAAGCATGAAAGCAAGCCAGGGGCTTAAGACCTCACCCGCAACCTAACGGATGGAAATTGCGATCTGACCTAATGAAACCTGCAATCCCTCAGACAAAGGCTTTTCACCTGGTCTGAAATGTTTGCGCTGTAGCTCTTTGGTGCCAGCATCTATCAAACAAATGTTGAGGAACATAGGATTTGCTGTGTTTCTGGCGTGATGCGCTGAGAGATACACAGATTTCTAACCTTAAATTTTCTGACTTGCATCTACAATGTTCACGCTGGTTAAACTACGAAAATTTTAATCTTATCTTATCTTCTTGAGCAGGACTGAATTCCCAAAACATTTTTTCCCTGCTATAATGAACGGATGTCTGGTGTGTCTCTGGATTTACTCTGCAAAAGAGTGAGCTTGAATTAGCTCCTCTAGCACACTTTTTCTGGATCCCATTCTGTTCCTCCAATTCAGTCTACAGTAGCGGCCTCAGGACTACTACTGAAAAAAAAATATTAAAAATCTAGCTTGCTTTTATTTCCTCTTTTACACATTCTAAGAGGAAGTAGTCCTGCATCATGTTCTCTGAGTTGCAGCTTGATATTTTTCCTTCCTCTTAGCGTTTTTCTAGCTTATGTCCATGCAGTTAGAATTGGCTCAAACCTGTCACGGCCTGGTCTTATTTCTGTCCACACTGTTCTTTCCAAACAGGATCAGCGGCTCCTGTACTCAATCGATGTCTCATGCTTATTCCCCAGCCATAGCTACCTCCCACATCATGAGAGAGGTCTCCAGCCTCAGGTACTTCACAGCCTTTCCTTCTATAGGAGGCTGCATTTCTCACTTCAGTGCTCTCCCATTTGTCACCAATAACCCTTATTTTCACTTCCACATGCAAAGTTAAAATCACGGTGTCAAAATTCCCTCTTTACGTATTTATTTCAACTTCCTCTTTCCCGTTCCTCTGCAGCCCAAGCTTTTGGGTTTTTCTGTTCTCCTCTGCGTGCCGTAATGTGTTTCTGTGGCCTGTGCTACGCTCGGCGTTGAGCTTTTCACATTTCCCTGATCTTGGCACAAAAGAGACCTGCTCGAAACATTGAAGCTCGTCCGTTTTCTCCTTGCACAGCGTTGTGTCATGCAGCATGCTGGCTCACAAGATCGGCAACGGCAAACCCAAAGCGCTCACCTAGTTCTTCAAAAATTACCGTAAAACCCTATTGCATGCACATATATTAAAGACACAAGAAAGGAAAAGGGGAAAATCGGGGCATTACCCGCACCTCCCTGTGATGCAAATGTTTGCATGCCTGTTTAAGGAAATGTACGCTAGCACTTTGAGGGATGAAAAAGCTTCATGAATCCAGGGTCAGTTGTCTCTTACAGAACAAGTATTTTAAATCACCGTTTTCAAATTACACTGAAAGCAACCTCAGCCATAAGACACGTGAAGAAAATATTAGAAACAAGTATAAAAATTACACAGAAAAGAAACTAGAGTTAAAAGTCATAGACAATAGAAAAAGAAATACAAACATTTACATTAGAAAAAAGACTAAACAGATAACTCCAGCCAGCAAGTTCCAACTTATCTAGTACTCTGTTGTACTCTTTAGATCTTAAAAATATGTATTTCCAGAGAAGTGAGAAAAGCATCATAGTTGCAGCACTGCCGGGCATCTAAATTACCTACTTCTGCCGCATCAATCAAACAAAATTGGCCTTTTAAATTAAGATTTAGATTATTTTTTAACAGTGTTTGGACAATGAATCTATATGGCACCTTATTAGAGTTTTTATGTATTTTTCTCTAAGTTTCTCAGAATCATTCTTTGTTTTAGAAAAAAAAAAGCATGGAAATGAAAATTTTGATTTGAAATAATATCCTGATCCTAAAGAACAAACATCATGAGTGGTATTTTTCTAAGGAAACGTGAAGAGAAAGCTCTCTGTCTCTCTTTTTACTGATGCAATGGTTGTTAGCAAATACTTGATAAAACTCAGCGCTATTTTTTTTGTCAGATGCAAATAAGATATTGCCAGCATAGGAATGAACCGAACTGAATTTTCAAGTTCCTGCTTCAACTGATCTTAAAAAATTACGACTTAAAAAAAATGCCTTTGCGAATACTCAATATTTAGTATAAAACCAATGAGATTGTTTTATACGTGGCAAACTATTTCAGGGCTCATTTCTCAACGGTCCACGTTGGGAGAGGGCTTTTTTTGGGGGGGAGGAAGGAGCGATGAGGGGGATGAGGAGCAGCGAATGCCCTCGGCAAGCAGGTGCCTCCCAGCCCCGCCACTCGGGCGCTCCCAGGGAAACCCTCTCCCGGCTTTTTGGTGGGTGGTTTGATGGGTTTGGGGTTGGGTGTTTGGTTGTTTTTTTTTTCTCTTTTTGCTTGCGTATTTCTAGGTGAAACTACCCGAGTGTTACAAACGCTCGCTTTCGTCTGTTTGGAGAACCTGACCCTTTACTGTGTTTGCAGAAGCTGGGAGCGGGCTTGCTGGTCACAACGGAGGGTTGCGGTAGCTGGCTGGGGGGGGGACGCGGGGAGTGAGAGCGGCGCTAGGTATCTCCCCAAAGCACCCCCGGGGGTTGGTTTTCGAGGGCAATTTTCACGTAAGCAGGGCAGCTGCCTGCCGCCAGAAGCCCCCCCTGCCCCCGGGGAGGCGAGGGGAAGCGGAGCCCCCGTCGCTGACGGACCCCGCGGCTCCCGGCATCTCGGCACCGGGGGGAGCGGCTTTCCGTCAGCGGCTTGGCCGGCCGGGCAGGAGCGCGAAGAGCAGCCTCTTGTCCGCCCCTTCCCCTTTCCCCGCCGGGAGACGATCGGGGCTGGGAGCACGACCCGGGCACGGCCACGCGTGGCACGGTGGGGAGCCGCCGGCGGCGGTGGGCTCCGGCCGCATGGGACCCCCAGGAGAAGCACCGGCCGCAGCTGGAGACATCGCTTATCTCCCTTCCCGGCGGGGCGGAGCGGCTTTTCACGCCTGTTCCACACCGTAACTCTGCCTTCCAGGAGCAGAGCTTCCCGAGTAATTAGCAGCAGTTGCCTAGTGCGTGGGTGACAGTATAATAATTAATCTAAATGCGTGAGTTTAGGAACTGACCCTGCCGATTAGTTCCTCCCTTTCCCCAGACTCATCTCTGCCTAAAACAAGAAGACTCTCCAGACATAAGCAAACTTTTCCCTAAAGCCGCTTCCTCAGCAGGATTTCCCAAAGCTCTGGGAGACGAACTGATTTCCTTCTCCCTCTTCTCTCCTCCTCCAAAGAGCCATCGGAAAGACTAGAGTCGCCTTCAAAAAAGTTGTACCGAGGCGGTCGGTGTTTAGCAGTGACCGCAAAGGAAAGCACGAACTTTACAAATCCCGATCCTAAACCTAATCCTAAATTCCCTGGGGCTCCTAGGGAGCTTCATGTCTCAGAGGTAGAAGAGGATAACGAGAATAATTACCTTTTCCTTTCCCTGCTCGGAAGCGTACCTACATCAAGAAACCCAACGCATTCAAGAAGTTACCGATAGACCTGAGTCAAAAAAGAGCGTGACCAGGGCAGGGGGGTGGCAGGATGAATTTTACTTGAACCCGGGTAACGGGAATGCAGGCCGGGTAAGGGAAAAAAGCGCAGCAATTATCCCC
>VWZZ01003979.1:5742-27575 GCA_013399095.1 Psophia crepitans
TGGATTTCACTCCATTCACCACCACTCTCTGGGCCCTGCCATCCAGCCAATTATGAACCCAGCGAAAAGTGTACCTGTCCAGGCCATGGGCTTCCAGCTTCTCCAGGAGAATGCTGTGGGAGACTGTGTCAAAGGCTTTGCTGAAGTCTAGCTAGACTACATCAACAGCCTTACCCTCATCCACCAGGCGGGTCACCTGGTCATAGAAAGAGATGAGGTTGGTCAGGCAGGACTTGCCTGACCAATGCCAGAAATGAAGGCATTTCTGCAAGATTTGTATGATAGAGCATGAGAAATCAGCTGTTATGTGTCCAAGCAACAATTCCTGCAGCAGTCAGTAATATATTGAAGCTTGTCAATCATTAATGGCTAGCCATCTTTATCGTGGAACAGAACTATGAAGAAAGCTATGAGTGCTGGGGAAACTAGCTTGAGTAAGAAACGCTGTGTTATCAGGAAGTGGCAGAAAATGTGAAAAAGAATAGAATAGAATAGAATAGAATAGAATAGAATAGAATAGAATAGAATAGAATAGAATAGAATAGAATCATTAAGGTTGGAAGTGACCTCAAGGATCATCTAGTCCAACCATCCCCCCACCACCTATTACCCACTAAACCACGTCCCAAAGGAAGGAGAAATGAGGCTAACAACTTTGTTCCAGTGACATCAGCTTCAGGGATAGTGTAGTTGGTCTTGACCTGCACCACAGGAAAACCTGCCACACCATCTCTGCATCTAGAGACTTACATAAATCCTGGGAGTTTCCAGTATTGTGGCTGCAAGACCCACAACATTGCTGCAGGTGAGCTATTTTTCCTAACTGGTGATTCTGCAATGACTGCATGGAATAAAACCTTTTTCATTAGTTTTCTCTTTAACTTGCACTTCCTTATTCTGTTTGCAGTAGTGTTCTAGGCATGATGGGAAGAAGAGCTGGAAGGAGAAGGAAGTTGTTATAGGTTGCCTTATATTTCGTATCTTCGGGCAGTAATAATCTCTGATATAATGACAGTCCAATTTGAAGGATGAAGTGAAAGTTTTCTGCAAGTGGAGAGAGAATAAAAGGATTCCTACAAAGTCATTTCAGTTAGAAAAGAAGTAATGAATTCTAACTTAACAGTATATTTTCATTTACATATGCTAGTCTAATTGTTGACTCTCCTCAAATTTTCTGTGAAATAATCCCATAAAGCAAGCTTTGAACCAAAGGAAAAGACAAGTTTTTTAGGTTAGTGCGAGGGGACCTAATTATCAGTCATAGGACATGATTTAGAAAGGGAAAATGTCATGATTGCAAGATCCTTTGACCTATAAAAAGGGGAAGTCAGGATAACAGCCAGATTCTTTTGTTTAAAAGACTTTGTAGGAAATAAATCTGTCTGGGCAAAGCTGCACAGTTTAAGTACTTTTTGTCTGGAGGTTCAGTTGCCTACTTCACCAGTTGCTGGTAAACATAGGTGGTATAACAAATTGGTATCTCCACGACATTTCAGTGATATTTCTCCAGCTTTACAAGCTTGCTAGCATTCCAGAGAATCATAGAATCACTAAGGTTGGAAAGGACCTCCGAGATCATCAAGTCCAACCATCAACCTAACACCACCATGCCTACTAGATCATGTTCTGGAGTGCCATGTCTACACGTTTTTTGAATGTCTCCAGGGACGGCAATTCAACCACCTCTCCGGACAGTCTGTTCCAACACCTCACTACTCTTTCTGTGAAGAAGTTTTTCCTAATATCCAACCTAAACCTGCACTGACACAGCTTGAGGCCGTTCCCTCTCATCCTGTCACTTCCTACTTGGGAGAAGAGACCGACACCCTCCTCACTACAACCTCCTTTCAGGTAGTTGTGGAGAGCGATCAGGTCTTCCCTCAGCCTCCTCTTCTCCAGGCTAAACAGCCCCAGTTCCCTCAGTCGCTCCTTATAAGATTTCTTTTCCAGTTCCTTCACCAGTTTCGTTGTCCTTCTCTGGACACGCTCCAGGAGCTCAATGTCCTTCTTGTATTGAGGGGCCCAAAACTGGACACAGTACTCCAGGTGCAGCCTCACCAGAGCCGAGTACAGGGGGACAATCACTTCCCTACTTCTGCTGGCCACGCCGTTCCTGATACAGGCCAGGATGCCGTTGGCCTTCTTGGCCACCTGGGCACACTGCTGGCTCATGTTCAGCCAGCTGTCAACCAGAACCCCCAGGTCCTTCTCTGCCAGGCAGCTCTCCAGCCACTCCGCCCCAACCCTGTAGCACTGCCTGGGGTTGTTGCGACCAAAGTGCAGGACCCAGCACTTGGCCTTGTTAAAGCTCATACAGTTGGCCTCAGCCCATCGATCCAACCTGTCCAGATCTCTCTGGAGAGCCACCCTACCCTCAAGCAGACTGACACTGCCTCCCAGTTTGGTGGGTAAGCTGCAAACTTACTGAGGGTGCACTCTACGCCCTCGTCCAGGTTGTCGATAAAATGTTGAACAGTGCCGGTCCCAAGACCAAGCCCCGGGGAACGCCGCTAGTGACCGGCCGCCAACTAGATTTAACACCATTCACCACCACTCTCTGGGCGTGTCCTTCCAACCAGTTTTCAACCCAGAGAAGAGTGTGCTGGTCCAAGCCATGAGCTGCCAGCTTCCCTAGGAGCATGCACTTGCTGCCTCTTTTAGAAAGCCTTTGCTTACTGAGCTGGCTGGATTTTTTCATATTTCTTTCCTGATTATGTGTTTAAAATATTTGACATATATATGGCTCATTGTACATTGTGGATATACAATATAGTATATATATATATAGCAACAGGACCTGAAGAATTTAAATTCTACGTCAATGATTACCTACAACTTTATCATCCTTCCCGACAGAGCTGGGCTATCCCGATTTTCTTTACAAAGATGGATGTTGTTCTTGTAATCTCAACCAGTTTATCAGGGACCATGAGTCCTTTTAAACAAGTTCTGCTGATCACAAGCTTGCAGGAAACTATACAGTTTTAGGCAAACGTTGCAGTTTTCTTGACTCCCAGCTCAGCACTCCCTTGATGTGCTCTGCCCGTCTTTCACTGACATTCTCACGTGTTCTCACTAACACAGTAAGTTTAGAGATGCGGCACATCAGTTTGAGAGTAAAGCAGCATCATTGTAAGAACAAACTCTGGAGGCCTGCCAAGTCCAAGTGCATGACAGCTGATCGTGACTCTTCACAGTACATAGAAGAAAGCAATTTGATAGTTTAAACGCTTGTCCAAGAGACTGAAATTGAATTTCCCTCCCTGTCAAAACTTCAGTATAAAGCCTTCATGATTCATAGGCTTCCTCCGATGAGGTGGGAAACCAAAGCTCATTTCCCATCTCAGCCTGAAAAGAATCCAAATTCATCAAGAGCACATTTTTATGACATAGGTAAACCAGAATGTTCTCAGCAGAGATGCAATTGTTCGCTGTTACAAACTTGTGGTGTTTGGGTTCTAGCAAGCTCTTCCTTTCAACACAGGCTCTGAGCACCAGAAATGATAGTGTTTGCTGCTGTTAAAACTGATGAGTTTAAAAAACAAAGGAAATTGGTTTTAGCACCTAAATTTCCCAGTATGCAAAATTAATTGTGAATGCCTTTCTCAAAGGTCTGTTGCTCAGCGAGCAGTTATTGATCTTAAGGCCTGAATCAGTGGGTGATATTCTACAGCCTGTGTGATGCTGAGGTTGAAGTCATAGAATCACAGAATCATAGAATGGTTTGGGTTGGAAGGGACCACAAGAATCACCTAGTTCCAGCCCCCCCGGCATGGGCAGGGACACCCTCCACTAGACCAGATTGCCCAAAGCCACAGGGTTTTTCAATTATTTTCACATCAGCTTAATCTCCTTTTCAGGTATTTCATTTTAGACTGAGTCCAGGCATCCACTGCTGAGTTCAGTGATGCTGGTCAAAGAGAACCATGTCTGCTGATCTGTCAGCAAAGCAGTTCCTATGAACACTCTCCCTCGCAGAAGGCAAATGCCGGTCAGCCAGCTCCAGCCTAGCGGACTGTCCTGGTTTTGGCTGGGATAGAGTCAATTTTCTTCTTAATACCTAGTGTAGTGCTGTGTTTTGTATTTTGGATGAGAATAATGTTGATAACACACTGATATTATGGTTGTTCCTAGGCAATGTTTACACCAAGTTCAGAACTTTTCAGCTTCTCATACTGCCCTGCCCGCAAGGAGTCTGGGGGTGCGCAGGGAGTTGTGAGGGGACGCAGCCAGGACAGCTGACCCCAACTGACCAAAGGGACATTCCATACCATATGGCATCATGCAGGGAGTTGGCCAGGGGATTCGTGGCTCAGGAACTAGCTGAGCATCAGCTCCAGATGGTGAGCAATTGCTCTGTGCATCACTTGTTTTGTTGTTGTTGTTATTATTACTGTGATAGTCGTCTTCACCATCATCTTCCTGTTCTGTCCTATTAAAGTGTCTTTATCTCAGTCCGTGAGTTCTACCTTTTTTTTCCCCGATTCTCTCCCCCACTCCCCCGGAGGCCAGGGGGATGTGAGCGATCGGCCATGTGGTTGTTTTAGCTGCCGACCAGGTTTAACCAGGACACTGACCCAACTGATTTTACCTGTGGTCGTGGGGATTCTTGCCCCATGCCTTCGCCTTCCCCCAGCTGCTGGCTGGCAGTGAGCAGATGGTTACTAATTCCTCAGCCAGAGTTGGGGCAGAAGTCACTACCTCAGTTTAAGAAGTTATCATCTGCAGCTATCTGTTTGGCTCCTCCGCTGGAGATTAGATACCACATAACAGAGGCAGGAAAAATCAACGTTTGTTTACACCTCTGCTGCCCTCATGCACAGCCCAAATTGTTTAATTATGTGGGAGCCGGGCGCGAATGCCACATTTCAGTCTGCTGCAGCCAACGCTGCAAGAGGTCATTTGCAACTCTTGACACAAAAAGTGTACTAAACTGGACATGGAGCAATTGAGGCCAATGCATCTGTACGCGAGTTTGGGTTCTGCACTGCTGCCAGGTTCAGAATCACTCTCATTAAACTGCGCATTAGTTTAAAGTAGATCTGAGAAACAGCAGAAAGACAAAACTTACTCGGTTCTTTCTCCATCTCTTTCTCAACACTTCTCTGTGCAGGAAACTGGCTGCAAATTTTCATGTTGCACCAAAACAAAGAAAATTTCTTGTACAGATCAGTACAGAACAGTGTGTTTTAGGAAGGCTTCTGTACACAGAGTGCGTTCTTCTCTTTGATGACCTCAATTTATAATCTAAAAACCACAGGAGTTCAAGCAGTATGCTCAGAGTAACTAGATTCTCACAGCAATAGGTGAAAAAAGCTACGTCTGACATGATAAAACAAGAAAGTGAAGAGTAATGAAATACAGGCAATACACAAAGAATTCATAGGCAACGAGAGTATCAAATTTTGCTTATATAGATAATGACCAAGCAAGAAACCAAATATTAATATTCAAAACTGAAATTTCCCCTGGAAGGTCACTGACAGGAGAACAGACTAATAAAGGAAAAGTGAAATGTAACTTAAAAGGAGAGACTGAACTTCAAAGAGGGTCTTGAGGAGTGCTAGGCATGGGCACTGTAGCTCAGACAGAGGGGTATGTCACCATACAAAGTCCCTCTTTTACTAAATCAGAATTGTATTAATTAGAGCAAATTATTATTATTACCACTATTTTTGGCAGGTATTCATAACTGTTACCAGGACTAATACACCTGAAACTAAGATGGCGTTTTCTATTCTATATAAAGATCTCTGAATATCTACTGATTTTAATCATCGAAGTTTCTGACGTCTACTTCTTGGAAAGCCCCAGCTTACTTCTCGCTTTTGAATCTTCTTACCTCTGATGCTTTCAGGTTGTTGTATTTCTTACTTGCATGAACAAAGCCAAGCTGGACGTATGTAATTTTTTTTCATTTTTACTAATGCTGTGAAAGCTGCTATGTATATTACTACTCCAATTTGTTTTGCTGCTGTCTTCTACTGCTTAATATATGAAGTTCTCTTAGAGGATCTCATGTTAAACAATCGATCTGCTAAGGAGCAAGTGAATAGCTGAGGTAATAATTTCTTTCAGCATCCCAGCTAGACCTGGAAGAGGACATCCTGTTCCCAATCTCAGACGTCTGCACAAGTCAGGAGTGATTTGTACCTGATGTGATTAGCATGGGATACTACAGCTAATGCAGACAAGTTCTCCGGTTTAACGAAAGAGGAAACCAAATGCAAAAGCTATCTTTTAGGAAGAAGCCTTAACAAGAAGAATCCATTAAAATAATGGATTTTATGGGGACAACAGAGGTCTGCTAAGGATCCTGTAGCCACTACTGGCATTACCTAATGTGATACCTGTTGTCTCCAAAGAAGGGTGCACACACCCCAAGGAGTGTGCAAGACAGGCCACTGGGGTGCAGGAAGAAAATATTTTTGTACCATTAATAAATAATCTGAAAATACAATTTTTAAAATAGTGTTTATTTAATCTTTATATAATATTTTTAAATTTCTGTTTTTGTACATTTCATAATATACATAATATATTAATACAGTAGTACATGTATTAACTTATGTATAAACAACCATACATGTACTGAGGGGTGTGCTCAAAAAATTTTTATTGTTAGGGACGCATGATCAAAGAAGTTTGGAGACCACTGTTCTATGTCATATCGGAGCCACCTTGCACTGGACGTCTGTCTGACCAACAGCAAAGCATGAGTCTTGGTAAAGGTTAGGACATGCTCGTGTGGCTAATCTCAGATAAGTAGCACTATTGAAACAGGTTGCCTGTTTTTTCCACCACGGAAAATTAATCTTATGAGTGAACAACAGAGATAGATCAGGCTCATAACATATTGCTTCCCTCATATTTGTGTTCATCTTCTACCTGGATTTAACTTAATATTTTAAGAAATTCTTTGCAGCTTTCCTTGCTTTAAAGAGAAGGTGGATGCACATTGGAATGTCAGCGTTGCAAAATCATATGTCCGTTCTGGAAAATACCTCTGGTGGTGACTCCAGCATTTGTGATGCAAGGTGAGTGAAACAGCCGTATAGTGCTCCATGAGTAATGGGTGCATCTTTCAGAAACAGATTTTTGAATTTGGGGAAAAATATGTATCCTTTTAGCAAATATTCTAAAATAGCTTTGTCAGTGAATAAAAGAAATGAAAAGAGGAAGTAGATGTTACAGTATAACACATGCTTTTATTGCCATCCTACAGCAGAAATGCATTCAGTGAGAAAAGGCTGAAGAAATTCAGTGTGTGTTAAAAAATCAGGTAGGAAAATAACTTATTTATTAAGAATTTATAGGGTCGTTAGGAGCAAAAATAACTCTCTTCACCATTTGTTTGACTGACAGGGGTATTTGATTTGTGGTAGTATTTGTTCAGTCTTTGTAGTTTGAAGAGATTGAGTTTCTCTAGCCTGGAGTAGAAGAGTGTTCGGAGGGCTATGTAGGAAGGAGCTCATTCTTTGTGTTCAGTGTGGGTAAGACAGGATTCCCAGGCTCCAGATTGAGTAGAGTCACATCAGGAAGACCTTTTCTTTTGTCTAATTTAAAGGTGGCAATTGAAAAAAAATTGCCTGAGGAAATTATACTCACCATCATTCTTTCTAAGAAGATGTTAGATAAACATTTTATTGAATTTGAATAGATTCTGGCATAGGGAAGGGGTATGAACAAATAAGACCCCATCTAGCCCTATGTGTTTTGTGAAACTGTGACTGCTATTTCTTATATTGGATTTTGAATTATACAAGACTAAATCCAGGTTTTGGTCTACCTTTGTTAGCGACACAACTTGCAGAAGACTAAAACCCTCCAGATGAATACTTGATTTATAAATTCCCCAAAGTGCCATGGATGTGCTTTTATTTTGCTATATGAATTGTAGGTAAAACTGTCGAACCAAGTACTGTAACAAGCCACATTTTATTGAAAATGTCTGTATGGAATTCAGGCCTGACCATGGTTAAATAAAGGTGTGAAAAATTTCCCTGTTTAAGGCAACAGATCTTTTCTGAAAACAGAGTTTCACTGTTATAACTACTGATATAGTTAATTTATGTAGCTAACTATGTATTTAGCTCTTGCTTAGTTGTGTATTTCCACTCATGTTTTATGATGCCAAGTACTTTACGAGCATATATATATATGTATATATATATCTATCAGGAAAATGCTGAAATTTTCATAACTGTTTACATAATCTAAGAGCCCAAATCAGATTTTGCCTTCTGAAGTCATGTAGGCTTTGTAAAGAAACATTTTACTCAACATCCCTTTGGAAAGGCCTGTTAGTATGAAGCATGGGTGGGGTGCCCAAAATAGCAGAATTGAGTGGGATGGGGACAATGCAACAACGAAACCGAAAACTCAGATAGCTGCTCAGTTAATTTTCCTTGTGTTTCATGGGTTTGCTGCAGGGAGAGGGACTGTTCTTGTCCGTCTGCATGCACGTGCGTTCAACAAGTTGCCAAGAGGAGAAGTGAAACTGGCATAGTGAGAATGAGGGAAGGTGGGTGAGATGTGGACACTGGAGGGACAGTGGAGTGGAGGAAGGTGACCTGGACTGGTGTCGACGCATCGTGGCCAGCTGGTAAACGTGGGGACAAAATGGACTTTTCTCAGTAAGCTTTCACTGTCCTCGACAGACATCTGTAACTTCAGACACCGTGAAGAGGTGTCTGCACATTTGTGCAAAGATGGTGAAGATGTCGTCGAAGTAATACTCATTACCACGTTCAGAGCTTATGAATACTCAGGCTGGCAATACATAGAGCTTTTCAAGTATTTCAGGTAAAGAAAATCAATTATAAATAGGCAAAAAGTTCTTTCCATGGAGAAAAGCTATTACAGAAGTGGGTTTTTTGGTGTTGAGTTTTTTTTTTTTCCTGTAGAACAGTTAGCGTGAAAAAGTCTGGTTTCTGTCTTCCCTCTACTGTTTTCCTCATAGGACAATTACTTGACTGCTTCGGATAAACCAAAAAATACAGTGTTTTTCACCAGTTTCTATATGAATTTTTTGAGAAAGATACAATGTGATGTAAGGGAATGGATATCTTCTGTCTGTAGGAAGTCCCATTAAAGGATTAAAGCAGAGCTTGAAGCCTTGTAGCTTTTCCTCTCCACTTCTGTTTGATATGACACCACAGACAGGGAGTTCAACATCACAGCCTGATGTCTGTACCTCTCTACCAAAAGGACAAGTCCTAATGAGAAATCTCCAAAATACTTCCTTTTCTGTTCAGTTGTGCTCTTTTGCTCAAGTGCTTCCATCCTTACCCACATACACATTAACTGTATTCTGGGTTTTTGGTGGTTTTTTTAGTTTTGTGCCCTGACTCTTATTTAGGAAATTACTTGAGCTTGTAAAACCAAGTATGTACACAAATTAGAGTAGCTCGGAACAGCACCCTTTTTGCTTTCACTGTCCAATAAGGACAGTGGCCCACGGACATGAGCCAGGAGCCATGGGTGGCCGTGAGGCTGGCAGGGCTGTGCCCTCCCCAACCAGGGTCCGTTCAGCAGCACCCAGTGACGGAGCAGGGAAGGGACAGGGATGGTGACCAGGGCCAGCCTGATGCCCTGCAACTGCCCGACAAAGACCACAGTGATGGGGCCGGCGCAAAGTCCACCAGGGTCCTGTAGGTGGTGGCCAGCAGGTACGAGGTTGGACACAGACTGTGGTGTGGCTCAGGCAGGACCGAGGCTGAGGATCTGGTCACAAATGCAGTTCCCAAGAAAAGGGGAGATGTGAAGCTGCCCCAGTGAAACTCCCGGCTCGTTCCCAGCGGTGTGATCCCAGGGTGCCCAGCCGGGGGGCAGCAGGGCTTGCCTGAGCGGGGCACCCCGGGCCCAAGGAGCGGGGATGGGTGGCAGAGCCGGGGGCTGCACTCGGGGCCTGAGCCGGGGGCTCAGCAGCAGGCCTGGTATGAGTTTTTCCTGCCAGTATCACTGAGAAATGCTGTGGTTTTACCTAAAGTGTTTTCTTGGGAACATATTGCCACTGTGTCCCAGGGCTCACAGGGTCCTGGAGCATGGGGCCAGCAGCATGAAAAAGCTTTAGGGTCTGTCAGGGGCCAGCCATGGCCTGAGGAGCCCGTGCTGGGAGCGGGGGCTTTGATCTGTCTGTCTGTGCAGCAGGCAACGGGCATACTCAGCAACTCAGTAAAATCCTTGAGGGTTTGCTGTGTCATATAAACATGAAACTTCCTAGAACAGGGGCAGCACCCAAAGCGTGTTTCATATGAGGAAACATCACAATTTCTTGGAATCTTTAGGTTGTGAGAATTTTTTTTTTCTTTAAAAAGTTGACTTGTGTATAGTTTTGTTCTGACTCAGACCAAACCCAAATCTCAAAAGCACCCAAAAACTCCCCAGAACTCTTTCTGATCATCTCTGGAAAGAAACTCACTCTGCCACTCACCATTTTGTTGTATAGAACAAAAAATGTGTATTTCTGTGCAAGTCTTTTTCAGGAAGCACATTGTTTTCTTGTGGCTGTGGCTGGACTTTTCAGAACAGAACATTAAGAAAAAGATTTTCACAGTAGAGAAGGGAGGAGTCTACAGCTATAATGAGGTAGGATAGATTAGAGGTAAAAGCCTTGAAGTTGAGAACATCACCCTAATTTGCATTTGCTTCCTACAGTCACAAAGATAATGACTTCTTGCAGTGTGGTATGGATTTACTGCTCTCAGGAGGCGATAAAGGCAGAAAATTTTTATATCTCTCTCACTACAGGCAGTGGTTAGACGATAACAGAAATGTTAGTTGATAACAATGGGGCTTATTTGTATCTGAATACAAAGTTTCAGTACGCTACTTGATATAGAATCACACAATGACACAGATTCACAGATTGTTAGGGGTTGGAAGGGACCTCTGGAGATCATCTGGTCCAACCCCCCTGCTAGAACAGGATCACCCAGAGCAGGTTGCACAGGATCGTGTCCAAGCAGATTTTGAATGTCTCCAGAGAAGGAGGCTTCACAACCTCTCTGGGCAGCCTGTGCCAGGGCTCTGTCACCCTCACAGTGAAAAGGCTTTTCCTCATACTTTAGTGCACTGAAAATATTGCTAAAGATATTACTGACATGAGCATGCAAATGAGCTTCATATCACTCGTTTTAGATACTAAAGTGTATTTCCAGGCAGTGATGTAGCTCAGGTTACACACAGGTAAAAGGTCTGATCTGAATAATATAGAGCTTTTCCACTTCTCATTAGAGGAGTTTTTTCTTTTTTGTTTATTTATCACTACCTCACCATTCACAGGCAAGTGTAGGGACATGGTTTGGACTAAATCTTCTGCGCAGTAACAGTTGCCTTGCCAAAACAATCTTAATATAAAAGTCTTAATGGAGTCAAGGAACTGGTCTGTATAGTCTGGCTGACTCCCTTTCAATGTCTTTTATTTCTGGCAGTTCCGCACAGAGAGATGGGTTTAGCTTCAGCTGGGCACAGCAAAGTAAAAATTAACAGTCTCTGGTTTCTGGCGAGACCCTACAGGGAGAAAACAGAGCTTTGTTGACAGTGTAAGTGCAGTTTCATTTATGGATTAAAAATGTGACCCAGCCACGCCATAAATAGAAAGCCAACAGGCTTGGCTTTCTATTGTCTCCTGTGTGTATGTGCGGTGGAAAATACCTTTTCTGTGAACATGGTAGGAAGTAAGTCCTGCCTTAAATAACTTGATTAAATGCTGAGCTTGTCAAGCTGTTATGTGTCCTTGCTTGGGACAGCTTGAAACGGGTTCTGTGCCCATGAAGCTGCTCAGAGATAAGGATGGCTCAAAGTTTTTAACTGTTGTATGTTGAACTGACTTGGTAGTACATCAAGGTCCTGGCTATAATTTATAGACAAGTCATGAGCTAGCTGTAAAGGTCAAGGACCCCATTGGTAAAACATGAGGAAGGGAAAAGGAAAGCAATGAATAATTTGCAATTCAGTGCTTCCTTTTTTTCTGCCTTCTCGTGCAGGTGATGCAAAGTCCATTTTTCAAAATCTGTTTGTGAAACAGCTCATGGTCCTTACTAGTGAGGAATGCCTAGCAAAAGGAAATATGAGTGCTATTTTTTACCTTGTGTTGTATTTATGAGGTTAAAGTTCAGCATAAAATCAGCATGAAGCCACAGCAGCATGATGGGAAGACTTACAGCACCTGGTCTGAGTCAGAGCAAAAAAGTCCCTTTCTTCAGAGGTGTTTCAGGTGCTTTATTACTGTCACAAGGACAGTAATATGGGAATGAGCTTTGACTTACAACCCTGTTTGGGGGTCAGAAACTTGCTGTTTCAATCGTACTTCAAAGCTATGGCATCATACATGTTCTTCCTGCCCTGTCTTGGCAGCAATTCCCTGGAAATGAACAACGGGGGTTTTCAGCAGGTGCCACTACCTCAGCCTCGGGAATCCAAAACTGACTCAATAGCGACTCTCTTGCTGTGACCCTGCTCAACCCAAGGCAGCTCTCCTAGCTGAGACGACGGCACTTGCCCCTCTGTCCTCAAGCCTCAGGCACCTTCACCCAAGGATGTCCTCTGGCATGAAGCCAAGCTGTCCCAGGAGCTCTGAGGCAGGTGCAGGTGTTTTGCTTCCAACATCTGGAAACTCTGTCACTCCTCAGCTGGGCATTTTAGGATGGCTATATTCATATTGTCCCAGAGCACGAGGACTGACTCCTTGTAGTGTTTGTGAACGGGACTGGCTCACTTTGAAATTGTTCACTGGCCAGTACTGAACTTTGTGTTGTGGGCCATTGCTTCTTGGGATTTAAGATTTTTCATATAATTTTTAAAAGCTTTGAATTATACTGCAGGGTTATCTGGGTGAAGCTGTCAGGACTCAGCAATTTTTTCCCAGCTATCTTCCTCTCAATTCCATCAAAGCACCAAACATCCCAAAGAACCTCGCAAAAGTGGGATGCATGGAGAATCCCTTCTCACCTTCTGCATATATTGTCTCCAAAAGTGCCAGATTTTCCTGCTGTGGATGAGCTCTATCCATAAGGGGAAGTCAGACACAGTAGATACCTTGGCAGGAATGAGTCAAATGGAAAAGGGACAAAAGGAAGTCAAATGCTTGGTATGGATGAGTAAACTGTCCTTCTTAGGAAGTTCAGGAAGGAGATGGAAGGCCAAGGGATGAAGATAACCTTCTTTTCAGTTTCTTACTGTCTAAAACAGATTGTTAACCTATGTGAGGGGGAAAGGGCATGCTAGTAAAAGTAATTATGAGGACAAGTGGAAGAAAATTACTGGATGTCAGAACTCACCTGCCACTTTGGGTCGGCAGATATGTGTAGTTCCATCCCAAGCAGTGTGCTGTTAGTCTTGATACCTGTGGACTAAAGCTCAAAACTTTTGCATTATTGTAACACCACTTTTCCTGCTCATTGCTGATAATCACAATCTTTTCAACACTGAAACATCAACTGAAACGTTTATCTCGGGACTGAATACATGCTCTTCAACACTAAGGGAAAGAAAAGTCAATGGAGATAGTGTCAGAAATGTGTGAATTATAATGACAATTTATTTTTTGTTCTTTCCTTCATGTTTACTTTACATTAGTTCTTGAAAAGTAAAATACAGCTCCATACAGCAGGGTGGCAACAGAGTTGCAAGAATAATCTCCTAGGGTTGATTTCTACTACTACTACAACAACAAAAAAAGAGTGCTTATATCTGGAATAGCACATATTTCTACAGAGTTTGGAGGAGCACAAGGTCCTTGCAGGAGGCAGCACTGTAAACCAGTGAAGACAACTCTTGCGCTTGCATGGCACCACCTGCTGGGTAACTGCACATCACTACAGCATCCCCGTCCCAGACGGGTGATGGCAATTGCTGGGTAGGTTTTTTTGTATTTTGCCTGTAGCTGGACTTGCACTCGAAGCCCTGATGCACCCACGCACCAAGCCCACGGTCAGGCGCAGGCATAGAGCCTCCAAACCTTTACCCTAGTGTCCCTCCCTTCTCTGGGTTTCAGAAGGATGGGGCACAGCAGAGGTCAAATCTACTCTAGGCTCACCCCCTTTGCAAATGTTTGAATCTGGTTACCACAAGTACTGAGCTGGAACTGTGGCTAGGCTAACACGCAGATAGAAAAGAAAGGGGGTTGTGGGGCTGGGAGTGCATAAACCCAGCTTCTGCTCCGATGAGCAGTTTCAACAAACCCTGTTTTTATAGCATGCGTGATTGGCATTGGTAAAGCTGAGGCAGCCTAGCAATAGCCACCCTCCGACTGAGGCAGTTGCACAACGGAAAAGGGGGACTGTGGTTACGTAGTGGTTATGAAAAAGCAAACTTTTTCACAATGCAAAAAGCAAACTTTTTCACAATGTTTGTGCAGAGAGAGAGAGTGACTTTGATGCTATTATCTCCTGGTTTCCACAAGTCTGACATTCCAAACTACTTTTAAAAATGTCATTTTACATTTAATAAATGCTCGCCTTCCTTTTGGCTTTTCCTGTTGATCTGGAAACGTTCAGCTTGCAGCCTATATCTCCATGCTGCAGCTGCATGGAGAAGGATCTCTGCATCCCTCAGAGAAGGATTCACCTACATCTTGCACCAGCAGCGTGACTCCTCCTGTGTCAGTGCAGCTGCCTGGGATTCTTCCACCTGGTCATATTTGAAATGGCTGATGATGCTGGATTTCTCTCTTTTCCCTGGAGGGAATATTTTTGTGGATAAATGGAACTGGTTTAGGTTCAACTCCAGATTATCTCAGATCCTTGTTAAAATTGCATTAATTGGTTCCTTTTAATTATAATTTGAACTTTCTTCTTCCCCTTTTTTTGCTCTTGAAAGTTTTTCATCCCCATAGTTGCAGAAAAAAGTTTGAAGAAATGAATCTCAGTGAATGACAGCCCATAAAGCAAGTATTTAAGAAATAATCTGATTTTTAAAACAATCTCTTAGTATTTCTCACATTTATGATTTCTAGAGGCATGAGCCCAGCAGTAGGACCTCCAGGTAAAAATGTTAAGGAATAAAAATTCAGTGTAACGTTCTGGCGCCGTGTTCTAATTCTGCCAAATTTAATTTGAAAGATCTGTATGCGTAGCTAGCAGTACATCAGACTCAATCTGCTAGAGCATCAGTTGCACCAACTCACTCGGACTTATGTTTTCAATTGTTCTAACCTGTACACCCACAGAAATGAAATCGTTATATCTCTTTATGAGAAGGGGGGGGGGAGAAAAAAAACACTTTTACACTCATGTTATCAGGTTTCATCTGAGCTTCACTCTAAAATAGTTTATTTTCATATACTGAGTATACCAAGGCCAGTTTTGGGAAGCTACACACTGAATCTAAGATCAGCGATGGAAGCAATGAGTTTAACTCATTAAAATACCTGTGAGATAAGACTTGCCTTTCTGGAGTAAGTCACAAAGGATGGGATTCAGCTCATGTAAATTAAACAGTCTGAAATGTAGGTGTCTGTGTTAATCTTGTCAGCTGGGGAGAGATGGGCACTCGTAGGAAGAGATTTCATTTTATTCCAGGACAGCTATTTCAGAGAGATGGGACAGTCCATGCTCCAGGCCACAGCTGTCTCTTCTAGGATGGAAATAGCCAATGAGGGTCGGCAGCTTTTACACAGCTAACGTGATTCTTATCTCCGAAACTGTTGCAGAGTCAGTCAGTTAGCACTTGAGCTTTAAACTCACACTTATCTGGCCTGACAGGGCAGAGGAAGATGGAAAGTAAGTGGTGCTTTCTTGTTTTACTTAGCAAAGCAAGGGTGAAGGTAGCCACAAGCTACAGCTGAGCCTAAGCTACAGCTAACCCATCTTGCGTTGCGCATCTGGCGGTTTTGTAGAAGAGGCCAAGTCTGAGCCAAGTGAAGCAGCGGTGGCAGTGGAGGGGCGGCTGAGCGAAGCGCCTGGGTTGCAGTTGCTCCTGCACGCCTGCGGTTCAGTGTCAGCCTGTGTCCGGGCTTTGGCCAAGAGCTGGCAGGTCCCTGCCAGTCGTCGAAGCGCTCTAGTTTCTCTTGCATGTGACAGTCAAAGCAGAGGTGGACAGGTCCCTGAAGACCTCTCAGGCTCCCTGAGTCGCAGTCTTGGCTGCCCTGGGAGCGGCACGTTTCACATTGGCTCAGAGGGGCAGGATGTGCCCTGCAGTGGTTTGAAAATGTATTTCGCGGGACAGAGCCCCAAAATTGCATCCAGCCAGAGTCTGCTGAAGGGAAAGAAGGTGGGGAGAGGGAGGATAAGAAGCAAAGACTTTGAAATCAGCAAATTTGATTTTCCTAAAGCTGCCCTGGCATAAGTTACAACAACAGAGGAGCATTGCAGGTACTTGGAAAAGGGGCGGTCTTGGCTTGGCCTGGCCGTCCCTCCCGCTGCTTCTCTTCCCTTCCCTGGACAGCGATTGTTCTGGCAGGAGCAGGAGGATGTTTGTGGTGCCAGCTGTGGCTGTTAGGAAAGGGACAGCAGAGCTCATCTCGAAAGGGGGGAGCTGGGGACTTTTGCAGTGAAGGAGGATCTTGCTGCACATGTGGGAGCAAGGGTTTCAAGCCCGTGAAAGTGCATGCCTTCGTATGGGGCAGCAAGGTGGTGTCAATCAAGGCTTCTACATGTGTGATGAAGAAAATTGGCCTACCGAACAATTAAATTGAAATGCATTCAATGTGGCTCAATGAGCTGCAATTACTGACGTACTAGCCTTAATTTTTATCCTGTTTGCTCAAATTCTTTCTCCTTTATAAGTTTGGGTATTCCCTAATGCTTCCTCATTAGGGAATGCAAACTAACTGTGCCATAAAATTGCTGATTTAGAAAACACATTTCATTTTTCCCCATTGTTATGAAAAACAATAGATGGAGCTGAAACGTACAGGAAGTGTCCCTTATCATTCCCAGCCATGGGCTCGTTAAAGACTTAGCCTCTCACATTCGCAGCTATGTTTCTAGAATCAGAAATTACAAACAGGTTGCTACATATTAGTAAAAACTGAGACTGCCCCTCTTCTGTGTGTGTGGGAGTAGACAAGGAAGGTGAATGATACTCCCCCGTATCTGAGGTGGAGCAGAGGGAACCTGCAGGGTGGGAAATCTAGTACAAATTAGTTCATGCTGTGGGAACCAGGGAAACACAAAACATTTTGATTTTCTGGGGGCTTACCTGTGCTCAGACACTTGAAAATCTACCTACCATCTAGCTGCCACCATGAATTCAGAATCAAAATCCTTAAATTTCCCACTGAGGCCTTAAGGTGATGCTTCAACATCAGATGGGGAAAAAGAAATCAAACCCAGAGGAAAGTTTCCTTCAGGTTCTAGTGAGAGTCTTTTCACAAAACCACAGTGTCAGACTACATAGGAAACAGAATTCCTGCAATTATTTCTTTTTTTTCCCCCCTTTTCTCATTTGGCTCCTACCAAACTCCTCTTCGGAGTTTGTTCAGTGCTGAACTGGTCAGTGAGGAACAAGGAAAGTGCTGCTACAGATGCTTTTGGACTGCATTTTTACCCTCAGTCAGCCACACAGGCTTGTTTCTCTGCCACTGGATCCAGCTTCGCCAAAGGAGTCCAGGCCATGTAGGAGAAGGGGCTCATGGCAGTCCAGCAGTTGGGCACCTCGACTTGGATAGCTGTTGTTGCTTTCGGTGTCTCAATTAGAGCTACAAAAATATGCTGGGACCTTCTTCCAAATGTCTTCAGATTCATTTGCTTACTCATGGGTGTATTTTATTACAGCTATAGTAAATGCTCCCACATTTGCCACCGGTTAAGTCACTGTGAGCCCCACTTGGTGACCTGCTTCCTTGCCTTCAGTGAAGGGGGAAGGGGGCTCAAGCTGTTTTTTAGGCCTGTGATATTTGCGTGTGAGAGCATACAGCCTGCGGGAGGATTTCAGAGTGACTCAAATACCTGAGGACACCTGCGTTCATTGCTGCAGGAGGTTGGCATCATGGCAGAAGCCACCAGGAGCCACTGTCACTGCGCTGCTGTGTTAGCAGCTGCTTCCCCACCAGGACATTAACTGGTAAGACCCCAGACTAGGCTCATGCCAGGGCTGCGTGTTTCCCATCACTGCCACTCCATTTTGCCAGCTGCAAAGCCACAAATGCTGTGGTCACGGCTGGGAGGGATGGGGAAGGCACCTTGCAGGGCTGCCCGCAGCACTGGTGTGCGGTGATACCAACCAGGGCCGATGAAGAGCACACAAAGACCCTCGTCCTGTGTAAACAACCAGGTTTGTACACCCATATGGGACAATATGCCTTAGCAAAAAAAAAAAAAAGCGCCTAGGTTTAAATCCCACTAAATTTAAGCAATCTGTATGTGTAAAGCACTTTCTAACCAGAATCCTGTTAGCAAGAGCTGGACTGAATGTGGGGTGACAAGAGAAGATGGGACTGGAGAAGAGAAAGGAATAATCATTGAGTGGGGGTAAAAACATACATTAATGAAAGCATTTATTTGGAGGACCAGCTATTCAGAGCACCTCAGAGAACACCTTCTCCTGATGTATCGTATCCAAACACCTGCATTGCCATTACAAGTGGAAGATGTACTAAACATTGTCGTGTCCAGGACGCAGACGTCTGCCTGGCCCCGCTGCCTGTCACCCCGTGGCTGTTGCCTCTGGTGGGAACAGGGGACGCTCTGGTTCAGGCCACACGCAGCAGTCTCGGGCGCTGCCCAGGAACTGGTCACTCGCTGTTGCAAATGTCTGAGATGATCAGGACCTCTCTCCCCTCTGGTATGTGTCTTCTCCAGCTCTGTACTTACACTTAGGAAGACACACTGCACTTTTCAGTGCAGGAATGGCAGGCAGCAGCCCGCTTTGATGGGTTTATTGCCCCGAACGATGCCTTCCTCAAGAAACACTGCTTACTGCAGGGACGCTACTTTGGCTCACGGGTCTTTCTGTGCTTTCTGCCCTCTCACTAGCAACGGCATCGCGATTATTAAAAAACTTTTTTCCTGAAAACTCCTTACTTCAGCTCGTACACAATTTGGGGAAACCTAAAAGCACTCTCGTGCTTTCGAACTTGTTTTGCGTAAGATTTTTATGATGTGCTGTATGCTTGATACAGTGATAACAGTAATCCAGTTAGCGTATGTGCCAAACTGAAGAGTTTGTTTGGGGTTATACAAGCTTTCGCTGGCTTTGATCCCATTGTTTATTATTGTGCTACAAAAAGTTTCAAGGGAAGGCACAAATGAAGATCTGCAGATGCATTCCTGAGACATGCAATGGAAATGAAGATATGCCAAGAACTTCCTGAGAATGCAGAGCTGAAACTACTTCTAATCTGGAATAGACACACATTACAGTTTTATTTGGGACCCGAAAAGACTGCTATTTTAGAGCTCAGATTGCAAAAACCACGGAAGAACGTACGCTGCTTTCTGCCAGAACATGATTGCAACTTATTTGGGAGACAATTATTGGCACTAAATCCAGCTCAGCAAGAAAGGAACTGATCTTCCTTGGCATCAGAATACTCCCGCATATGAATGTCTCTGAATTAGAAATGCAACGTGTACATTAGTGCCGGGGCCCTGCACCCTGCTGGACTACATTTCTTAGGCTTAAAAGAAATTCTTCTAAAGCTTCTTTCCCGTTTGCAAGTTAAAGGAAATGACTGAAGACAATACAATAAACATCCAGTCACGCAGTAAAGAAATATCTGGGCTGAGAGCAAAATTCGTTGTTGCTTGGGTCAAGGGTAAGTGCAGATGGGCTGACAGAGCCTGCGGTTAAAAACTGAATGGCAAAGAGACCCACGGATTAGCTTTAATCTGTCTACGTAAATTGTGTTTCCTCTTCGCAAGAGGTGTTTGCACTCTTGATACACTCAATGTTGACACGTCGTATGTACATTTTCTAATGGTGTCAGTGCTTTTATCAGCCATTCGTGGCCACGGCCCATCATGTTACGTGGCCTCTAAGATCCGAAGCGCGTGGCAAAGCATGGCGCAACAGAAAACCAACCTGTTGCTTTGCACTTCTCCTCCCGCCAGGCACTGGCCTTACAGCCTCACCTGCCGCCCAAAGCTTGGCCCTCGGTCCTGCCCGCTGCCAAGGCGCACCGGCCGCACGAGCGGCTCCCTGGCCCTCAGCTGCGCCCCGCGGGAGCGTGAGCCGTGCCGCGGCGGGAGCGCTGCCGGGCGGCCGAGCCGGCAGGTTTGTGTCTGAGGCCGCTGCTCCTCTGGGAAGGTGCAGCTGAGGGGACACCTGCCACGGCGAGCACCCGGGGACGGCTCTCCTCCCCCAGCTGCCCGGGCACTCCGATAGAGGCTTCCCAAGCCGTCCTGCTTCCTCCTTTGCTTCTTTCCCCTCCCCGCCTGTTGCTCAGTGCGCACCCAGAGACGCTGCACCCCTTACGGTCCCTCTTAGCCGGCTCCCTGCGCCCCCCGAGCACCCCAGGAGCCATGTGTTTTCTGGGTTCTTCCCTGAGTCACCCCAAAGTTCCTTCCCTGCCCTGAGCAGGAGCGTTTTTCATGCACACCTTTGCAAGCAAAAGCAACGAGGATGCAAAGAGCAAAGCTGTAGGATGACAGTAAGTGTGTGGGAACTGACTGATGCCTGTACCACAGGAGCAGGGTCCAGATTTCTGGTCTGAGCTGCGACAGAGAGAGCCCCTTGGAAATGCGCACCGCCTAACTTCTCTCTCGCACGTCATTACCTTTCTGCGAGAAATAACACTAAGCCTTTCTGTATCTTGCTGAAAGGATTTCTTAGCAAATGTGCAGCTGGAAAAATCAAAAGCTTTTCTGGGTATAACTGCCATACGATTTATAATTAATGAGCAGTAAAATCATCTGGGGTTTTTTTCTTTGTGTTTTTTTCTTTTTTTTCCTTTTCTTTTTCTTAAAAAGAAGGTGAAAAAACAGATTCCTGTTGAGATACAGATGACACCTTTAAGCAACGGTGCATGATAAATTAAGAAACTGGGTGGAGTGCTTCCTTCCTGCAATCCGTTTGTGATCAGTCAGAAGTTAGAGACAAATAAGATGTCTTACATAAGATCTGAAAAAGAACCCTTTCACAGCTAAAATAAAAAAATGCAAGAGGCTCTCCCACCTCCCAGGTGGGCCTGATCCTGAGGCTTCTTAAAGGCCTGGATGACCATCCACCTGCCTTGGCAGCTGGAATCGCTGGTGCTAGCCAGCTGATAACTATTTCACCTTCTGTTTTCCTTTCTTGTTCAGTAGGCAGGCTTGCTTCTTCAACACCTAGCGTTGGAGATAGATGTGAATGTGCCTTCAAGGGGGTTTGGGTGACACTCAAGACTTGACAACATCTGCTTACCCAAACTTAGGTGAATATATTTTCCCAGCAGCTGTGTGATGCAGGAAGGGAACAGAGGGAAAAAAACCCAAACAACCACACAAAAAACCTACAGGGATCCCACCATCCTGTATGAGGGAGCCACAGCCTCAATTTCAGCGCTCATTGCTCTAGAGTTGATGGCTGCTCCAAAACATCTTCTCAGCATATTCCAATTTGTCATATCCTACATCTGAGCAACAAAGCAAAAAAAACCCATCACTTTTCAAATAGGTGCAACACAAAATTAAAACCCTTTAGTTGTTAAAAGCAAAAAAAAACCCCAAAGCATTAAAAAGCTATTATTTTTAATTACAGAAAAACACTTTGCTTCCATAAGATCATAGGATCACAGAATGGTTTGGGTTGGAAGGGACCTCAAAGATCATGTAGTTCAAACCCCCCTGCCATGGGCAAGGACACCCTACACTAGAACAGGGTGCCCAAAGCCCCATCCAACCTGGTCTTGAACACTGCCAGGGATGGGGCCTCCACAGCTTCTTTGGGCAACCTGTTCCAGTGCCTCA
>VWZZ01003979.1:28104-43390 GCA_013399095.1 Psophia crepitans
GGGAACACCACTCACAACCGGTCGCCAGCTGGATTTCACTCCATTCACCACCACTCTCTGGGCCCGGCCATCCAGCCAATTATGAACCCAGCGAAGAGTGTACCTGTCCTGTAGTTATGTTGGGTGGAGATGTGTGTATTGACCTTTGCAGGAGCTGGCCATTTTCCTGCCTATTTTGTCCAAGAGGTAGAGAGCACAGTTACAAGGAGCTAGGAAGCTGGGCAGCCTTAAGAAAGGCTTTCCCACTTGCTGATCCTTCCTTTGGGGTTGGATTAGATGATCTCTAAAGGTCCCACCTAACCCAAACCCTTCTGTGATATATCCACAAGCTTGGTTAATGAGGGAACAGGCAGACAGGAAGCATTGTTTTCCTGCTAGTCTGCCCACCAGTCACTCAAGTGTCTGAGCTGGCTGAGATCTGGCAGGAAACAAGCCTTGTGTACGGCAACCTTGATGACCATCGGAAGTTTTGCTGGAACCTGTGTTTTTGACCAAAGCCTTGCCCCTACCTTGCCCCTACTGACTTCAGTTGGTCAGTCCTCAGGTGTTTCAAGGCATTCTCCCAGAAACTGAGACCCAAGAATATGTCTACTTTGGGAAAACTTTGCTTGAAGTGGTCTTACTAGCATCTCCTAGGAACTATGGGGCAGAGGACCAAGACAGAGTTCAGTTCTGGGGCAATACCCAATTGCTTCAACCACAAGAGTGTAGAGAGACCACCAGACCACTGTCTTCTGCAGAACCATAGAGATTTGTCTCTTGAGCTGACCCACTCTTTGGGAGGGCTTCATAGAAATGGGTGTGTGGCCATGTCAGCAGAGAGCATCGTGCCTGTCTAATCCTGGAGGCCCAGCTCAAGCAGGTGCCTTGAGAATGGCAGTGAGTGAGTGCATTTTCCTCCAACCCAAGTCACCTGAACTTCTGATCACTCTGCTTGTTTCTGTCTAGGAGAAAGCTGTCTCTGCAAAATGCAGTAACCCGATGGACTGAGGTCTGGATCCTGCCTCCTCTCAGCCCTCCTCCCACAGAAATAACACTTGAGGTGCTCAGTCCTGAGTTCAGTCCTTAGGCTGAAAATTAAATATATCTTTAACAAAGAAAAATGGCCAACAGGGTTAGACTTTATATGACTGGTGGAAAAATACATCCAATAATTAAATACAATGGAAGAAATTCTGATGCCTGCTTTAATTCTTTTTCGCCTATTCAATGTCCCCTTTACACTGCCTTAGAAAACTAAGGGAGACCCACTTATGTGGGGCTAATACCCGGAAACAGAAACAATTGCAAGGGGAAGTCACTTTTAAACTCTGACTGAGTATGGGGTTATCAAACTGAAATCTGCCTTGTGGGAGTTAGTCAGACCAGCAATCAGTCAGTAAACATGCAGTTTCTGAACGGTGTTAAAAACTTTTATTAGTTTTCTCGAAGCTGAGTCAATTCTCGCTAAGGGCCTAGCCATTTCGCGCTGTGCAGGTGGTTTGTTCAGGGTGAGCTTCTGTACTGCTGCACTTCACCGCAGTCTGCAGTGGCCAAAACTGCAATGACAGAGCAGTCAAAAGCTTAAAACTCCTAGCTCGCTCAGAATTGGGCATAAAAATTTCAAGAATTTTCAGTGAATCAAGAAATGTGTATTTTATTTTCAGCTGATGAAAATTTTATTTTCAGCCCAGACACATCTTTTCATTTGGGATTTTTTTTCTAAAAATGTCCATGCTAGATTCACAGGGGTGCTGTGAGGTGGCAGCCACAGACCTGGAAGCAGAGCGCTGGTGCTTTACAAAGTGGGCTTTAGTTGCAGCTTCAGAAAACTGAGGCAACTCTTGGTTCTCAATCCAAGCATCACCACCCTCCCCGGAACAGTCACCAGACTTGCAGATTCGTTCTGCACAGAGGATAGTTCAATATTTTATACAACAGGAAAGACAAATTCTGGACCTAGACTTGCACTTTGATGAGTGCCGCAGCGCATCTGAGGAGCCTGGTTATTCCTGGTTTGCAGGCTGTGCCCCTGCCTACTCCTACCTAAGAGCTCTGTCGCCTTTCCCCTTTCCCCTGCTCCTCTGTTTCTCCCTCCTCCTTGCACACTGGAGGCCATTTGCTCCCCTCTGCCATCTGTCATCACTCTCCCTCTCTTTTTTCCAGAATTTTTGCATGCCTTGCTTGCAATAAGGTCTCACTCACCTGTTCCCACTCCCCCTCCACTCAGCACAGGAACTTTGCTGGGATATGCCAGGAGTCTCGCTTGGAGAATGCCTCCAGTTTTGCACAGAAACCAATACGTGAGTGTGTTTGGAGGGGGAGGAGATGTTGAGAATCTCAAAGTCTTGAGACAGTTCGGTTCTGAGGTGTAATCAGGACACTCACCTCAATGTGAAAAATAAGTTTCCCTGAGTGTGATAGAACAGATCCAGTTGGAGAGATCCTGACCCCGATGAATACTGCAATCCAGTGACTGAAACGCTCCCTCCCTCTGGGAATGGAAGGCCCGAAAGACCCATATCATGTATTACTACCATTGCCACCGAATTAGGCAGCGCTCATTTACTGTGACAGAAATTTCCTATGCTGAAATAAAACCATGTCAATTTGAAAACACTGAAGTTAATATTTTTGGCTTTGAGTTCTTTCCCTTTGTTTTCTTTTGGGCAAAACTACATGAACCTGCAGTTTTGGGGATGAATAACTATCAGCTGAAATGTTTTAAGCCTACGAAGGCCATAGCATTGGACAAGGAAGCAGGTCACACCGCCCTGTGCAAGGAAAAACTGTTAGGCAGGTTTTCTTTCTCACTGTACCATACCACCCCTTCATGGGCCTAGGACATCTGGATACTGAATCTAACTTTAGAAGTAACTGAACAACATTGTCTGCTTATTCCCTGGAGAATTAAGAGGAGTGGCTTCTTTCTGGATTGCTCCACAGGTCGTTGCATGTTAGCACTGAAGTGGACAGTCAGTCATAACTGAGGTCTGGAGTTTCATCAGATGTGTAATGGCATCATAGCACAGCCAGCTCAACAGCATGGACAAAAATGAGTTTTGCCACCTGGAGGATGAACACCGAAGTAATGTATTCTGTCTGTCCTTGTCACTGTTGGCATCACAACTCAATTCTGAGCTCTGAAGGTGGGTGGGTGTTAGGGAGCTTGGAGATATCAGGTTGACTGTGAGGTTGTGGTCCCCTCTATTTTTTCACTGCTTGTCTGCCTTCTCTCCATCCTTCTTGCTGTGGCACACTTCATGCCATGGTGATCTTGCCTGCCTAGAATGGACCAAGTGCCTGAGTCCTGGAAACCTGCCCAAGACCTCCTGCTGCTAGATGACAGGGAAGGAGAAGTCTCCTAGAATACTCTTATCCTTTCCTTTCCCTCTGCTATGACACAGGATGGATATCACCAGACCCTCTTTCCCCTTCTCTGTTCTGCTTGTCCTTGTCCACAGTTCTGGGACTCATTCTGTCAGCCTCTCTCACTCCTACAACCTTCCTTCAGTTCTCCAGCCCTCCCAGCTCCTCCTTCTTTACATAGGGATTTCCCTTTCCATCTTCTCACCCCCAAAGCACAGAACTTCTTTCTTGAGCTTGCCTACTCTTCACCGTTCTGTTCACCATCCCATATCACTGTGCTTACAGACCCCTCCACCACCACCGCCACCTGTGCAAGCTCTCTTTTCCTCCCAGTGCACCTCAAGCTGAGAGGAAGAACCCTTTAGGAAGAGTGCAGTGACAGCTTGCCTCTCTTGCTTGTTTTTATGTTACAACTAACATCATGCCCTCCAGCCGTTAGGCTTTCCTCTGTTCATTGACTGCCAGGCTGGGCCCACCAGAAGGACCCAAAGCAGGTCCTGTATTTAGCCTGCAACTGTGCATTACCCTAGATCCTCCTCAGCTGCAGAGAAGCAGCTACTGCTTGTTTCTCTGGGAATAACATTGCTGTTAATAAATAACCACATTTAGCCTTAGTGCAGCTCCCCAAGACCATGTATTTTTTCTCTATTTTTGTGTGAGGGGTTGGTACATCTTAAGGCTGGGGAGCCCTCAGGGCCTTGTGCAAATCAGATCCCCATCTGCCTCTGCTTCTGCCAGATGCCAGAAGCCAGAGCCACATTCAGGTCACCCTCAAGTGCAGATTCACCCTAGAGGAAGATTTCTGCACTGGAGATATGCTGAGGAACTTTCTAACATCACTTTAAAAAAAGCAACCAAACAAACAAACAAAAAAACCTCTAAAATATTACCAGAGTAGTCTAAAATGCCTTACACAAAAGTTATGTCCCTGTCTCCCAGGAGAACATAGTCAAAGTGACGAATCTTACCAACAGAAGCAGGAACCCAAATACTCATAGACTGCTTGAGATGGCTCCAGGGAGGACTTGCAAGATGAACTCTTGACCCTACTGAGCTCAGTAAGAAGCTGACTATGGCCTTGCAGAGGGCTAGAACTTCACCCGAAGGAAACTGATCTATAAAAAGACACAGCATTGCTCATAATCATTCTGAACCACATGATCATGGAATCATAGAATCATTGAATGGTTTGGGTTGGAAAGGAGCTTAAAGATCATCTAGTTCCAGCCTCCCTGCCATGGGCAGGGACACCCTCCACTAGACCAGGTTGCCCAAAGCCCCATCCAACCTGGCCTTGAACACTTCCAGGTACTTTCTTAGCACCTAATTGCTTTCTGAGGAAATTTTAACATGGCCAAATGAGTCCCATAAAATTGATTACCTTGTAGTAGCAGTAGTAGTAGTAGTAGTAGTAATAATTGAATTCTTTTCATTATATTATGTTATGATATACTTTAGTATATGATACAGCAGCATTAATTACTGCTTATGTTCATTATATCATACAATACTCCAGGAGTGTCAAATTTCAAAATTTTTTACCAAAAATAAATGCTGATTTTTTTGCTCTGAAAGTTCCTTTCCCCAGTTTTAGAGGGGAAAGGTTCTTTAAAAATGGCAGTGGATAAAAGTTGTAAAATGTAAATATTTTTAACCTTAAGGATCAAGAAGTAGAAAAAACAAAGATGTATTTCTAACCTGCTATATTTGAACTGAAAGAAGATTATTTTTAAAGAAATAACCACTTAGGAAGCAAACCAAATACCATTAGCTCTTAGGAGGTCTAATTCGATATCTTTTGCATGCTTTGAGGTTGTGAGACTGAAACTCCTTCCTGTTTACCTGTAGGCTCATGGTGAGAAGTGAGTCTGGCAGCTGACAAAGACTGACAGTTGATTCGTTTTTTGTATGTGAAAGTGAGAGGAGTCAAGGCAAGAACAACTTGAGCCTCTATCCTGCAACTACGTTTAATATAAAACTCCCCGATGTTTCTGCATATGAAACAATATAATAAGTAGCCCTAGCTAGAGGAATCACCCGACTGTTCTGGCCACCGTTCAAAAAAAGCAACTAAGCACCTGCTTACACTGAGGATCCTGAGGATCCCCATTATTTTTGTGGTAGACTGTGAAAGGATGAACATCAAGTGCAGATCACACTCCTCATCATCTCACAGGAGCATGCCTCGGGAATCTTTATTCCTGGGAAGTCAATGGAAGAAATTAACTTCAAAAGAATAAGGACTTTATTTGTTGTTTTTAAAGAATCTTGACTGCATAAAAAATTATGCAAGCATATATCTCTCTCTCTCAAAAGGAACTCTTACTTGGCTGTTAAAACCTTGTAAAGGTCTGTTTCTCTCCATTTCCTGTATTCAAGAGTGCCTTGAATGACTAGCTCTGGTGTAGATATCTGCAGTGCAAATGCTCAGAGCTAGGTGAGACAGCCCCACCCTTGTCTCAGATAACCCAAACACAAGATCTGTCCACAGGCTCAGAAGCTCTGCAGGCTGAGGTACTAGACCTGCTGTCATCTGGAGAAGGGAGGAAGCACCCCATGGTGTCTGCCTGCCTGGAGGAACCTGATCCCTGTCCAACACAGGTGCAGCACTGCTCTTCACCAAAGGCAGGGTGGCTGTGACCAGTGCTAGGGAAGGTGATCCTAGCCACCCACAGTGCAGTAGTCCAGATTACTTGCCCAGGCAGTGGAAAACCCTTCAGTCTGGACAGGTTCAGGTTTCCTACTCCCACTTCTGGGATAATCCTCTAAGCACATGGCTGGGATATGTACACTTTCCAGTCCTTTTGGTTAAGCTGAACCACTCTGCTGAGAGGAACCCAAAGTCTGAGTGATTAGGTGTTGGAAGTAGCGACAATCTAAGAAGAGACTTATTTCTCAAACCCACTGTCCACTGAGAGCTGGACAATGCTGGTCATCGTTACTGAAATCGTTTATGTAGCTCATACAGTGCATCTCCCTTGGAAAAGTCTGTGGAACACAGGTTTGCTGACATGTCAAGTCCTGTTTTGCTGAAAAGAATGGACTGGATTCCTATTTCTTTCATCTTCCGTGGACTTTTGACATGTTTTATGCCAAAACACAGATTTAGGTCTTCTTAAAGAAAAGATTAAACCCAAACCATCATAGCTGGGTGCTTGAGCTATGAAACTGCGCGTGTTGGTGACATATCTATTCTCTCTTCCTCTATCAACATCCCAAATACAGGGAGTGACACTTCCCTCCCCCATAAGGGTTTTAAAATAAAACACACACGCAAAGAGAGTCTCTAGGCAAAGAGACTTCAAGCCTGTGGAAAGGATGTGTGCATACATGTTCAGGGCTTGTTTTCTAAACCATGAAAAAAGAAGAATGGAAAACAGGTCTGTCTTCAGCATCGCAGTCTGGATTGTAGTAGGTGTTTTCTCTCTCAGTCTGCTGTTTTGGGAGGGGGGGAATCCACTTCGGCGTGCTGTTGTCCCCTGCGCAGATTGCCTGGGTCCCAGCTCGGGTTCAGCGTGGACATGCCTGTTCATCAAAGCCAGCCTGTGCTCTTGCGTGGAGCTGGCCTCTACTAGCTGTCGGGCTTATCATTTTATATAGTGCTCAGGCTCAGAAATGCCTTTCAGTCGAATGGGTATGTCCAGCCAAAGGAAACAGGCTTTTAGGGGCAGAAGGATTTTTATGCACAGAGGATGTAACTCCTGATGTTCCAGCATGCCCAGCTTTCACTTAGAGAACCCCTGTGCCTGACAGCGTTGTAGGCCATATGTACATCAAATGCCTGTTCAAACTGCAAAAGATGCTGCTCCTTTAAATATTTTTTTTCCTTCCTCTGTTGAGTGCCGCAATACTGAAGTCGTGTTGAGAATATTGCTCTGAGCCTCTTCTAAAAATCAGAGTTAGGTGCTCGAGCCATTACTTAGTCCTTTCCACGCTTCATCACATAATCTTCACTCAACAGTAACATGTACTTGGTCACAGCTATGCAGGAGACACTGCAAATTCTCTCTTCCATGGAGGTGATGAGAGTCACCTCCTCTGGCCACCTGCATATTCTCAGTGTGAAAATCACGTGTAGGGCATGGCGTTAGTTACCAAACTGCCGTAGAAGGGTAGGATGGATTTTTTTATTGTACTCGGAAAAGCCAAGACATTAGAAGTGAGGAAGGAGTTAATCGCTAAAAAAAAAAATACACGGTCATTTCCTGAGCCCCGTGGTTGGATGATTGCAAACTTTCAACTATTTCTAATTCTCTCTGTCATTTAAGAGGCTTTCAAGGTGCACTGTACATCCCAGACCAGGTAAGAAGTACAGCTTTTCAATTCTTGATTGTTTATTCAGAATTGTTTTTCAGTGGAGTCAGGCTCAGTCAAGACTGATTTGTTCTCTCTTTGATTATTTACATCCGAACGGAGAACAAAGTTCATTGCAATCCAAGAAGTACGTGTGTGTCTTTGTGCTAGATGACTGTGAGATGTAAAAGTAAAGAAAGAACTGTACGGGTTAATAATAGAGCAACGATAACGAAGAAGTTACGTTACACATAGTCAGAAGGTAGAACTATTACAGCAAATGCTGCAATAAAAGAGAAAGAAAACTTACCGCCAGTTTTAAGGAGTTCACTCTGCACAAACTACTACCAAAATAAGGGGTTCTGAGGGGTTCTCTCCTTTAGTAAGGAGAGTAGTAAAAATTATAGCGTGTCTTCGACGGCATTTTCAAAAGGAGGAAGGATGAACTTCTACATATCGGGAGAAAAAAAACCCAGATAATTTTGGACCAGTTCTATTTGTAAATCTGGACCCGATACCTATCTGTAGCTATTGCAGAGTCACGTATTATAGTCATCCTGAGACTGTTCCTGAGGTTTGCAGCAACCAAACATACACACAGAAGTGACTGTGGAACCATATCATAAAACAATATAATTTCGTCGGGGTCTTTTGATGCATAAAAACTGAACTCAGACAGACGGGCACCAGAAGGAAGTCTCGTAATACAGCGCACTCTTGCATGCTGCATTTGTTGTCTCTTAATAGACAGGGAGAGAGAGACTATTTGCGTGAAGGTTTTTTTTTAATAGTCCAGAAACAAGCCTAAAACAGCCATCTGCAAGGCAGTTATTATAATAATGTGCTGTCACCAGTTCACCCTACACAAAGTGAAATTGTACGTGCCACGAGGATTCCTGGGTGACGTCCTACACTGGAGATTCAGGTTTTTGGCATTTAGGTTTTTTAAGTCTTTGCTTGTAATCAGTTTTAATGTTTGGACATTGGCTCCTTGACTGCGCTCCGTGTTTGGTATAAACATTTTCTGGATGTTATACATAGTGGTCGGGAGACTCTAATTAGGGTTTTCAAAAGCATCCATTTGATTCAGACACGTAAGTCCCATCAACGTTTGGACTTCATTCCTAAATCACCTCACCCCTACTTGTGAGATTGCTGCTATGGTAGCACTTGGACCTCTGTAAGGAATTTCACCCTTAAAAGACTCTGTGAACCGCAGAAGTTTTGTCACTGTCATCTGCAGATGAGGAACTCGGATGAATCCCTGTTGACACCAGACTTGTACCCTGGTTTTTGCAGCTCCCCAGTGCAGGTGATCTGATGAAGAATCCCAGGTCTTCCCTTGCAAACAGCTGTATGTCAGTTTAGATACAACCAGACAGCTTGTCATCATTCTGCTAGGGAAGAGGCTACAGCATGGGGTAGAAGCACTTTCATCAGCCTTAGTCTTCCCAGTTTAAGTATCGATGCTAAGCAATTTGCTCTTCCTTACAGTTCTGTATGGCCTTAGCTGCTAAATACTTGCAGCCTATGCAACAGCTTGCAAGATGAAAGCTGACTGAGATGTGCCTACCCATCCTGCAAGTCACATTTCCCAGTTACTGCATGGGCACAGCTCAAGGGAAAGTACTCAGCAGCTTTGTGTGGGAAAAGCAAACCGAACCCAGACCTCCTCTGTCACCAGCCAGCAGCTTACCCACTGCCTCTGCCTCCAGTTTTTAGAGTCCCTTCAGGTACCTTTATTGAAAACGTATGTTCACCTTCTGTCTTTCAGGGTGGGTTTGGGTTCAACGCAGATGCATCTGCCTGTGCAGGCAACTTTGCTCTCACTGATGACTGTAAGTGCAGAAAAGGCCAGCTTAGGTGATTTAAAATGTTCACTCTCAGTGTTGTCTTTCAGCATGAGTACTTTTGGTGCAAGAAAAGGGTGTACTCCTCAGCTCTGTTTTGGAGGGAGCTATATGTTCTATGCAACGTCATAACAGGGTGGAAAAGAAACAAACCCTAGAAACCCATTCTTTGTATGGTAAATGTGGTCTCACCCAGTAACTGCTATGTTCTGGTCGAGTGGCTAGAGGGGAGAAACCCAGCAGCCCACAAGACAGCCTCAAGAAATTATCCTGTGGTGGATTCCCTCTGTCCTGTTCAAAAGTGAAGAGACACCAAGACTATTTCTCAATGCGTTTAAAAGATGTGGTAGTGTTTTCCTCGCGTGTTGCCACCTAACAAGTCTACTTCATATTTGCATAGTTTCCAGATTAAAAAAACACATTATTTTGAAGCAGAAGGCCAGGGGGCTTCACCGCTCACAACTAACATTTGCAAAGTCTCCAAGTGGACAGAAGGATGTTTTTCGTCCTATAAGGCATATTTATTGACACTGCTCTCATGCTTTTCACAGCATGCAAAATGAGCTTGAACATGGAGCTCTCCTCTGAAAAATTACTTTACAGAAACGAGAAAGTTTGGCCCTTAACTACTGCCTCAAAAATTCTTGGATGGAACGAGCTCATTTTATAAGTAAATGTCTTTGTGACTGCTGTTTAGGCTTGCTTTCTCTTACTGCCAGCTCTTGAATGGGAAGGTCAAGTTGGTGTTCCTCCTGAGCTTACTATTTATACACAGGAAACCTGAGAGGGGCTCTGAGTCTGACAGTTAATGTTGTTATTTTAAAAGAGGTTTAAAATGGGTAATATAATCCATTTGTTGGCTAAATTTAGGTGCTAATCAATGAAAAATATTCCACAGGGTTAATTTTCTATATCCTTTGAATCTGGTAATGTCAGTTCGATCTGATCTCTTTTCATACATTTTTGATCAGAAGCCTTCCATCCTTACCGAATTTTTCCAGTGGTAGTCCTACTTTTCAGTGTTGAGTATTTAACTAAAGCTAAATACGCAGACAGAGAAAGAGAGATCCGGACACGCAACAGCTCAATTTTTTTTAAATGCTGGATTTTAGCTCCCTTTGGTATCATAACAGAGAGATTCCGCCTTTTTGTGCACAGAGCGATGAAGGCCCGAGATTTGTTCAGGCTGGGGCAAGGCATCTATAAGCTTGTTCATCAAGAGCTGCACATTTTTTGTCCAATTTTGACACCACCACATGGAGAATTCAGGCTTAGTAGCTGGTGAATTGAAAATAATTTTACCCTCACTTCCTTGCTCTCCCACCTGCTGATTAAGTCTTGAAATAACAGAAATTACTCACCAGTACGGTGATGATGAAGCAGCTAGGGTTACTTACTACCAGATACGCTGCACTTGAATCAGATCTGCAAAAATAAGAAGGGAAAAGATCAATTCACCAAAAAATACATGGTCTTTAATCTTCTCTCCATCTTCTTGTGTGGATATTATGCATTTTTAGTAATCGTGCACAGGTACGTTTTACAGCTAGCAAACTGTGTTTTAAAGCTATGAAAGGCGGTGTTATCGGTGGTTGTCACTGTTCTGTATTATCTTTAGATATGCTTCTTTTAATTTATTTAAAAAAAAACAACAATTGATTCTTAAAAGATTTTTTTTTGGTCCTTTCTGCAGCTGTTACTCATAGAGGAAATCTGATCTGCTACAGCACGGAAACGTCAGCGGTGACCACGGCGAGACAAATTCCTTAGGGAGCTGCCTGTAAGTCTGATCAACATTTAAGATGAAAAGTTCTGCTTTTTCTTTGGCAGGATGTTACATGCAGAGTTTAGCTGTATGAAGAAACTGCTGAGGCAATAAGGGAATATTCAGGAACCCTTTGCTTTGAGTAGATGAGTAAGCACAAGGAAAGGAATCATCTTGTAAAGTTTTTCTCCCCTCCCTCCCACCATAACTTTTCATAAATATGATCAGTCTTTGAAAGTCTCTAAAACATGCCCCATTGAAATCCTGTTCTCCCAGAATCCTGGGTACCCTGAGTAGACCCTGTTTCTGGGCTACAGTGGTTCAGCAGCTGGGGCAATAAGTCTTTCGTACTTTTATTACTTCATCTTGTGAGAATCAGTCAGTGATCAGTCAGGATCAAAGAGAAATCCTCCTGGAGCACAGGGTGGTGGTGAGAGGTAGGGTGAGAAACTGTGATTAACAAGGAACAGAAACCGTGAGAGAAGAAGAAAAAAAGAGAAGAGGAAACCTGGTAGTACAAAATTGAGGTAGACCAGGACAAAGGGTGGTGCCTGGACAGCAGTTAAGGGGACAAAGGTGGACTTTGGGTTACATGCTAGAGATGACATAAGTGGGTTGTAGAGGACAGCAAGGCATGATCCTTTCAGCTCTTTTCCTCAAAGACTCTGGAGAAAAAAACTGAAATACCCAGGTCTCAGTAACCTAAAAATAATCTTTAGGGAAAAGTAAGCTTTTCTGCACCCTCTAGTGGTCTAGACAGAAAATACGGTTTTACCCAACTCATTTGGCACTACTTCCTTTTGCTGAGACCCATACGCTGATCTCTACCTTGTCTGACACACCTGTAAAAACAGCTGCTCTCAGCTTTTGAAATACGATGGCTGCATCCAAACTCCCTTTTGGGAATGGTCTTTGGTCTATGATAACTCCTTAACTACACAAGATGGTTGTGTGGGGCCCAGAGTTGCTTGAGAGACAGAACCAGAAGTGTGCCAGAACTGTAATAGCCCAAGGAACTTAATTTCATGGCCTGAGCCTACATTCTGGTAGCATTTAGTTTACTAATAATAATAGTTGGCATATCCTTTGCACAGTAACAGCTCCCTTGTGTACGTGGACTATGGTATAGCCCTCAGTCATCTAAGAGTAAATATTACAGAAGGATAATTCAGCACAAAAAGTTGACTGAGAGCCCGTTCAGAGGGAGACATTACCTGTCTCCCTGGTCAGCCGGGATCTACTTGCTGCTGGAGGTAGTACTGCAGGAAAAGGCAATGTAGCCTTGTGATTTTGGTGATTGACGGGTGTCCTGGGAAATGAGATTCTGCCACTGATTCCACCTTAAAGTCTTGCGTGATGCTGAAAAAAGGGCATCTCTGGAAGAAATGGATACATGAGAAATGCCTGAAATGAAGGTGGGCTGGACCAAAATGGAGGTGGGGTGGAACTTCACAGCTTCACCTCCAAGTGAGGACAATTCTTATACGGTCTCTGACTGCTGGGGAATTATACCCTGGCAGTTGCACCTCATAACACAAGATAGTAGTACTTAAGGACAAGTATAGAGCAGATATCCATTTGCAATTACAGAGCAATTGGATTTTGACAGGACTGAGGGAGCTGGCCTGGTGCCAGCAAGGAGCACTCTTAAAGCATGTCAGTAAGTTTCTGGGTTTCTTCTTTAGAAATATAAGTGTTTTCTTTTCAAACACAGTCAAGGAGGAGGAAATAGAGTAACCCTTCCTCTAGGGCACTGTCCTAGGACAAAGAGCATGCATGTCCAACACTCCTTTTGGAAAGTATTTAAAGCCTTATCCACCTCCTTCCTTGCTAGCTAGCTAGTATGCTAGCTAACACATTCTGGGCTGATTTCCATCTGGCCATTTGAAGTTGGAAGAGCTAGCAGTGGTCATTGGAGAAAAAAGGAGCAGATGCCTGAAATATTGTTCAGCTAGCAAGCAAAATACTTGAGCTCTAGTCTCATCTTCAGGGACACTATTTCACATTAAGTAGTTGCTGGATAACCCCAAAGACCAATCTAAAGAGTAGAGAGCATATCCACTCCCTTACATATGACTGTGCCTGTCTCTAGGCTAGAAAATCTCTTGCTCTTCTGCATGGAGTTTTGTTTTTTCCCTGAGTTGTCACATCTATATTTTTTTACTGAGCATCTTTGATGTGAAATATGGGCAGTACCCAGCAGCATTGTGGTTAAAACAATCTCCTGCTCATATAGTAAGTCCCATGGTCAGACTTGGGAGGCAATGTGAGGCATCTATTTCCTCACCTTGACAACTGCTCTATCATCCAGGCAGGGAAGGGAAGTGTTTCTCTTCTATCAACTATCTTAAAAGATTGTAGCAAATCATATTCAGTCCCCAGAAAGAAAAGGCAACAGGGAATCTTCATAAATGGAAACTTCACAGAACTTCAAGGCTCAAGTCTTCCAGTAGTTTTCCTGCAAGACAGAAAATGTTCTGTGAGACTCACTAAGATTTTTTTCCAAGTTTTCATGTTTCCAAGGCTCATATATAGTTTCCCCCAAATGACCTATGTAGCATGAGAAGAGTGCTGACTTCACACTGTACCTTGGCATTTTGCTGACTATTGTGGATCCCGTCCTGAGACACCTAAGTCTTCACTGGTGCCTTAATCCTTTCATCCATGTGATGCTCATCTTAGCCTGAAATCCTCTTTCGGATCTGGCTTCAAGGAGTTAAGCCTTCAGAAAGGGACAACAACACAGAGTTCCTCATTTTCAAATGCTTGTTAAAAGACACCTGGGTCTAACTTGCAGAAGTACTGAGTACTCACAGATCCAGATATAGTGAATGGAAATGTGGCTTTGAAACAATAACATTCTATATAATGCCAAAAGCTCTTAAAAATCAGGTCCTAGCCAACTTAGGATCTCTATGCCTCAATTTCCTGTTTGTAATATGGGATTAAATAATCTTCATCTTAGAGGAAAGATGCAAAGAAAAAAAAAACTGCAGGTGGTTTTGAAGTACTTCGATGTTACAACACTGGATGCCACTAAAAAGTCCATAAATAAATTCTTTATTTGGTATTGGGGGCAAGAGTTTGAACAGTGCACTGTTCATAGAATATAGTGTCACTCATTGAACAATGAGGATAGAAAAGTCTAAATCTTTCTGATGGGGTATTTTGCCTTTGGAAAATTGCTGGGTGGACATTGGTTCCAACAAAGATCAAATGGAAACCGGCAGGCTTAAATTTGTCCATTTTCCAGCCAGCTGACTTGTAAAGTTTCTTGGCAGCTGGACTGATTGGATCTCTTCAGCTTGTTGACTTCCAGCTTTTTAATAGTAGGATCACTAAACTGCAAAGCAACCAGCTGATGAAATTCTGGCTCCCAGGCTCTTCAGCTGTTTAATTGTCCAGGCTGCTGGAGCAGTAACCTTCCTGAGGTATATAGGCATTGAGAGTATTTTGACACGGAAGGAAAAGGCAAGATATTTTCATAAGGGACACCTTCCTCTGCCCACACAGAACCACAAAGCAGCAGGGGTTGGAAGGGACCTCTGGAGATCAGCTAGTTCAACCCTCCTGCTCAAGCAGGATCACCTAGAGCAGGTTGCACAGGATTGTGTCCAGGCAGGTTTTGAATATCTCCAGAGAAGGAGACCCCACAGCCTCTCTGGGCAGCCTGTGCCAGGGCTCCGTCACCCTCAGTGTAAAGAAGTTTTTCCACATATTGAGATGGAACTTCCTGTGTTCCAGTTTGTGCCCCTTGCCCCTTGTCAGTCACTGAACACCACTGAGAAGAGTCTGGCCCCGTCCTCTTGACATCCACCCTTTAGACATTTGTAAGCTTTTGTCAGATCCTGTCTCAGTCTTTTCTTCTCCATGCTAAACAGACCCAGCTCTCTCAGCCTTTCCTCATATGAGAGATGCTCCAGTCCCATCATCATCTTCAGTAGGTCTCTACAAAGCTGATAATCTCAGTTATTCAGTGCTTAAATAATCAATATAAAATGCCACCTGTGACTCCAGCCATTAGGTGGTT
>VWZZ01003979.1:51175-88782 GCA_013399095.1 Psophia crepitans
TGCCACTCCTTCCTCCTCAGGGGAGGACTCCTCACACTCTGCCCCTGCTCCAGCCTGGGGTCCCTCTCACAGGAGACAGTCCTCCACAAACTTCTCCAACATGAGTCCTTCCCACAGGCTGCAGTTCTTCGTGAACTGCTCCAGTGTGGGTCCTTTCCATGGGGTGCAGTCCTTCAGGACCAGACTGCTCCAGCGTGGGTCCCCCATGGGGTCACAAGTCCTGCCAGCAAACCTGCTCCAGCGTGGGCTCCTCTCTTCACGGGGCCACAGGTCCTGCCAGGAGCTTGCTCTAGTGCAGGTTTCCCATGGGGTCTCAGCCTCTTTTGGGTGCATCCCAGAGGTGCTACCACCACCGCTGGTGGGCTCAGCCATGGTCAGCAGTAGGTCCATCTTGGAGCTGGCTGGTATTGGCTCTATCAGACACAGGGGAAGCTTCTAGCAGCTTCTCACAGAAGCCACCTCTGTAGCCCTCCCACTACCAAAATCTTGCCACACAGACCCAATACAGTGGCTCACATTATATGCCCAACATCAGGCTTCTGCATCTTCATACACCTGAACTAACACTTGACCTCACACTAAAGGACAGAAGATTTCTACACAGGTGGAATTTCCAATATCTGAGTTTAATGCTAGCATTGAGAAAAGGCTTTAGGAGCCTAAATATGCTCTTACTGTCACTGTAAGTGCTAATACTCAAGACTGAGCTGCTCAGCTTTTGCTAAGGGTGCCCAATATCAAAACTATGAAGCCCAGTCACTAAGTACTCAGAAGCATGTATATCCTAATATCCAGCTCAGACTGAGAGTCTGAAATGATCCACAGTTGTGTAGTGGAGAAAGATTGTTCCTTGCACTGAGTCATTTTGAGGACCCAATGTACCATAAATAGTCAAAGCACCTATTGGAAACTTACTGGAGTAGATCCTGCATGGGATACAGCCAGAAGAAAAACGTGGCAATACCATGTGCCCTTTAATCCTGTGGATGCTTAGAGCACTCTCTATAGGGATGTTTACCTAATCTGATTGGAACCATAATTTCTTGCAGAAATGCATTAATCACTGTGTTATTTATCTGCAACTTACCTTTACTCTTGCACTGAAGTTGTTCCAGTTTGCCTGGTGTAACTGGGATATAAAGTCTGTGGGTGAGAAAAAAAAAGACTGTAGCGTTTTGTTCATTACCAGAGAGGAGAAGACATCCATAATGCAGTGCTTATTTCAATGTAATTTGTATGTTTTATATGAAGTGACTAAATCTTATTTCTTGGTGGGCGGTGTAGATTCAAATCTTATCACTCTGAAGAGTGAAATGAATTCTTATCGCCCACAATCCCTTTGAGTGATATTTGGGAAATGTGAACGCTACTCTTGTTGCTGGTTTGGATCCTTCTATTCTTTTGTGAGAAAAGACTGATGCAAGCAACTTGCTCCAGGAGAAATTTTGGCTGTAATACATGGCTGTCTCACTGAAACCCTCAGCAAAGTGTCAAAAGCTGCAGACTTTTCAGGGACCAAGGCATTTCCTGTTGTCTAGCTTGCTTGCTGCTTGGTGTCCTGGTTTTCTGGATCTCATTCTAAAATGCCTAATTGTGAACCAATGAGGTACGGGACCTCTCCACTGGGGCCATGGAGACTCCTGGGCAGGCAAGGGCTTCTTTCTACTTATGTTTCTACCACCTGCGGTAGATGAGGTGGGGGTGGTGGGTGCTCTAGGCTCTCATCGTGGATTTGCATTCTGTATTAACTGCCTCTAGGCACTTGTCACTTTCCTGTGTCTGTCTATCTCTTTTTTTTTTTTTTTGTCATTTGAGCAAAACTAACCACAGTCTCTTTTTACACCCAGTTTCTAAAGAAATTCTTTTAACTCGTTTTCAGCTGAACTGTGGCTTTCTTGAGCTTGACAACTGACAAAAACAAGACATCAGAAATCCAATGTACAAAGTAATACCCTTTCTTTTCTAATATGAGGTATTCAGTCATTTGAGAACCAGAAAATCCTATTGAACCTTGCAGTTGGTGGAGATTTATTTAGGATATCATTGCATTATTATAATTTGGGCAGAAAAAACCCCCACTACCTGCAAAGAAAGAAATTTCTATTTTGATAATTGTTTTAGGAATTCTTATTATTTGGGTATCATAATATAAGGTACAAGGAAATGCTCAATTTAAAAAGAAAAATATCTGAACCGAGTTTTGACAAATGCAGGCCCTTGAATACGCCTTGCAGTGGACCTTCAACAACATGGCACAAAATCTCACTCATTCAAGAGCTTTCTGTCATAACTTTCGAATGATTTCATCAAGCTTACTGCAGTGTTTTAAGAAGTCATTGAAAAGGTTGCAGAGATTATAGCATAGGAGATCTCGATGCTTTGTCTGGGAGAAACGTAGTTATAAACCATGAGAACAAGTCCACTGATTCCAATAAATCAATGTTAACTAATTGAATGAATACTTTCTGTAAAACTGAACACAGAACATATCTAACTTCTCGAGGTATTCTAGAAAAGAATAGAAAATCTTCTAAGTCAATGGGTAGCGTACTGTAGCAACAGTATTAATCTTAGAGTAAGCATGCAAGTATGGTTTGTACAGATAGCTTCTTCAGTTAAATAAAAGCAGGTGCTGTCCCGGCAATTTCAAAAGCCGCTTGTTCTTCTTATAATGCTTGGAGCATTTACAAAGCAAGACACTAATATTTCTTAAACCATCATCAGCAAGGTAACTAAGCAGTACAAGATATTAGTATTATCTAAAAAAAAATGTTTAAATCGGAGTAGGAAAAGTGACTGAAAAAGCATTGAGCAAGCAAAAGCGAGAGCACTGGATTTGAAGATGATCTGATTATCGTTCTCAAGGACACGCCTACAGTCAGCTCTCAGAAGAATCCTGCTTCTTAATCATCTCTCTCTTGATATTGCAAGGAGGCTTTTTCACAAAAAGATACAGAGAAATTGACAGCATTTTCATCTCCTTATTGACATGGCTTTCTGCAGGAGGGATAATGAGGAAGCTCATTGTGGGTGTTGTCCTCAGCCCGCTTCATCCCAGCCTTTGTAAGTGCCCTTGGAGTGCCAGAGCCATCCTTTCACACAGGCATGTTCAGTAAGGTGGATCCTTACTCTGATCTAGAAAGTCATAGTGTTTTGGTTATCGTGCCATTGCTGAGAGGTCACTGACATACTGATCTCCTGGTCAAAGTACTGTTGGTACTTTTTTGACAGTTTTGGCAGCAGGAGACAAGCTTGCTTTTGCTTTTGCAGAAAGGTGCATGGAAATGAGTCAGGAATGCTACTGCTAAGGAGTGATTCCTCAAAAATACTTGGATGCCTAATTCCTTTTGAGGACTTAGGCCAAAATTAGCATCTTTCCCAAATATAATTTTGCTGCAGGTGCTTAAAGAAACATAAGAAAAAGGGCAATAACTGTGAGGCAAACAAAAGCCAGACATTTAATTTAAAGTAAACTAGACAGTTCTCACTCTTCGCTTCTGCTAGATTATGAATTTGTGTATATCAAATAAGACAAAGCAAAAATGAAGTATGATTCTATTATTGTTGAAGACTGCAAAAGTTATTTCATTTATAATTAAAATACAAATGGCAATGGCAAGGAGTTGGCATGTGATGTGACCTAAAAGTAGGAGACTAGTATAAACACATGTTCAGCCTAAGAAGTAGTCTGTCTTGTGATTAGTGTGACCATTTCAAAACATTTCCGGTTGTGATCGTACAACCTCTAAAAAGGGAGGGTTTAGCTGAAGAATTGTTAGGTGTCTTCTCTTTCTACTAGTCTTGGCAAAAAAAAAAAATCTTTTACACTACAAAAACAGGCAAACAAAACTAAATAACAAGCCTTGCTTTTCTGTGTAGGGTAGTTTATAACATGATGCAACAGAATGCTCTAAAACTATCAGTCTATGCAATGAAAACACAAGTAACTTTTATGTGTAGTTTATAGTAGGGCTTAGAGGTAACATCTATAGAGATAGTGGGAGTGGTGAGAGGTTTGAACTGAGGAAACCACTTTTGAAATTTGTTGGGGGTTTTTTTTGTGTGTAATTTTTTTGAAGAGTTTCAGAGAATTGAAAGGGGAACCTGCACTGAGCAGCTAGTCCTAACTTTTACAAAACTTTCCCCACATCATGTGATGAAACATCTTTTATCACTGCACTCTTATCTTTGAGATGTTAGAGCACTATGGCCTTCCTCACCTGCATGGCTGGCTGAAGGGTGCTAGGAGGGGCTGTAAGAATTTATTTTGCCTTTAAAGGCTCTTTTATGAAAATGTAATGTACAACCTTTACTTAACTGCCATCCTCAAGAAAACAGATTTATTTTTAAGCTTGAAACTCTGCTTGTTTTTTCTTCCTCTCTCCCTCTCTGTGTATGTGTACGGCAATGAGGCAGAGCACAAGACAGAGAAACACGCACAGAAAAAGAAAGGATACCAGACCTTCCCTCCTGGAATTTACATTGTCTTTGTGTTTTTATATAAGCCTTGCCGAGATGTTAAAATAAAAATGACTGGGTGACTCCATCTTGCATGCCCCGCCGGGCCTCTCCGCCGCCTGGCTGATGCTGAACGGAGAGGCCGGCTTGCTGCCACGCACACGTGCTGAAGCCGTGCCCCAGCCCCAGGAGATTTCAGCAGGGCTGGGGAGGGCATAGGTTTGGCGGGTCTGGGGGAAAACCCTGAGGTGGCCCCGAGCCCCTCAGCTTCCCATGAGCGAGCACAAAACAGAGCTGGGAACTAAGTAGTAGCAACAATTAAATGACCTCCACTGTTCTCAAAAAGAGAAGCGAGAAAGTACTTGGTGCTGATATTCCTTCACAGCAGGCAGGGGAGTGGGTTGTGTTTTCAAAGCACAGTTTCGTCTCTACTCCCAGGAAGCTGAGGGCTTCCTTGGGGTTTCAGAGGAGAAGGTGGCTGCTGGAGGCGGCGAGGGGGGGAATGCAATCGCACTTCAGTCACTGTCAAAGCATCAGGTGCCTGCCAGTGAAGGACCTCCCAGCAGCAATTCTCCTTCGAGATCTACGGCACTACAAGAGAGTGAAAAAGGGAACCAAAACCTTTCAACAGGGAAGCCCTCACGAGAGCCCGGGTTTCGAGCTTGCCATTTTCTACCAAGTCTCATTTCTCATCAGATATTTCCATGCACTTTTTGGGGGGCCAACATTTTGTATTTTTATGTTCTAGTGATGCTAATAGATTAATCAGATCTAGGGAAAGTTTTAGGTCACTGGAATGTGCTTCTCTGCACCGTTAGCTCACAAGAAGGGTCCCCGGTGCGGTTTTGGTTTGGGCTATCTGTCTTCTCCCACGGGCTCCCAAGAAGGTGTTGTTAAGTAGAAAATGGATTCTTCAGTGATGTTAGAATTTCCTGTGGTACTTCTTCAAGACCTAATTCTGTACCCATGTAACAAAGATCCAGGCTCACCAGAAGGTTCCCCTCTCCGCTGGGCTTTGCCATTATTCATCGCCACTTGTGCCAATGGCCCAAAGCAATGGCTGGGACAACCTGCTGTGTATCTTCCAGCTGAGCACTTTAAGGATGCAGAAAAAAAAAAGCGAAGGAGAAGCCCCGTCTCCTTAGCTTCTCCACTAAACACAGGTAGGGCCAAACCTCACACACAGACATAGCATATTACTTTTTAATTAAGTAGCTGAAGTTGTAGAAAATTATTTGTGATAGGCTACAGGCCAAAGCTCTTGGGTGTTCTGATGCAGGAGCAGGAGACCCCAGGTCAGTGCTCCTGCCACTGTGGAGGATGGCAGAGGCCTGAGTCAAGAGCTGCTGCTCCTTCTCTTGCGAGAAGCTCCCATCTGCATCTTGAGCGGCTGGTTTCCATGAGGAGTCACACTGTGGTGTCTGAACACGTGTGTCACACCTCGGCGCATTTGCTCAGTTTGTTTAGGGCTAGTTGAAGGGTTTTGTCATTTCCACATTATTTGCTCTCATAGCCGTTTTTCTATCCCAAGCACATCCCTGCCACATTCACCATCCTCGTTACGTGACTGATGATACAGCCCTGCAGTTACAGCCCTCGGTCCATGGAAATTCTGCCTCATTTGTTGATGCAGCTGAATTATTTACTGGATGTGACACGAAGGTTCCTGTAATACAATAGTACTGATCCTTCAGTGACATGGTCTATTTTGGCAGGACTATATCAGCGTGTGCCCTGGCAATACCGTTTCCAACAGTATTCTGTCATCAGACTTCTCAGATGCCTAAATTAGGTCAGATTCCCAGCTGACAACCAGGGCCATTGGCCTTACCATTTTTACAAATTTTATGTATCTGTAGAGAAACAAATATCTGGGGTTTTTTCTTGCTGAATGTTTTATGTGATGAGCTTCATACACTTTACATGTAGAAACTGTTTGTCCAGTTCCTTCCTGGATTTTATTAATATCTTTTCCTGTCCTTTTTTCCTGAGAATACAGAGGATTTAATAACATTCCCACCCCTAAGTACGTGTCAGCCTGAACTATATGCTTTTCTGTGCCTGTTGGCTTTCTCTAGTCTTTAGTTTAAAAACTGTAACCTTAACTTTTAGTAACAGAAGCCTTGGCCTGTTTTGGTTTATGTCAAACCATACTTTCCTGAATAGGCACTGTCCACACAAAACATTTCATTTATTCTTAATACATTTATATCATTTTCCTATGCACCTATTTTCAGTTACACAGTGAAGCTGCAGGAATGCAGTAATATTTCAGAGCACATCACTTAGAGGTCTCTAGAGGTCCTAACAATTCAAATTTTACCTCCAAAGATCTCCTACTGCTCTATTGTTATTAGTACCTTATCAGAGCATAATCATATCAGACCTCAACATGACCTTAGAGTTTGCCTTTACATAGCCTATGAATTTCACAGTCTTCATCTCCAACAGGCAGTTTTCACACAAACTGAAATATCTATAAAGCCCATAATTGGCACCCCAAGGGCTACAATTTCTCTCTTTTCTATCAGGTGATATTTTCATCTGTGCTGCTGAAGGACCTTCCGTCAGTAGGAGCTTTTTCTCCAGCTTGACGTTCCTCAGTAAATGTCCGTTCTCCTCAAGGACTGTCTGTCCGTGTAGGACTGCTCCTTTATGGTATGCCTGCAAGTTTCTTCAGCACATTTCTGCTGGATTATTGCATTCATTTTATTGTGCTAATAGGTTTCAGCAGAGCAGGAGGAGTTTATTTTCCTTTTAAAATACTTGGGTAAAAGGTAGTGTTTGCTTTGTCATTTTCAAGTGCCAGAGGGTAAGAATTTTGCATTTCCTTTCCTCACACCTGAATTCTCACCACAGTCAAGTTCCTCTCTGTCCTGTAGACTCATTTTGAGAGCTCACGTCACCCAGGGACCCTGTTCTCGCTTTGACAAAGACATATATTTCGCTTGAGGTTAGACCCCAGCCTCAGCTAAACCTCAATAGTTTGATCAATGCCAGGAGATGATTAATTAAGGGCAATATATTAGCTGCCACAGTGTGTGGCACCTCACTGAAGACCGAGTCACATCAGACTATATGTATATTGCTATGTTTGGAGTCACCTAAACGTTGTATTTAAAATACACAGATCTATTCTGTGATAAAACTTTAAAAAATCTAAGTTTTCCAGTCTAGGGGTTAAGCTAAATAAATTTTTAAAATCTAATGCAGTTTTGTGCATTTTTCCTTGTCATTGCATTTCGCAGACTTAGTACACTTTTCAGGTGGTTGGATTTTAGGTGTCAACTTAAAAGGAAATTCTCTTTAAGGCTGGCTGAGCTCTGGAGCCCACATTTTTCTCTAGAGTGTTTTGAACGTAGTGAAACTCTCGTTTCATCTGAACACTTTTTACACTAGGATTTGGAGTTCCTCTATTGTTAGAATGCTTTCATGTCATTTAAAGGTTTATCCTGCTAACGCTTAATATCCAAATAGCTGAAATTTTGCTTGTAGTCATGAAAAAAAGTTTTAAAACAGAAGAATGTTATCAATTGTAGCTATACTATGAAACAACAAAATAATATCACATATTATTACATATGTTCATACAATATAATATCATGTAAGAAATTTAATATGCACACATACATATATGTACATACACACATATATATATATATACGACGAATTAGTGACACAGGCTAAAACATCATCCAGTAAAAAAGAAATTCTAACACTTGGGATGTCGATTATGGGGTTTATAGGTATTTCAGTTTGTGGTACCAGTGCAAGAAATATTCATAGCACACATATATCATATGGATGATGTTCAATATACAATATTTAATATATAATATTATATCTGTATATTGTCATAATAATATCTCATACATAATATTCATGTTAAAACTTGGATAAATAAGAATACCTACCTGTCATCGTGAAGGCTTCCCACCTCTCCGTTACTTTGCTTGTATGTCCTGTCCTGAGGCGCTGCCTCCATCAGAATCATGCTAAGACTTCTCTCACCTCATACCAGCCTGTGCTGCTTGCATGAGGTCACCATTTAAAGTATCTCGGCTGTGTTTATTTACCTTAAGTACGTGGGCAAGCAGACAACTCATGGCAGAGACAAAGTGGGGCATGAAGTGGTAGTATATTGGCTGTAGTACACCATGTCCTATACTATAGCAGTGAATACACCTTCTCACATAGTAACCTGGAATTGTTTTGCAAAACTTTATCCCAGAGGGGTAAGCAGCCTCTTTTCTCTGTGGGAGTGAGACCAAGTACAGAGCGGCTGATGAGATACGGATTCACACCTTCGCTTGCATTCAAGAATGTGTTTGCTTGCCCATACACTTAAAATAGCAGACCACAGATACATGCGGTAGAAGAGCTTGTGAGATACAGACTCTTTACAAATGGAATGCCCAGCATTAGCCCTATTAAGTCGGAGATAAATGCCAAGGTAATAAAAATTGTAGTTAAGGCACTATTTTTTAGTGCACAAGTGAATAAATTACAACCCTTCAAAGCACATTATTTTTTCTCAAGATGGCAAGACTCCAGCAAGGATTTGCAGAACAGTGATGATCCAGATGTTAGCAATAAAGAGGAACTCAAGTAAAGCCAATAACAAGCTGTTGCAATGTATTGCCTGTTGATAAGAGCACAGACCTGCTCCCCTAACAAAACTACCTGCAGAACATGTCTGACTTCTGCCTGTGATTATTTCACAGGTAACATTCATATAATAATATACCACCATGTCTCCTGACTATAATTAGGGCACTTATGTACTTCTCAATGCAGGAAGAGTATGTTAGACAAGGATAAAATCCAATTTTTGTCTTATTTATGCATTTAAGTTGCCTAAGTGCAGTGATGTTTTGAGAGGAAGGCCAAAGCACGTGAAGACACCTGAGTATGGTTCAGCTGAAGAGCTGAGCCTCGACCTGCTGCCTCACCTGCACTCAAGGACTTTCAGAAGAATGGATCAATACCAGATGTGGTTTCAGAGTGCTATTGCTGAGGTATCTGTCTGTATTAGTGCCATAGCTCAAGCAGTCACGAAGAAACTGAAGAAGTGAAGCTTTTATTAGAAATCTTTTTCTTTTTTCCCATTCTCCATCTGTATGTTACATTCTCTCTCTGTATGTTACCAGTCATACCTCTAACTGGTATTGAATTGCCAAACCGAAGAGACATCAGGAAAAAAGTCTTAAGTGGCAAATCAGGGAAAAAATAACAATTATTCTGGCTCTTTCTTTTTCGTTTGTGCACATGTAAAGCACTGCTTTTAAAACTAGGTCACACCGTGTATCTGCTGCTGTAGCTGCTTCTGAGGTTCCTGATACCTGAGCACTGTGCCTCTGGGTACATCTGCTCAGCCCTGTTCAGGCACAAGTGAATTTACACTGCGCCCCGTGTCAGCCACGGGCAGCGCAGCTGCAGTTATCGATGCTCAACATAAGCCCAGAGCTTTTGCAGAGGAGCCAACTTTCAGTTCTTTCAGCATGTGAACGACAGGAGTTTGCACGAGCTCGGACAGGGTGAGCTGGCTTCTACCTCCTGAGCAAAGAGCTCTGAGGTGGTGTGCATGCAGCGCACAGAGCTGCCTCAGCCTTCACTGGGAGCTGCATGAATAACAGACCTGCAGAACTGGTCCCAGGATAAATGAATCCTGGTCGTGCCATCTGCGCTCCATAGAGGCACGTGCACCCAGTAGCACAGATGCGTGTGATGATACACGGCTGTCCTAGTGATACATGCCCTGATCATAGTATGACTATAATTAAAAGGCAAATTCAGCCAGGATAGCCCATGACTGAATACTATTGATTCCTGATGGTAACGCTGAAAAAATGAAGAACCCTTCTCTAGCAGAGAATCACAACCACTTGTAAGACCACATACGTGGGAAACCATACATATATACATACAGTTATATATAGCTGAGTAGTATGGATACAATTCAGGGTTCGCACTCTGAGCTGTGGTAATAATCAGTAAGAGAAACTGGGCAAAGGAAAGAATTGTGACAGTGCAAGATTTCTCATGATCACCTGAGGAGCGCCCCAACCACTGCTCCCTCCAGGCCAGGCTGGGAGGCATTGTCCTAAATGCTAGGGAACGAGGAGACAACCACAGAGCTCACACGTTTCCCACTGCCTGGGATTGCACTTGCCGTTGTCAGCCCAGGCATGCCTCTCCTGCTGAAATACATGTGGTCATCTACTGACAGGGGCTCCAGGGGAATGAGTGGACACAGTATCAGTTCCAGCCATTTTTTGTATCAAAGCCTTCAAGTAAGAGGAAGCAAGGCTCTTTCTTCCTTTACATCTAGCTTTTCTTGCCCTTTCAGGAGCAGAGAATCACATATGCAAGAAAGCTGCCAAGCACATGTCAGTTTAGTTCCTACAGAGCCCCCACTCTCATGTATTTTTCAGCCAAGACTGTTCTCACTAGTGCTGATGTGAGAATCACATCTGACAGGTGAGCCAGGAGAACCACCAGTGTGCCAGGAGTTCACCACCAGTACCTTGCAGAAGACATGTGGGGAGAAGGGCAGAGCAGTCGGTCCTGCAGGTGGGCTGTCAATAAAGGCTAAATGAGATGTTCCGAGCAATTACAGCTGCAGGACCAACAGAAGACAAAATAATTTTTATTCTGAGTCCCAGCTGTGGCATCTTTGCTGCACAAAGTTTTACGTGATCACAGAAGTGACCACAGGTTTTGAGACACATGGTTGGAAGGCGACGGGTACAGGTAAAATTGTGCATTTGGTCCTGTTCTGTGCCAATTCATTTACACATGGAAACTGGCCTGGCAATATTATAGTGGCAGCTGAATGCTGCAAGTGTGAAAGGGCACAATTATGTGTCTGTGGACGAGTTCAGATTTTAACAGAATCCAGACAATTACAGGCATCCAGGAAACCAGGATCTGAATCATCCTAAACCAGGATGTTTAAATGGGCTGGATTCAGCTTCAGACACCTGCCTTTACAATGGAAGTGACTACATATGAGCCTGTTACAGTTGCTGGAGATCTGCCCAGTACAGTCAATGGCATGCATGCTTTCCAACTCACCCTAAAATAGACATTTAGATTTCTACGGATATTAAATCCACGGCTGTAGCAAAGACCAGGCAAGAAAAGTTCCAGCTATACTCAAACGCTGCTACTTAGTGCTACTGTTCTGGAAAAAAAAAGGAGCTGCATATTCATGTAGATCCTAGTTAACAAGAGGAACAATAATTCAGCCTGTATTTACAAGCCACCAATTGTTATGGATCCAGCATGGGGTTTTTTGGGGCTATCTAGAAGGTAGTAAGAGGTTTCGTACATACTGAGACCAGCTAGTGGAAGTAGTGGAAGAAGGCCTGTCTGAAGATGGCCTACATGCTCAGCCAAGTTCTTTGATTCACCCCTACAATACTGTTTCCAGTTTCTGGCCCCAGCACATTTCATGTACGTTAGAATTACTCTACATTCTTTGCTTGAAACATTTCCCAAATACCATGCCAAATTACCCCTTCAGCTACACCTGCAAAACTTGGTTGACTCTCCTATTTATGGATTCCATCATACGTTAAATAGATCAGCAGCTACACACTGTCATATCCTTAGTACAAGTGCAAGAAAAAGTAATGTGTGAACTTTTTTCTTCTTTTTTTTATCTCTGAAGATAATCTTCAAAAACATGCATGCAGCTCTACCTCAATTCCTTTGTGGACTGAAAAGGAGAGGAAACATTCAAAAAGAGTTTCACAGAAAAGACAGATGAAAAGATAGGAAGTACAGATTTCAAATAGAATATATATATATGTTTGCTGTAAAATTCCGATCAGACCATACAGATTCAATGTAAGACCATACAGTTTTCTGAAGATTGAGAGATTCTCTGTTGGGAATCTGTCATACTGTCTACCGCAAACACCTTGTGCCAACAAACTGTTACTGCTTTTCCTGGCATCTGAGGTCAGAAGGGAAATGCTCAACTACGCTTTTTCCTCCAACTTTCACAACAGATGTGTGAGGCAATTACTGGTAGTAGGAAGTAACTGCAGACTGGAAGGCATTGCCTGTCGATTCTGGACACAGACAATATTTGAAGGATTTAAAGTTATAAAGGAAATCGGTTCATGTGCTATTTAAGTTTAGTCTTGATCTGGCACTTTCTATGGTCAAAGTTCTATAAAAACATAAATCTTCACCATCTTGATATAACTCAATATCGTGTAATAACAGTTTAGGGGCAAGCTACCTGCAGGAGGGCCCTCTGGCACAGGCTAACATCACGCTACCCAGGATGTCCACCGGAGTGGTTAGAAGGAGCTGTGTGAGCTGCAGATCCATGGCCACGCACCACCTGACAAAACTGTGGCGGAATGAAGTGAAGGTTCCCCTCCAGGCACCAGCAATATTTCAGTAACTGCTTGCATGCGTGCTCTTCCTCCACAACACGTGCAAGACAGCACTATTTCACTGAGACTCAAGTTACCTTGTGCTGTTGGGAAATAAGATCATACACATGGGCATTGACGGCAGAGGAGTTTAAGTCCTGTAGAATGAATTCCTGGGCTGTTATGCTGAATTCTAACAAAGGGTTGCCTTAGCTTTGCTAATCCTTTTAAAAATATCAGGCTGGAAAAAAAATTAAGCTTACAAAGTCTCAGTGTATAGCAAAGACCAACATATATATAATATTCTAGCTATTAGCCCATAAACTGGAACCTCTTTAAGTCCAGTTTAGGATGCTCACTCTGAAATTTAAACCAGCCCAGAAAATCTATCCATGGAGTTACACAAGTTGGGTTTCAATTGACCTAAGGTTTTGCTCACAGAATTTTTAAAAGCTGACTATACTGCATACCAATAAAGAAATCTGCAAACTGCTTCATTTTACAGAGCAACTAGCACTTAAAGTCATAGAATCACACTTCACATGCAAGGAGGTTTTCGTCAATACTGGCCGACAGCCTTACTATTTCCATAAACCTGACTACTGCAGACTACTGAACTTTTTTAAGACCACGTTGACTAATTTCACTCAGAACAAGATTATTGACACAGAAGACAGTGGTTGTGTTTATGCAAACCTCACTAAATTAGGATGAACGTTGCTAACACCAGCACAGAATCCTGACTTTGCTAATTTACGGTTAGCGCAGGCGAAGGTTCAAGTGTACTGAAATTCAACTATCATCAAAAGTGCATAGTCCAGGACAGACACAGGAAATGTAAAGGTAGCTGTGTGCAGTTAATTTTACTCCTTAGCTAGTTCTGAAGAATTGGTACAGTATTTCCTTATGATGTTTCTTTGCCTCTCACCTGTATATTTAGTTTTCACAGTTAGTCACCAGGTTTCTTTGGCTGAATCTTGGAAACTGCCCACTTGCACTCTTAGACCGGAGAAGAGAAGCATTTTCTAATATGCAGACATAATAGGATTATTCTTCTTCACTTTTGAATAAAGCTGCTTTCGTCTAGATTGATATAGCTAACAAGCTCAACACGCATGTACCCCTCCACTAAAGCTGGTAATGCTTCTACATTTTCTTACTGAAAAATAGAGGAGTTTTTTACTTCTCAGTGTGAAATCCTTGTGGAGAGCAGACATTCTTGTTTTACTGTGCCCTGACTATTTGAGGTCAGAGCTACAACCACCATAGGGTTTACTTTGACTAGGTGTACTAAGATAAAGACTGAAGTTTGTTTCCATAAGAGTTTTTGATTAATATAGTAACTATTTCATTGTAAAAAATAGGCCAACTTTTGCAGTGAAGGCAGACGTATGGTTTTCTTGTATCCTTTATCTGAATAATCTTTGGTGAAAAATAAGCAATAGAGAACATTTTTATTTTTCTAAAGCTAAACAACATAGGAGCTCAGGAACACTGCAGCTAGTTAGATGTTTTCAGATCCGTTTGCTCAGAAATACTCATACACACAAGGTACAAGTCTCATTTCCCAAATGTATTTACTCTTAAAAGAAGATAAGCTAAAGCCTAGTGTGAAACAATGCCTTTGAGATATCTACTGGCTCAGCAGCAGCTGCTGATCTGTGCATAATGATACTCAGAACAAAACAACAGAAACAAAAAAAAGAAATCAGCAAAAAGAACAGGGAAGGCCCAATACAAAGAATTTTCTTAGAAGACTTGGGTTCAGATCTGAGTGAACCAAACTCTTGGCTTTTAGAGATGTAGAGATGTAACCCCACAAGCTAAAATTTGCATGAAATTTTATTGCAAGGGTGAGAAAGAATCAACCAGACAAAACCTGCAGCCTCTTTCGGTAAAGCCCACGTTCAGTTTAAGGAACGCACAATCAGAGATGCACTCATTTACATTCCTCAGTTTGGTGAACTTGAACATTTGCAGAAGTGTTTCTCTGAATCGCATCAATGATGCTTTAGGAACAATAATTGAGATATGTTACAAAAGGGCATTTTTTCTTCCTGTTCCTCATATTAAAACCCCTTACTCTATCTAAATACCAAAGTATTTGTCACTTTTTCCACAACTCAAGGTGACTGGCTTCTGACTCCTTGCCTTTCTGGCTCCTTCTTCTCCTCATACTCAGTCTACAATAGAAATTAAGTGCCTGTTTTCTGTGCTTGTCTAATATTCTTTCATCTCACTAGCAATTCAGACAGTCCAGGAGGGGTTGAATCCCCAGGAGGTACACTGCACATAGAGAATCCCTAAGTTTTCACCACTTTTAGCTGCATTTAGGTAGATGTAAACTATCCTAACCCTTTAGTTCTTGTTGTAATACTATTAAACTGAGCAAGTAAAAATTAAAAAAAAAATTCTTTTTCAAAAAATGCAATCTTTGAGAAAAAACAAAATACAGCCTTCAACAATACTTGTGTTGATTAAAACCTGATAATATGACTTCTTATGCTTATGATAAAATCTGTGCTTTCATTTTTTTTTTTTATTCTGAACGTGTTTGCAATTGAGTTGAAGTTGCAGTTCAGTTTGGTTTTCCTGTAATCTGAAACATGCCGTTCTACGTTCTTCAGCCCCAAGAGTGTCCTTCCAAAAGTGTAACAGTATCAAAGAATTTGTGAAATAAGACCTTTTTATTTGGTGCAATAGTGCTTTAACAGGTAGTGAACCAAAAATGATGAAACAGAGTAGGTTTTGGAAGGCTTTCTGCTGCATGCTGTGTTTTGAGATTTATTTTTCCATCTCAAATTGCTAAACAAATCACAAAACTCTTTGTAAGATGCTAATTCTGGTTTTCATTTGACTGACAGGCTTTTCAGTCTTTTTCACAGGTGCACTTGACAACAGGAAGAGAATAGATGTAAGAGAGGAAATCCAGAGTTTTATTTAGTAGTCCCCTAAAAAGAATGTAGACACATCTCTACTGTTACTTTCACATGACAAAAAAAATAGCACAGTCCTCTTCTGGTTTTTTATATTTGATTTTCAGTAAGCCCTTTAGTGCTTTATTTGTCATCTTTTGTCAATTGAAGGGAAAGGAATCGCCATTCTTGCCCACAAGGCACTAAGCAGCTGTCACCTTTGCTTGTGGCTACAGCTCAGATGAAAACCTGTCATTACTGAATTTCCAAGTGAGCTTTCTGTGCAGAGTGCCATGAGCCACTGAGTACAAAGAGGAGCAAAAAGATCCTACCTGGGTTTAGCGAGGGTTATTCCAGAGGATGTAGGTGCTCTTAGTACCTAATGTAAAACTAACATCCATCCACCCACTGAATGTTTCAGAAATGAGGCGAGCAGAAATCTTAACATTTCTCTTCCTATGTCAGAAGCTCGAGGACTGGTATAAATGCCAGACTGGGTCTTCTCATTGAAAGAATCCTTATTGAGTTTTTGTTTCAGTCTACTTGTATGTCCATTTGTCTGTTGTAGTCTAAATGTAGCTCTCCCCAAAGTGAAAGCAAAACCATCTAACGGGGTTATTTATGTAACAGAACAGTATTTTTACAGATTATGTATATGAAAACTTAGCTGAGGGTTGATGTTTTAAAATTATTCCGCAGCAAAGTTTCTCTTGCAGAAACTCCATGCATGCTCCATTGATTTGAACTGTGTTGGAAACCTGAAATTGAAAGGAAGCAACTCATCAGATGCAAGGGGAATCTAATTCTAATCCTAATACAGATTACTTTCTCACTTGATTTATGACATTTTCAAGTTAAACCACAAGAGACAGTCAGACTGTGGTTGCAGCGGGGGAAGGACTTAAAGTTACCCTGAACAAGATGAAAATACAAATGCAGTGTTAACTAAACCCAAGTAGACATAATAATGGGAGAGGTAAAGCGTGTTAAAATGGTACATTGTGGTTTCAGCAGCTTAACCTGGTTATTTAAAAAGCAAAGCATCACAAGGAAGGGGTACTCAGAGCAGTAATTTCTGCTGGCCCAGGCTTTCCTGAACAAGGAATTCAGGGTTAGAGCCGCAGAAGGATTTGGCAAAAGGAAAGGCAAAGTTAGAAGGAAGATTTTCTGTATTCCACGTTTCCCCAAGAGGCTACTTACCCTCGAGAATGACTTGCAACAACAGTCTTGTGTGCTTTGCATGCCCCCTCCTGCCCTGCAGAAGACACTAGGGAACCATCACATTGTTCTTTTGCTCCTTGTGATGGACATCTTCCTTACTGAAAACCATAACCAGGGGACCTACCCTTTTTGAGGAGCTCCTGTAGGCACATAGCCACGAAGTCTGGTGCCTTTCAAGCCCTGTTCAAGAGGCACCTAAATTTGGGAGGCGCTTGTGTTTTACTGACAGTAGTGTTCCACAAGTGCCAAAACATCTGCCTGTAGCCAGGCCACAAATCCTGACACTGTTTTTGCATCCTGCAGAATCCGTGCATGCATTTTATCTCCTACCTATCAGGATGTGCTCTTGGAAAAAGCAAGTTTAGAAGAAAACAGGTTTGTGATTAGGAAACTGAATGTAAGAGGTAGTCAATAGCTTTATGGCCCGTGTGACAGATAGAATGGATATTTTCACCTATACTCCTACCTCCCAAGTACATAAAATTTCTACAGGAATAGTGTCTAGGGGTGATATCCCTTAGCCTGTGAAAGCAAATGTCTTTCACTTATTATTAGAACTCCATAGATACCTTGATATAGGTAAAACTTTTCTGTTTGTTTTGGGAAGTTTAGGGTTGTTAGGCACAAAGGAGTGTCACTTGAGCAGGACTTCTGAGGCAATAAGGAGTTCATGAATAGTTATTTACTGTGGTAAGTCATAGATAGAGTCGATACAGATAACATCAAAGTTTTTTTCAAGAGCTTTATGTCAGTAAGTGCTTTTTTCCAGTTCTCCTGACAAGTTAGTTTCATTCTTGATATAGCTCCACTGACAACAACAGCATTTCATCAGCAATGGATTTGGCTCGAAGAGTTTTTTGCAGTTGTGATCATGTGATGTGCTCATTACTTGGAAAATGTTTGCTCAGTGTCATGTGCCTGATATATTAGGAACACATCTCTGACTTCTTAGCAATTCCTATTTTCTTGTGCCTTGTTCTGGGCTTCCAACAGCTCGGCTAGATGCTCCTGAAAGACAGGCCACATTTGTTAACATCACTTGCTTGATACCGACTCTCACTACTTCTAAATATTTTCACCTGACATTTGAAGCACTTTGCCAAATTGATCAGATCAAGAAACAACAGAAATAAGCCCCCACTGAGCTTCTTGCTGCTGTAGCTGTGCTTTTCTTGGATCTGCACTCAGTGTATTTTTAGAGTTGAGTATCTTGCTGCTGCACCACAGCCTGCAGTAGAGACTTCACCTTTCCAGGTCTCATCAACAGTTTTTTGCCAGAATAGTTATTTCCATGTAGATTTAGCCAGCACCGAGGGCTGACCACCTCTCTGAGGGACTGACCTGTTACACTGCTCATGGGCTATGACCACACAATTAAATTAAAAGGTCTTTTTTAACTAGATCTGAGGTTGTGACAGCAACTGACTGGTACCTATGGGGTTTTTTAATCTACCCTCCTCCAGCAGGTGTGTCTTGGAAAGAGCTGCTTGGATTGAACCGTGTAGGTGATCAGAGCCCACGAGTGGGCGTGTATGCCTGTACCCACTCTCTGCCCCTCTTTTATTAAACAGCATAGATGTGCTCACAATTATCAGCCAGCTTGGCCTGGCACCTTTTTCGGGCTGATATTGCCACTCTTCACAGAACTGACTGTTGCTCTACCCTCTGCCTTTTTCATTGCCCTTTCTTCACTTTTTCAACGCTGTACTTTTGTGAAACCGCATCCCCGTACTTGCAGCTTAATGAAAGTAAGCTCGCGTGCACGTAGCACACTGAAACACGAGTTCTTCTTTGCAGCTGCTAAACGCTCCTACGCTGTATAAAATAAATAAGCTAAACCATGAGCTATTGTGTCTGCCAAGAAAGATCTATATAGGCCAGACAGTGAAAGCATGGTTTGCAGACTGCAAAACTGAAACTAATTTTGAAGAATTACGGGTAATTCAAATAAGACACCTGCAAACAGAACTTTTTTTAATAACTTACATCTTGCAAATAATGAAACTCAATAGCTTTTCTTTTTTGTTAGAAGAGTGCTTGTTACTTCTTTATCCTGGTCCCTTCAGCCTGTAAACCAGTTGAAGCAACTGCAATCCATCCCTGGTTCACAATTACACATGGTGTTTTCCTTATATACTGTTTATATCATTAATATACCAAGAATAATTGACTGTATGTTTTCCTTTCCCCAACTAAAAAAAAAAAATTTGCGTTTTGTTTTTCTTTCCCCAAAAAAAAAAAAAAAAAAAAAAAAAAAAAGAAAAAATTGAAGAACCCCAGCACTTACTGGGAATGAATCACTGTTTAGATGAACAAAAAAAGTCAGAAAATATTGTGTATGACAAGAAGCAAGGTCACAACATCCAGAGCAGATAGGACGGATTTAGCTCATGGAGATCCTACGGGATAGTGTTCTCAGGCAGACATCAATTTAATTTCAATCTGTGATCTGTGATTTTCTTTATGTACAATAACATAGGAGGTGTGATAATGTATAGACTGCAGAAAGTATCAGAAAGCCAGTCAGCAGTGAAAAAGTAGCTGTTCAAAGCTAGAAAGAAGTGAGACTCGTAAAACATTACCACAATTCAGAGATAATTTTAATGGATTCAGAGATAATCTGTCAGACTACATAGGGCTTTTTCTTAGTTTGATTAATAGAAGAAGTATGTTCTTAATTTCTGTTCTGACATATTGCTTTTCTCTCTTGACATTTGTCCTCTAGGTTTTTAAGCCAAGTGTTCATGATATGATCCAGCTGGCTTACAGGCATCAACAACCTCCTTGTGAATAATGGTTAAAAACGGATCCCACCTGGACGCTGAAACGCTGGCAATGCTCCAGAATAAAGCTATCTCCATCACCCTCCCAGTTGTGTATACACTGGTGGCCTTGATCAGCATCCCTGGCAACTTGTTCTCCCTTTGGGTGCTCTTCTGGCACATCAAACCCAAAACACCTTCTGTGATCTTCATGATCAACTTAAGCATCACAGATCTCATGCTGGCCAGCTGTTTTCCTTTCCAGATTTCTTATCACATCCAAAACAATCACTGGAGCTTTGGCAAGACTCTTTGCAGCCTTGTGACTGTGATGTTCTACTCCAATATGTATTCTTCCATACTGACCATGACCTGTATCAGCGTCGAGCGGTACTTGGGTGTAGTATATCCCATGAAGTTGATCAAGTGGAGAAGAAAAAGATATGCCTTTGCTACCTGCGTAGCCATGTGGATTATCTTGCTAGGAGCCTTCTACCCACTAGAAAGCACAGATCTGACCTATGAAGTGAAAGAACTGGGGATTATAACCTGTTTCGATGTCCTCAAATGGGACATGCTGCCCAACTTCGCAGCCTGGGTAGCCTTTCTCCTCACACTATTTGTTGTGCTCTTCCTGATCCCTTTTCTTATAACAGTTGGATGCTATATTGGTACCATTCGGAAGCTTATTCAGACATCAAACAGATACGGTAACAGGCAGAAGACTAGATCCATATACCTGGCGATGATAGTCCTTTCGGTATTCATCACTTGCTTCGCTCCCAATAACTTTATCCTACTTGTGCATATGATCATCCGCCTATTTTATGGCAAGAGTCTGTACCCTGCCTACAAGTTGACCTTGTGCCTCAGTTGCCTCAACAACTGCATAGATCCCTTCATTTATTATTTTGCATCTAAAGAATTTTACCAGAAATTCATGCAAGTGTTTCGCCCTACGGTACTGCTCAGCGACAGTTTGGAAACCAGAAGGGAAAGCTTATTCTCTGGCAGGACCATGTCAGCCAGGTCAATGTCAAGCGGACCTATGGATGGATTAGAGGGAGTAAATGTTTATTTGCAAAGGCAGGAAAGTGTTTTTTAGCCTTAGACATCCCCAGAAGAAAGGCACCTGTTAGATCCATGAGTAGACACAGAAAACATTTCTTTTTGAATGGCTGCCCTCAAAATACCTTGCTCCAGTGACAGAACTCAAGCCATACTCATACTGCACATCCTACTTCAGTATTTTCTGGTAAGAAATGGAAGCATTAAAAGAACTGCGTTTATTCAAGAAGCCACTGATGCAAAATTAGGGGTTGACCTGGAATTAGTGCTACTGCATGAAACCAAGGCCTAAGTCTTGAACAAAAATTACTTTCAGGTTGTATGATTTCAGTGTTTAACCAAATGCTTATGATTCTCAGTGAATGTGAAATATTGCTGTATGTGAATGAGAGCATACACCGAAGTTGGATTTGGGGTAAGGGAGTTATTTTTCTAAGCTATGAGCTGTGTTGGGTTTTGGGGTTTTTTTAGGTTGGGTTTTTTTTAATGTATTGCTTTCTTATATTTCTATAAAAGAATGAGTAAAAATAGCTTGTTGTTTTACCATTAATGCATAATGCATAGCCACTGTGAATTCACAACCCTCGCCCAACTGTGTATCAGAACCAAATCACACTAACCTTTGCAAAGGTTAGGTTGACTCATAATATTTATTTGGATTTTATATAGCAAAATGTTTTATACAAGGAAAAGAAAGCTAGAACTAACAACATTTGAGACTACTTCATCTGCTGAGACTTCTTGAAGTTATTAATTTCTTAGGACAGTGGGGAGCAGTTTAAGAAACCAGATTTTCTCATATTGACCTACTACAGCAATAATGCTGCTGCTCATGTGTGACTGGTATCAACAAGTCATTTTTAGCAATTCCCTCATCAGAAAATTTAGCTTCGTACTAGTGCACGGACAGTGAGTTTATCTTCGTTACGGCAATGGTGTGGATTATTAACCAGATTTTCAGCTGGATACTTGAGAATTCAACCACAGACTGGAGTGATTCTGTGCCAGCAGAAACCAGCTGAAAACCTGTCCCTATGGGCAGATGTCAGAAACGCACTTCATTCAAGCGGGCAAACAGAAAGAAGAAGAAAAAATGAAAGCAAGGCTTGAGAATGGGAGAGGTACCAAATAGCCTGGAAGCCGGCGGATTGTGCAGGCCTGTGTTTGGGACTCCTCTCTGAAATACGCTTCTCCAGCTTGTTTGCATATCCTGCATCATGTCATGCTTCTCACATCTCAGCAACTGCCTGCGTGCTTGGAAAGACAACTCCTACAGAATATGGACTGAGGAGAAAGGCAAAGTTTTCCAGCAGTATTTATGGCTTTTCCCTACCCTTGTCCTTTGTTGACAGTGACGAGCCAAAAGACACCTGACACAGCCAGGCAAGTTTCCCCTCACAAGAGAGACAAAGCAATATGGCATCCTTTGGCGGCGCTGCGACTCCATCCAACACTGAGTAGGAGGCTGTCATCGACATCGTGGATAGTTGTTCAGACACCACATGCTACCTTTGCCTTGAGCAGACCTTTACAGCTTTCTGAGCTCCTCTGCCTAAGTAAAAGACAGCAGCCAAGGCCCTTACAATCTGCCTTTCTCCTTTGCGCATGACATGATTAAAACACAGTTTTCACTACTGAACACCATGAATTTCTTCATGATAGAGCCTGGATAACCATAAAATTGACTACGAGATATTTGCGTGTCCTATCTTCTGCTGAAGTACTCTCAGTTATTGGAGGAGGATAAATGTGAGTGGACCTAGTACTACCCTTCAAAAGCTATCCGAAGTGTTTTGTGGCACTTCACAGTGTTGGTTTTACTTGATCTATGCATTTCCTGCCCACAAGGCCAACCTTAATGATACATAACCTGTCCCATCAATTTGCCTGGAAGGTACCCTGCCCTACCAGCCTGCGTGCTGGGTACGTATGTGTGGTAAGATGAGCTTGCTACTGTAAATCCCCTCCGGTGTGCGGAAAGAGAGGAACCCACCAAATATATTCCTGTGTGAGTCTGGGGCTCTGAGCTCCTGTGTCAGCTCTAGCACGTGCTCCAAAATGCCTGCTTGTGCCAGGATCTCCAAAGAACAACGGCTCGTCCTAAGCAGTTCCATACCCACCAGGCAGAAATTCAGTTATTTTTGCAAACCTGCATAATAATTCAGCAGTGTGTGGTTTCACATTGCTGTTTAAGTCCCTTCGCCATCCACTTTCACAGAATTCCAGCTTTCTCACTATGAAAACTGTTTTCAGCATATTGCTCTGGCAGAAACCTTTTTGGAGGTTATACTGAAATCTCCCTCCTTTTTTTTTTTTCTTTTTTTTTAACATGCAAGTATATTTACAATGGAAACCATTAGCTCTCCTAGCTCTAATGCAGATTTTCACTTTGTTTTATTTTGAACCTGATCCCCAGGAACTTAGTGCCTCCTAAAATGTGCTGCAATGTGCCTGAACTGTAACTGACAACAAACAGAGCCAAAAGGGCAGAAACTTTGCACTTTGAACATCAACTGCTATATTTTGAAAAATACCCTCTTTTGCAAGAGAGGAAACATGCCTACAACTGACCAAAAGTGTTCTCTCCGGCCTCACACAGCTCTTCATAGCCCTTCATCCCCCCTCTGACATTGTCTAAAAAGGAACAGAAAGGATGCTAGGGGTTGACCTGCTGGGAAGCAGCACTGCTGAGAAGGACCTGGGAGTCCTGGTGGACAAGTTATCCATGAGCCAGCAATGTGCCCTTGTGTCCAAGAAGGCCAATGGTATCCTGGGGTGCATTAAGAAGAGTGTGGCGAGTAGGTCAAGGAAGGTTATCCTCTCCCTCTGCTCTGCCCTGGTGAGGCCACATCTGGAATATTATGCCCAGTTCTGGGCTCCCCAGTTCTAGAAAAACAGGTGTTTTGGGTTTGCATGGCGAGGTTTTGGTAGCAGGGGTGCCACAGGGGTGGCTTCTGAGAGAAATTGCTGGAAGTTTCCCTTGTGTCTGGTAGAGTCAATGCCAGCCGGCTCCAAGACAGACCCACCACCTGCCAAGGCCTAGCCCATCAGCAACAGTGGTAGTGCCTCTGGGGTAACATAGCTAAGAAGTTAAAATAAAAAGAAAAGGAGCAGCAGATTTTGGCATCCAGAGTGAGGTGATGTGAGAAACTCTGCAGACACCAAGGTCAGTGAAGAAGGAGGGGCAGCAGGTGCTCCCAGCACCAGAGCAGAGATTCCCCTGCAGCCCATGGTGAAGACCATGGTGAGGCAGGCTGTCCCCCTGCAGCCCATGGAGGAGGGATGATGGGGAGCAGAGATTCCACCTGCAGCCCATGGAGAACTCCACGCCAGAGCAGGTAGAGACAGCTGGAGGCTGTGAGCCCATGGGAAGCCCTCACTGAAGCAAGCTCCTGGCAGGACCTGTGGCTTCGTGGTTACAGGAGCCCATGCTGGAGCAGGTTTGCTGGTGGGACTTGTGACCCCATGGGGGACCCACGCTGGAGCAGTTCATGAAGANTTAGATTAATTTTTTTCTAAGTTGAGTCTGTTTTGCCCAGGACAGTAATTGGTGAGTGATCTCTCCCTGTCCTTATCTCGATGTACGAGCTTTTTGTTACATTATCTCTCCTCTGTCCAGTTGAGGAGGGGAGTGACAGAGCAGCTTGGGGGGGCACCTGGCCTCCAGCCAGGGTCAACCCAACACAACAGGGAGCTACTGGAGAGAGCCCAGTGGAGGCCTCCAGGATGATTAGGGGGCTGGAGCATCTCTCATGAGGAAAGGCTGAGAGAGCTGGGTCTGTTTAGTCTGGAGAAGAGAAGACTGAGAGGGGATCTGGTCAATACTTATAAATATCTAAAGAGTGGATGTCTAGAGGAGAGGGCCAGACTCTTCTCAGTGCCCAGTGACAGGACAAGGGGCAATGGGCACAAACTGGAACACACGAAGTTCCATCTCAACATGAGGTAAAACCTTTTCACTGTGAGTGTGACCGAGCCCTGGCACAGGCTGCCCAGGGAGGTTATGGAGTCTCCTTCTCTGGAGATATTAAAAACTTGCCTGGACATGATTCTGTGCAACCTGCTCTGGGTGATCCTGCTCTAGCAGGGGGTTGAACTAGCTGATCTCCAAAGGTCCCTTCCAACTCTTACCGCTCCATGAATCTGTGAAGGCTCGCTCAGGTACCTCTTCATGCCAGTTTACTAACTAGCCTGTAGTTAGCTCAGATTAGGCAAAATTCCCATTTGGGTCAGCGAGATTGTTTCTTGAGAAAGGAATACAGAAATGAACCCAATGACTGCAATCTTTTGAGTTTGATGGTGTATATCTTAGTAGATATGGTGGTGTTGGGTTGACGGTTGGACTTGATCTTAGAGGTCTTTTCCAACCTTAAAGATTTTATGATTCTATGATTCTATACTGTGAATTTTGGAGGGTATTTTTAGAGAGGAGGAGAAAAAATCATTAAAGTGGCCCAACATGCTGTTCTTTGACACTTGAAACATGTCTTTCTGGGGCACCATAAGGCAGCACGACTTCTACCCTCTTTGGTCATTGTGTGTGAGTTGACATACATGTATATATATATATATACACACATAAATATAGATTGCCACCTGAGAGGTTATTGAGAAGTTCACTTTTATATTGCCTTTGGTTTGGGGAATATGGGTCCTGGACAACATGCATACTTGATTGCCTCTGTGGTTAATGTACTTTTACTAAGAAAACATGAATGTATGGGCTCCTGTTTGTTGTTGGGGGCTGGGGTTCTTCTATGGTTTTGGCTTTTTTTAATTATTATTTAGCTTAGAGTTTTGTATATATAGTAATTAAAAAAAAGAAAAAACATTAAAAGGACATGATTGGAGATTCTTTCATTTGTTTGAACCTGCCATGTGTGAGAAACTTCCAAGCTTAGAAGAGGGCAGGGAAACCAAGTTATGAAATAAAATGAATCCGTTTCCCATTGCTATTTTGCTTTTTTTTAGATTTCTGTATCATTTTAAGTCTCATCTTTTCCCCAAGCATTTTGAAGATTGATTTTTTAATTTTTTTTTTATTTGCATACCTATTCATTTCTTTCTTTCTTTTTTTTTATTTTATCTATCTTAGAAGCTGGCATTGCTGTACCCCTTTCACACAAATATTAAAAGCAGCAATACTTGGCTAACTTGGAATCCTTTTCCTTGCCCAGTAGCTGCACCAAATACATATATTTTAAAATTTCAATGTATTTCTGAAGAGGGCTGCCAGCCAGAGCCCATCCCAGCCCCAGCCAGGTGCAGGGCAGCCGGGGACACTGGGGCAGCCCCAGCCCCGGCCATCGGGTACCTCCATGGGGATGGGCCAAGGCCAGGCTGGGATGTGGGGCCACAGCCGGGCTGGGCAGAGCTGTGGGGAGCTGGACACCAGCCCTGCTGCAGCATCACTGGGGCATGGTCTGATGGTCCTGGGAGGCTGACATGGGGTCCTGGTCCATGGGCAGGGTGGGAGATGACCCAGGGGGTGGGCAGGGACAGTCGGGACTGGTGGTGCCTTGATCAACGTTCACTAGACTGACTATGCTCCATTTTGGGTTCAGTATCTGTTTGGCTGCATCTGTGCTGACACATGAGAGGGCCAGATACCATCCTAAAGTCACTCAATCCTTTTTTTCCTGTTCAAAGTGTTTAAAATTACATGAGGTCCACATTGCTGCTCACCAGAGTGGTGTTACTCTAAGGCGATGCTGAAGGTATGCGCTATGTGCTCAAGGATGTGTATGATAGCATGAATGTTTGAGGGTGAAATTCAGCATTGGTAAGTGTGAAGTAACACACGTGGGGAAATTCAGTCACAGCTCTGTGTACCAAATCATGTTGCTCGGCAGTGACCACTATGAATCATAATACACAATTGCATGCATCAGCTCAACATTGCAGAAACCCATGGTTCACCGACACATTGTTTACTTCGTGCACTTTTGGTCTCTTAATCACAGATAGGATCTACAAGAACTGGAAAATGTCAAGAGAAGGGCATGTGGGATGGTCTAAGGTATGAATTTAAAACCTTACAAATTAGGAGTTGGACTTCTGGGTCCCTTCCAACTTGGCATATTCTATGATTCCGTGATTCTATGATTCTACAGCTCTATGAAATAGTTTCGGACTCCAGTTCAGAGAAGATAGGTAGGAAAGAGGTCTACAAAATCCTCAATGAAATACAGAAGCTGACAGGGTGAGTTTCACTGCCTTTGCCCAAGCAAGAACTGGGGAATAACATATGAAGATAATGAGATCCAGAGTCAAAACCACAAAAAAAAGTTAGTATCTCTTTTCGTAACACATAGTATAACTGAGGATCACCTTGCCAAGGACATTGTGGATGCACATAGCACATGGGTACTCTCTTTTCCAGAGAGACTGGGAAAGCACCTGAAAAAGAAACCCATTGTAGGTTACTAAACAGGCAAACCACAACAAACTCAGGAAAACCCCTAAGTTAAAATGGTCAGAGCTTGGACGAGTATTAAGGGGAAGTGCCATTATGTGATTGCCCTGTTCTTCCTTTTCTTGAAATGCCAGTGCTTGAGGCAGGACACCGTAAGCTGTCCTGCTGGACACTACAGCCCCTTGGCCCCACTCTAGCCAGTCTCATGCTCCCACGCAAGGCCTGCCAGAGCTCCCGTGCAGCCTGACCTCCTCCACCCGGCCTGCTGGGGTGCTGCCAGTGGGGAGCGTTGCCTGCTACCGTCTGGGAGGAGGCTATCCCCAAGTCAGGGAGGGAGCTGAGAGTGCCCCAGGGGGAGCCTGGGCCACAATCTTGGCCCTCTCACTTAGTTCTTTTGACAAGTCATAGAATCACAGGATGCTTGAGGTTGGGAGAGAACTCTGGAGGTCACCTTGTCCAACCTCCCTGATGAAGCAGTCCCTCACGTTCAGCTAAAGATGAACTCATGTATCATCCTTCAACAAACCCCTCTGACTGCTGGGGTTTTGCTTAAAGAATATTTTGCTTAAAGAATATCGTTATTTATTCCATTTCTAACCATCTTTTCTCACCTCAACTCTCATTCTTTCCATCACCCAACGGTCTTGATGGCTGCTGCTGCTGGAGCTGACTAGCAGCACACCTAATTGTCCTCTTGGGGTAGGGCCATTTGCAGTTGCTGGCTCTCTTCCAACTTCTCAGACAGCAGCCTTTTCTAGACTTAAAAGCTGTCATAGCTGCATTACTGAAGAGCATGATGCCCTGGCCTGAACTGTCACAAATACACTGGCAAATAACACCCTCCTGTCCCTTTGCTGAAAGAGCATGTAGCAAGGTCTTTTTCAATGACCTGACAAGTTCTAGAGAAGCTGATTTAGGATATCTATCAGTATGTTGTCCTGGCAAAGCTGATTAGGAGAATCAGTTTTATTGGCAAAATTTTTAGATGTACCTAAAGCCGCAGTTCTTTTAAGTGCCCGAAATGAAAATTCTAATATAAAATGACTCTCACAAGAATGACTAGGATATAAGCCTTGGTTATCGTACTTAGTAATTAAATCCATCCTGGGGAAAAAAAAAAAAAAAGAGGAACTCATTATTGGAATAAATCCTGTACTGTCTTTTCTCATTTATGTCGCCGTTCATAGTCTTAAGAGGAGTTACTGAGAGCAAATTTTCAATCATACTATTGATATATTTGGATGGCTTTCATTCTGGATTAAATTTTTGCAAGTAAATTTTCTCTTGTCAAATTTATAAAGTGTAATTACAGAGCACATACTAGAGTAGAGCATAATGCTTAGTTAAAGTATCTTTTTTCAAAGCTTGCTTTTGTATTTGACGAAAAAAAAAAAAAAAGCCCCTGCCTGCCTGAAGTCTGGACTCCTACTGAACTCCTGGTCTTTCATGACTTGGTTGCAAGTCTTATGACTTGTAGTATTTTTCCTTTAGGTCTAAACAGCTGAAATGTGTTATCAAATAGGGAGACTCACAGAATTCTTTAATTACAAAGCAAGAAGTTCAGAGCTGCCAGGCAGAATACCTTTCTAGCTTTTAGCATAAATAAGTATGTCAACCCCTTGCTCGACTTATCCTCGCTCATGATGATGGCCTGCAGTCAGTCTTTTCCTTCTGCAGAAATTTTCAGCACTGGGACTCTGATGGTCCTCTTTCCCCAGTTTCTGCATCACTGCCCACATGACCAGGCTCTGGCATGCCACAGTTACTCAGATGCAGGAGGTAAAATGCGTGTGTCGTCCTGCCGTGTACATTGTCCTGCTGGGAGCTGCCAAGGCTAATCATCCTTTGAAGCTTTCCCCAATATCTTCCACAAGTTTAACTGCTGTTGTTGGATACAGTGAGGTACCAGAAAAAATGGGCAAGTGTTTTGTTGCGTGCCTTAAATCTGAGGAAACTCAAAGGTTTGGCTGCTCTGCTGTATACCTGAACAGCCTTGTCAAAGGAGAAGGGACAACAGACTTAAGGGAGGTATAAACAGATTCAAAGTAGAGAGGGGAGAGAGACTGAAGAAGTAACCTCTGTGGCAGCGGGGGGAGAAATACAGTAAGTGAGAGTTTGGAAAAGTACCCAGAAAGTTAGTCTCTGCAAGAGACCAACTGCAGTTAGAGAATGTCTGTAAATAGTCTTCTTCATAAACAGCCAGTTTCGTTTTAGAAACGTGGAGCCCTTTCAGTATGAAAGCTGGAAAGCAGCAGCAAATATCCAGATCTCTGCTGTAAGGAAAGGAATGTGATTAATAGACAAATAAACCGCTACCTAGATACAGAGGAAACATCTCTCAGACAGACCGAGATCTCTAGAAATGTGGGCTCGCCAGGCAGAAAAGGTGCAACTTATCTGATCAAAAGTAGATACTACGCATTTTATTGCTCGGTAGCATTCATGCTGACTGCCTCCTCTGTTTCTGAAACCTCCGTGATAGCTGCTTTGGCTATTGGTTGCATTCAGACATCCAGATGTCGGTAGACTTCCATGTTACTATGGGGACACACCGCAAAAGAAACACTGGTATCCCGGGACTGTTACCACCTTCTTCTTGACAGCCATCTTCGGATTTTGCCATTTATGTGTTTATAACAGCAGTTCGTTTGTCTGATGGAAAGCCATGTAAGCTCATGACCTGGGAAATAATATTCCTGGGGACGTCAGCAAACACTTCAATAGGCTGCAGGTCTTTCTCACCTCCCAAGCCCGTATGGCTTCAGAAAATAAAGGCAAATATATGTTAAATGACTGGAAGCCTCTTCTCATTATTTACCTCTACAGAGAGACTACACCACCTCAATTAGAAACCCTCTGTGGAGGTATGATGGTTTTTTCTCCTTGAAAAAGTTTCAGCACTGAAACACTGATGGTTCTGTCTCCTCAGTTCCTCAAAGCTGTCCACAGGCTGACATTTTTCCCTTCCCTACTTCACCTTGCTTTCCATAGTATATGCAGAATGCATCAGTATCTCACCCCATTCTGATGAATAATGCAAACCAGTCTATACACTTTTACCAAAAATGTCAATATATTTGAGCTTTTTTAACAAGGCAAGTGCTCCCACATATTGCTGCTAAAACTAAACCTTTAAAGGAGTACAAAACTAAGATAAAACACAGCAAATAACTTTTCTTCAATTGATAAATCTGATCAAATTGAGAAAAGAAGACAAAAATAGACTTTAATCTGACAGTACTTACGCTAACTTTTTAGTTTCATATTCAATAAAGTTATTTGGGTTACAGGGTGGAAATATTCCTGTTCTTACAACCATGCAAATTTGCTGGAAGGGCCTTAAGCTCTGTTCCAAACATATCTTAGCACCTATTGATATGTTTATGATGTCCCTTTATCAGTGCAACTCTTTCAAGATGTTGCTAGACCTATTGACATTGACATTAGCTCCAATTGTCTCTCTAAGTACACACATGCATGCACACCCAGTTATATTAAGTAATCCCTACAGGTAAATCTAGGACTTCAGTGTTTGTGGTGGGTTGTCTTTAGCCCTGTAAGTAACAACTCTATAGAGCTTCTTGAAAGTTACAGTATGCAGCAAATATGTAGACAAATGATGTGATGCACTGCACTCTTGTGGACATTTAAATAATGAACATAAGTTCCACAAATGTTGTTGACCTTGGAGCCTGGGAATTCATTACCTGGAGAGTTGGGGTTCCAGCTGAGCCAAGAAACCTTCATCTTCATTTTCCCTAACTTTATACCATTGCCTTTGCAGTAATTATTATACCGTACAAGTAGAAGGAAGACTTGGTTTCCATAATTAGGCAAATATTAATTTATATGTTACATTATACATGTATACATGTGTTTTATATAAATACACACACATGTATAGCATGTGCCATGTTGTGTATATAATTATGCACGTTATGTCCACACACACATTTTTCCAAAAATACTTTATAAACTTATTTATGTGTTTTTCAAATATAAATAAATTAAAAACAGTGGTCTTTATGGTCTGATACACTATTTATCTTTCTCTATAGATAATGTGAGGGTTAACCAGAGTGAGACTGGGGCGATGCTGAGATGAGAGGTGGAAGCACTCCTGCAGCACATGCTAGCCATGGGACTTCAAGAGAGGCTCAGTGATGCGACATAATCTGCTGCCCCTCGAACAGAAAGATAACTAAAGATGTTGTCACCAAACACTTTCCCTCCTGTCCCAGTGATTACAGGGTTATTAGGCACTATCCTGTCTTCTTCTCTGAGGCTAATTGTTGGCCACCAGCTCACAGCACAGAGAAAGCAAGCAGCACATCAGAAGTTGCTTTCAGCAGCAGACACTGGGCTGTGGCAGCAGCTGGGAAAGACAGCGCTGGAAGTGTATGGAACTGTGATGCTAATTCTGTACCACATAAATTGTGATGTGCTTGCAGCACACCGTTTCATCCCAGAAGGGGCTATAGCACACAATTGATATCAGAGGGAAACTAGCAAGAAGGAAGCATTCTTTTCTCTCTTCCGCTCTCTTCTGCTGCTGTGGACCTGTCAGCTTCGTCCCTTGGAGGACACAGGGACAAAACCCTGTTGTTCTCTGCTCCTCTCACTGGGATTTAGTTAGGTTTGCAGTGAGATTGTTTTCAAGGCTCAAGGCTTCTCCACCTTGCAATACCTTCTCTGTGGCAGAGGCCAAAAGCAAAGCAGTTAGTCTGAAACCCTGACATCCCTTCTTTAATTGTTCTTGGAAGGAAACTCTTTACACTTGTTAAAGGAGCAGCTGCTGCCCCAGCTTTCACACATCATTCATGGTGTCCCAGACACACGCTTATTCTTGGATGTGCTTCATCCTTCTTCAGGCTCAACCCTAGATTTCCTCTAACAGAGTCTCAGGAGTCGGATTTTACAAAAGAAATTAATAAATGAAAGGTGCAGCAGCAGGATCAGCCTGTGCTGGGTGCCTTCAAAGAGAGGAACCCAGAACAAAGAAATCCCGGGCAATTACCCTGTCTTTTAGTCCAATGGTGATTTTTGGTCTGGGGTCATCTAACATCTAATTGAATTCTTCTTCTGTGTTCAGGCAGGCAAGCTCTTATCTTGTGGATTTGTAGTTTCAGCCGAGTACTGGAGCCTCCTTATCTTCCGGTTTACACTTCTTGGGCACCTGCCCTTGCTGACTAAACAGGGAGAATTGAAGAGTCCCAGACTTGGGAAAAACATGACCAAAACATTAGTGTGATATTAAAACACTTTCCCATGCTAAAAGACTAAACACAGCACTTGTACCAGCTGCTAGGAAAATTACTAAGAAAAATAACTACCACGGCCTCAAGGCTTCAGCAAAGCTAGCTACTCATACTAAGGAAAGCTAAGCAAATGGCACAAATCACACCATATTATAATCCTAAGTAATTTATTCTAATTAAAACTTACTTATTTATGTTAAACAACTAATACCCCTCAACAACACTATTTAAATCTGCTTCACCAGGGCTTGGATAACAATTTTTGTCTTGTTAAAAATGCTTTATGAATGGCCATGTTCTCCTCCAGGGCACTACTACACCCATGTTTGATGTAGCTGCTTCTCTTTGTCCCATGAGATGAACAAGATGCTGCCTGACAGGCTGACATTCCTCTGGTACTAGATATACTGCACTCCCCCCAGCCATTGTGGAGTTTCTTCACAGGCAAGGTATACTGTCATTTAATTAGTATGTGGGATAAACACCTTCAAATTAAGTACACATAAAAATATTTACAGGGACATTACACACTATACAGCCCACGTATGTAACTTGAAATCGAGTTTACTCTGAATTCCTGTGGTTTCCCCAAAATACCTCTATATGCTTGCAACACCAGTCTACTTCAAATAGAAAGGAAAGTCATTATGTAGACACAGTGAGTTATTGCAGGCCTTCCAAGTTGGATAGAACAAGAAGGAGGAGCATTTAGACCTGAGCAAAATAAAACTGTATTGATAGGGGTTCTTAAAAAATGGAGTATGAGAACACAGAGCTAAACAATAAGACTAGTGAAAGAAATCTAGGGTACTCGCTCCAAAAGCACTCCCCGAGTCTAGAAAATGGCTTTTGAAAGTCTTAGATTTTTCAGTAAAACTTCAGCAGTACTCTGCAAGAAGCAATGACAAAATAATTTGAGACTCAACGTGTACTTCTGTTTTATAGATCTTGCAAGCATCTGAATTTATTAAAAAAATCTAGAATACCCCCTTCATAACCTGTAAGTCTAGTTGAACAGGTAAAGCAAGCTTAACAGATCAAGGAGACAAAGTGTTATACGAAGCAGGTAACTGCTCAGAAGCCTGCTAGTTAAATACCAGTTGTACCTAAAAAGATAAAAATAAAACATAGCACAGGTAATGTTAAATGATACAACGATGTTTTTAAACAGAGGAGAGTTCCTCATGATTAACTGGTGAAACAGAAGCCATCTTTAAACCACTAATGTTCTTTTCCCTACAGCAACAGAAATAAGAGGTATTATTTGCATCGTGCACTGTGCGGACACATTGGACTATGGCGAGGATTTAAATGGCAGAAAGAGGCTGCTTGAAAAGTCCAAGTCTGAGCTCTTGGAATTAATGAGTTTATCCTAGAAAAGCCAGGCTGTCTTGTGAAAGGTGAAACGTTTCTCCCTCTCACAGTAATGTCCCTAGGGTTCACTATCTTCTGTTCTCCAAACGAGTAGATCTTGTGCTTGCACAGATGACTCCAAGAAATAGCACACCCTGGCTGAATACCTACACTCATTGCAATATACATAAAAGTAGGTGCAAGAATTTGGTCATCATAGTGTTCTTTACATGCTGGAAGGTATTACTGTGATGGCCACAGCAAAAATGTGTAGGCAGAAAAGCAGAGAAGTCCAGAACAAAAATATCAAGGAAAGGTCTCTGCAGTTCAGAGTTCTAACTGCTATTTTACTTTTGTTCACAATACCTCAGATATTTGAGAAAGTCAACAGTTTCATAACCAACCTTGGACAAGCTAATCTTTGACTAGCGTAGCCAGCCAAGACAGAAACTTTTCTGATAACTTCTGGTGTCATTGATCTTCACCTCGGTCAGCTCGCTGCAGCCTCACACTCGTTCTGCCTGACTCTTGCAAGGCTGCTGTGGAGCAGTTAATAATGATTTCTTGTCAAACCTCTCCCAACTGCGGTAGCTTCTGTGATTTTGTCCAGCTTGCTGACACAGGGTTCTTTGAACCCACATTTAGACCAGCAAAAATTAACACAAAGGTAAATAAAAACGTGTATTTTAACAGCTTCATGGTTTTGCCTTTTAAATAAACTAAATGACTCTTTGTCAAGTAAGTGTATCAGAATAACAAATTTAGTAATTATCTCTCCTTAAAAATAGTAATCTAAAAGCCACATCTCTTTTTTTTTCACATGAAAATTTCTTCTAGCAATCTCCGTTTTTGGACATTGTCTGAACTTTCATGGAAAAGACTCTATAGAAATTCCATGTATTTCTTTTATTTAATTATTTATTTAACCTTCCAGAAGTCTGTTGTGCAAATCAGAGGCTCAGTATGTAAGCAGGATTCAGCCAAGGGAGGCAAGTCATGCTGGTCTTACCCTGCAGTTAATGGGACACCACGCGTAAGAAAGATGAGTTACGCTACAGGCAGCTCTACAGGCTCTGCAGGTGACTAGAGACCGATCTGTGTCCCGCTACTGCCTATCAAAACAAGCTGTCAGGAACAGAAGGCATTCTGTCTTGTCAAGTCTGTTCTTTATATGTATACGGGTGTTGGGTTGGAGCCACAGCTTCAGTGCCTCGTTTCTGTGCCAGTGAAACTACACTGGAAGACAGAATAAAATGGGAAAATCAGGCCCATTGGTTTGAGATGGAAAACTTTGCATTATTGTCTTACTCCTCTGAAGTGTCTGAATTTAGTTTATCAAGCTTGCTTGTATCCCACACAAAGCAAGGCACAGTATAGAAAGATGAGTCTGGATAAGAAGTGTGTCCCAAATCCTAGCAGAAATTGCAATTTCCTTTTCTTTGGTTACTTGATGAGATCCTTGTCCTTTTATTCACTTGAAAATTATATTAGTATCATACGAAAGATACTTTGGTTTCCATTTCTGTAGCATGTTTCAAGCCTCCTGGTTTGCAAGGAGCAATGTGACAGTTCACAGCCCTGAAAAAAGAGCAGTGACTTTGTTCTGCCAGGCTCTGTGACCACCACAGAGTATTCCTCTCCTTGTTTCACAGAGGCCCTTTCTTTCTAGTTGGCTCTCCAGCTATCCCAGAACTACTTTCAGTATTATGGATTTGTTGAGGGCAGCTGTCTACATTCATAGCTGTATTTAATCTAAGCATTTACTTCCATTTTCCATTCAGTATAATTTCGCTAGGTTCTTAGCGCTTTTTCTATTATTTGAGCAAAAACATCTTCAAAGGTAAATCTTCAGATGTTCTTTCAAGTCACTGCTACGCATTAAAAAAAAAAGAATCTGTTTTCAAAATTTAAATTCTGATACCTGGGATGAAGAAAAACTGTTAGGTTATGGTGACAAAGAGCTGATCCCTGGGCACCGTGACAGGAGCAGGAGGCTGAGGGCGGGGGGAGCCCCAGCAGCCCCCTGCACCAGCCCCTCCTGCTGCCACATCAGACCCGTCTAAGGTCTGCTACTCAAGGGGCCCACACGGTATACAGGCAAGTATGTGTGTATGTGCATGCATATATATTTTTCCCTTCAACAGACCTTCAGCCTTCATGCCCAGGTGGCCAAGAAGGCCAACAGCATCCTGGCCTGTATCAGGAATAGTGTGGCCAGCAGGAGCAGGGAGGTGATCGTCCCCCTGTACTCAGCCCTGGTGAGGCCGCACCTCGAGTACTGTGTCCAGTTTTGGGCCCCTCACCACAAGAAAGACATCGAGGCCCTGGAGCGTGTCCAGAGAAGGGCAACGAAACTGGTGAAGGGGCTGGAGCACAGGTCTTATGAGGAGCGGCTGAGGGAACTGGGCTTGTTTAGTCTGGAGAAGAGGAGGCTCAGGGGAGACCTTATTGCCCTCTACAGTTTCCTGAAAGGAGGTTGTGGTGAGGTGGGTGTTGGTCTCTTTTCCCAAGTAGCAAGTGATAGGACTAGAGGAAACAGCCTCAAATTGCTCCAGGGGAAGTTTCAGTTGAATCTGAAGAAAAATTTCTTCACTGAAAGGGTGGTCAGGCATTGGAACAGGCTGCCCAGAGAGGTGGCGGAGTCACCATCCCTGGAGGTGTTCAAATAGCCTGTAGACGTGGCACTTTTGGACCTGTTTTAGTAGACATGGTTGGTGTTGGGTTGACAGTTGGACTTTATGATCCTAGAGATCTTTTCCAACCTTAAAGATTCTCTGATTCTATGATGCTATGATCCTGATGAGCCAGCGAAGGGGAAGAGACCTTTGGTGCTGCTTGTGCCCGTCAGTGCCGAGCGCGCCTGCCTGCATCGCCATCTGTGGCTTGCCACGCACCTGCGGACACGTGCTGCACAGCGTGCGTGTCTGTCTGCCTGCCGGCGACACGCTCAGCGGTGGGACCTGGGGGCACGGAGCTGTGGCAGCCTCGCCACCGTCACGCTACTGGATTGGGCAACCCCTAAGACAGGCCATGAGACATACGGTCCACGAGACCGATGTTGTGAGACCCGATTATTCAACGCAAACCTCTATTTTAATGACTGGCTGTGGTTTTTAATGCTAGACCACGTATTTCACTTTCTCCCTAGCCCACTGAGAAAGCACACAGCATCACACGATTTCTAAGTTAGTGGGAATAAGCCTTGAGTTTTCACATTGGATTTTAGAAAAAATATGAGTAGAAATTCACTTAAAAGGCCAAACAGGGGATATCTAAGATCTGCATCACATCAGATGATGATAATAGCTCCTTCCGACCAAAGCAATGGATGCTATCACCTCTGTGCCAAATAGTTCACTCTACAATTACTGGGGCGTGGGGCGGGCTATTACACGCGGCTGCTGGCACAGAACCCGCCTGCAGTGCCTAGTCCCCCGTTCACGCCTGCCGCTAGGTGGGTTAAGGCTAACCACTGGTAACGCTGCAACTTCCCGTGCGGTTACCCCGCCCCTGCAGCCGTGCGCCCGGCGCGGTGCGGTCCTCACACACCGGGCCCTTGGCAGCGCAGGCCGGCTTCCCACAGCGCCCACAGGCCGCAGCCGCGACCGGCCAGCCGGCCGTCCCCGCTCCCGTTCCCATCCTCGGCCCCGAGGGCTGCCCGCCCTCTTTCGCCCCGTGGGGCCTCCGCGGCAAGCTGGGACGGTCTCGGCCCGGCTCCGCCCTGCGGCCCCGGCGCCGTATAAAAGCGCTGCCACCATCTCCCG
>VWZZ01003979.1:88952-119152 GCA_013399095.1 Psophia crepitans
CGTCCCCGCCTGGCAGCCTGGGCAGAGGCGTGCGGCCCCGGGGGCGGTCGGAGCTTCCCGGCAGCGATGCCGCCCGGCTGTGGGCGCCGTTCTGCGGGGCCCCGAGCTGCCCGCCGGCTCCCATGCTCTTCTTTTTTTTTCCTTTTTTTGCCTTTTGTCAGTCCAAATTCTTTTTGGTCAGGTTTTCTCTATATGCAGATACGTGTGCGTCAGTTCTGTGTGCGATCGGATTGGTATGAGAGTGGATTAAAGTATTTTGCTGACAGGGAGGTGGTGTCATCAAACAGAAGACTTGTTTGGGCTTAAGATCCCGCAGTGAAGTAACTTAATGTACTTCCAGTGTGCTTGCTTTACATTCTTAATACCTAAACGTCTGAAAACTTGACTTAGGCTGCTGAAATGCATCAAAACTTAATGGAATTAGTATTAAAGGGGCAGGGGGAATAAGGTAGGTGTGTCTCCTGTCTGTAAAGCGCTTGTGGAGCACAAAGGCGGCATAACCCACCATTCGTGCCCTTCAGCCCCTGCGGAGGAACGTGCAGGCCTCGCTGGGCAGGCTGCAGGAGGTTTGAAGTGGCACTCTGGTGTTACAATGAATCTCATCTAGATTTATGTAGTGTTGCTATTCTGTTTGGGAGAAGCTGAAACGAAATGGGAAAAAGTAGTATATTCTTTCCAAAATACGGAGTTGTGGAGAAGTACCAAGGTTCAAGCATGCACTAAGCTAATAGAAGTACCATGTGCCTGCTGGGTCTAGTAAATTTACAGGTATAACCTGGAGGCCACAAGTAGGAATAGTTTTTTTGACAAAACCACACAGAAGCTGGTTCTTGTTTTCTGTTTATCATGTGTAATAGCACATAAAGTGTGGGTGGAAAAGCTGTCAGAATGTGTACTACTAGTGCACAAGTGCTGTGGACGGATTGAATTAAAAACAATCCAGGAGTAGAACAGTCAGTTTATGAAGTTGTAAGTTTTATACTCTTACATTTTTATAGGAGAAGTGCTGGCGTTTTTTTCCTCTGTGTGTTTGGGGGGTATTAAAGTGGAAGAAAGAGTAAAAATCAGATTTAACAATTAGTATGTCTTGGGAACAACTTTTAATAACAAGATTAGATTTGACTATTGCTTTCCTTTGTTACAGGGCCTGCGGTTTGAGGTGGTTCCGTCCTGGTTTAAGGAGACACTTGAAAAGTCATCTTTTGCAGCCCCTTATGAGTACGCTGTGGAAACAGCAAAACAGAAGGCTCTTGAAGTAGCTAACAGAATGCATGTAGTAAGTTACCAGCTATTTCAGCAATGAGATTTTTGTCTTTAAGTGGTGCATGTCACCATGACTCAATTTCCCTCTTAGGTGGTCTCTGAGTGCATTTTCCTCACTGAAGGGAAATGGATGTTTTTCTGTCATTTATGAAAGCCAGTTTCCTGAAATTAACTCCCGTAATCGAAAGAAGGTCTCATGCCTGCAGTTTGGGCTTTCCATAGACAGAAGTGGCTTGCATCTCTTGTCAATAGCACACCTACTCTAGCTTGGGATATATGCTTGGTAGTTCATTCCAACAGTCAGGTGTGTGGCTGGACAGTTGTTCATTACAAATACCTGGAATGAAGAAATCGTGGAGGCAGACTCTATGTGAAAACACACTGATGTGAATCTGGTAGTGTTCCTTGAACAGTAGCGTGGTTGAACACCTGTGACAAGAGAATAGCTCAGAATGTGAGTATGTATGTGCCGGAGGAAAGCAGAAAAAGAAAGATTCTATTCTAAAGCATTGTGGGCAAAGAAAGGCAATTTTCATTTCAAGAAGGGAGAAACTGATGTGATTTCAGGTTGCATAGTCAAGGTATCCATTTTCTATACTAAACATTATCAAAACCAGTTTTACAGCTTATACCAGCGGTGGCATATTTGACTGCTGCCCTTGGTTGTGATCACTTGTATTTGAGCACATAAAGCTGTTCTCTACCAGAACCTATTTAGAAGTCTAGCTGATTAGATCCCACAAATTGTACCACAATATAGCTCTGTAAGAGAAGAGTACGTCTACTATTGTCGAACCTCTACTGATGGTAGAAAAAGAATGTCGAACGCTCTAAACCAACAATGTTGTCAGATGTCGCCATTCTTCAAAGCAAATATTGCGTGATCTCCGATGTAAATCGTTATCCGGGTTTCTGTCGACTACTTCTCAGAGAATCGTGTGACATTAGCAGAGTCAGCCTCGCTGACTGAGTTAAATTGGGCTCTCATTGCAAAACACTATGCTCTTGATAAATGATAGTTCAGTGGATTTCAAAATGCTTCTTCACACAGGAAAATTTTTTGACAGCTTTAATTAGGTCTACTTAAAGCACATCAACAGCCTTTCTATAATGATCACAGTTACAGAAAAATTTCCTATCTTGCTGTGTTAAATAATAACCATATACCTCCTAACATGCTGGTAAATCAAAACTCAGCTATAAGAACACATACAGTTTAAAGCCAAGATAAAACTACAAGGAATCTTTACATCACTCCTACCTCTCAGTTTGCCAAAAGGGACTGTATGTGTTACCTTTTGAGAGAGGGAAGTAAAGCGTAGCTAAAGAAAGTGGGTTTTTTAAGCAAAAGTTGCCTTGGAAAAATTATTCTAGAGAGCTTCAATGCTCTGTCTGCCACCTTGAAGATCAGGTTGACCTTTGAGAATGCTGTTAGTTCTTTACTGACTGCATTTGTTCATCAGTAACGTGTTCATCAGTAACATGTCTTGGGTCAAAATCATGACCTGAGAATGGTCTGCTCAAGCCTCCTGTTTTTTTTACTTTCAGGGGGATGTGAATGATTACTATTTTGTAAACAGTGCAAAAGGGGAAACTGTCTTGTTTTCAGGTCACCGTAGAGCCCTACTTAGGTTTTCTTACCTTAATTTTTAAAAGATTTTGCTCTTTCTACATCTTTTGAGAAATATCTTTATGCCTTTGCAGAAACACCTGAGAACACCTGATGTTGTCATAGGAGCTGACACTATCGTGGTAAGAAGTCTCATGTGGTTTACCATTGTCTTCATTTGTGACAAACGTAGAAAATACTTGTATCTTTAGGTTTAAAGTGAAAGTTTGAAAACTGTCTTCACAAGAAGTTATACCTGCAATATGATGTATTTTACGGACTGGGTTTCAGGGTTTTTCTTCCCAACAAGGCGATTTTTGCTGGTTTTAGTGCCAGAAGCCTTGCTGCTCTTTTTACAGAGACACTAGTATCGTATAAGTGTTGCCTTGGATCCTCTAGTATGTAATGGAAATTCTGTTGAGGCAACTGTTGACTGTCAAGAAGTGCAGATCTTGTGAACTGTTCAGTGTTGTACCTTGTAGTGGGCATCACCTGTCATCTTCACACAAACAGTGAACAGTCAGGACAGAAGAAGCTGAATTATCCAGTTTTGGTTTTTGAGAGCTGCAGCCACTGGAGGGTAGAGTGTTGCATGTGTTATGTGCTTGACACTAAATCACCTGTTCTACCAGAGTATCTGTGTCTCTTGCTCTCCTCAGTAGACTCTGAAGCCCTGGCTCAAATCATGGTTTAAACATCATTTCTGACCTCAGTTTCGGAAAAGAACTGAGTACTGTGTGCAGTTTTGGGTGCCACAGTGCAAGAAAGACATAGAGCTATTGGAGAGTGTCCAAAGGAGGGCCACTAAGATGGTGGTCTAGAGGGGAAGACTTATGAAGAAAGGCTGAAGTCCCTTGGTTTGTTCAGTCTAGAGAACAGAAGGCTGAGGGATGATCTCAGCGTGTCCTATGGCATCCTCACAGTGGGGAGCGAAGGGGGCGGATGCTGATCTCCTCTCTCTGGTGACCAGCAACAAGAACTCGTGGGAATGGCATGAAGCTGCAACAGGAGAGGGTTAGGTTAGATATCAGGAAAAGGTTCTTCATGGAGAGCGTGGTCGGGCACTTGGAACAGGCTCCCCAGGGCAGTGGTCACAGCACTGAGCTTGGCTGAGTTCAGGAAGCGTCTGGACAATGCTCTCAGTCATCTGCTCTGATTGGGCTGGTCCTGTGTGGAGCCAGGAGTTGGACTCGATGATCCTTACAGGTCCCTTCCAACTGGGGATATTCTGTGATTCTATGAAAAAAAAAGAAAAAGCAGCACACTGACCCTCTCTTTCCGTTTTAGACTGTAGATGAGCAGATCCTGGAGAAACCAGTTGATAAGCAAGATGCGTATAGGATGCTGTCAAGGTCTGTATTTTTAAGTAAGATTCCAAATATGTATATTATGCTGTTTTAAAAGAAGCTGTACAGATTCCTTGATGTATATGAAGAATTCCATGGATGCAAATTTTTCAGTCAATTTTAAACAGCGTAAGCCAGTTCTGCCGCTGAAAACGTTAGATGTGTTATGTTACCCACAGCTGCTTAATCTTGCCCCTTAACCTTAGGAAGCTGCTCAGGGGCATAATGAACCGTTTTGTTTTCACTTGAGTTAGTTTTCTAAGTCACTCCTCACAACACACTGTGTGCTTCAGCTGGTACAGTAGGGGGAGATATGGAGAGAAATCATGATGGAAAGGCAGACAGAACTATCAGAAGTGGTTTGAGGTTTGAAATTTAACGGAATATTGCATTTACAAAAAGGATGTGGTGATACGTGTTCATGGACAAGTGTTTTAAATTCTGTAGTTTGAGGAAGAAAAAATTACTTCTGTCAGTGTTCTCCATGGATGGTGGGCTGGTGGCTTTTGAGGCTTCTGCTTTTTTCCTAAAGGATACTTCTCCCTGCAAGCTTAATGTTTCTTGTAGCACTTTTTAAATTAAACCCAAACAGAAAAAAAAAAAACCAAACCCAAAACCCTGAAACCACAAACCACCAAGTCAATGCTAGTCACCGCTTTTCTGAAGGATGAGATGTGATGAATTCAGTAATCACACTTTTTTTTTATGGGGGTGAGTATGGAATAGTTGCACTACTTGTTACACCAGTTTACATTCGAACTTGGGCATCTCCTAAAGAGAGAAAACCTACCAAGCTACTTGTATGGGAGTTTTGCTCTGTAAGTCTATTTTAGATTTAATTTTCTTCATTGATGGCTTAGGTTGAATTTTTAATCCTTTGTGGCATGTTACTAACTTATAAGTAGTAGTCTTAAAAAAAAAATAAAATGGCAGCACTGTATTTTATTAGTAGGAGATTCTCAAAGGAATCTGTCTGGCAAGAGATTTAGCAACTAGTTTAACTACTTTTGCTTAAAATCATGCCAAGTTTGGATAGTTCAAAAATAGTATTTTTATTTTTTTAAACAGAGCAGCTTACTAACACACAGAGGTGTGTTTGGCTTTTTTTTTTTTTAGTTCAGTAGGTCAATTTCTTCAACATATATATGAAATGCACTTGGAGTTTAGGTATTTATAACTCCTCTTAATTTTGTTCTGTATGAACAGGAAAAAATGCAGACAAGATGCATACTTGCATGTATACAGGTGTTAGATTAAAATTTTTACTCGCTGCTTCATCTTAGAATTCCTTATGTGGAATCTTGTGGGGGATAGTGCAAAATACTGTTAATTCCATCAGATAATAGCCTGGCAAATCTCTGGGATACTATTCCTTAACTAGTCTCTTCAAAGATTGAAGTTCTCATGCACTTCCATTGTGTACACATTAGATTAATAAATTTAAAGCCCCCAATTAATTGGCCACAGTGTGGCGCTCTCGAGCCACTGCCAGGGGGAGCCCCTGGGCCTGGTGCAAGAGTGAATATGGGCTGTCTCCTCTGCGTTCTGCTTCTCTTACTCTGCTTGCCGTAGGATCCCTGGGGGCCAGTCTGCATGAAATCAGTGCGTAAGCTCTGGTTGCCTGTCACTTGTTGATCTAAGTTGCATCACCTAGTTATTTATTGGCAGCTTTCAGTGAGGACGCCTGTGATGGTAGTGTTTAGGCTGATTGGTTTTTCCTATGCATTTGAGGTAGTGACTTCTCCCTGTCTACAGTAAATAAGCTGATACCATGGACTTCTCTTCTAAATGGTGGACCTCGGTACAGGTGAGATTTTGGAGACTTGCAATGACTAAGTCTCTTGATAGTACTTTTTTGTTTTGCCAATGTCTTTTCACTTTTTTTTTATTTCAATATGTTTATTTAGGATATGTGTCAGAGCCAACAAGTGGTGTCTTAATATAACGGTCTGTTTCTCAGGCTGTAGTAACATAATTCCATTTTTGCACATGACAGATTTCATAAAACCATTGCTTAATGCACTTTTTCTTTCCCTGACAGGTTAAGTGGGAAAGAGCACAGTGTGTTCACAGGAGTGGCTATTATACATTGCAGCAGTAAAGGTACATCTGTCGTTTTATTAAAACTGTGTTTCCTGTAAAAACTTCTTGCACACAGTTTGAATTGGCTTCCTAATCAGTATAAAAATTATCTATATTTAAAACTCCCCACAAAAGCCAGCTTTCTTACTGTATTCAGTTTTCACACAGGAAGGAGGATGACAAAATAAAATAGACTTGAGAATTATCATCTCTGAAAGCTAATGATTCTATGGGATTAATTAAAAGACCAGCGTAAACTATGGGAATATCTAAATGAAATTCAAGTAAGGCACTACAGACTGTGGGACTGAGCAGAGTCTGATCCATATTAATTTATTCCTGTGTTCTGTGTACACTAGCTGATGAATACAAGTGGTTGCTGTATCTGTAGTTACTTCATTTTTCGGTAAATAAAGGAAGCTTTAGAGCCCTTTTTTAGGGGATTAGTAAAGTAAAGGCTTAATGCCTCATATTGCTCCCTACAGTTCATTAACAGTAAACCAGTGTTTTCCATCAGATAATTTATGTAGTAACCAAGTGGGTTTTGAGAACTGTACCATTAATGAGTGTTTGGTTTGAGGGACTTCCTCTGCTAATTAGGCCAATATTCTTTTAGTGGGACTTTTGCAAGGACTGTTTCTCTGAAATTTCACTAGACATAGTATTCATGTAGAAAAATTATTTACAGCTTGAATCTTTGCTGGAATGATTGCTCTTAACTCTTGTAACAGAAATAAAAGCAGTGATCCAGTACCCTCACTAACATGCTAGTACAGTTAGAGCTGCTGCAAAAGAAATAAAACATGTCATCAAGGGGTTCCTGTGAGCAGTCCAGCAAGGATAATGATGCCTTTTGTTGTTTGCTCTAGGAAGATTGTACAAGTGCACACAACTGCAGTACTGATGCTGTGACAGCATGTCTTATTTGAAGTTTACAAATTTAAGCCACATCATATTCAGATGAATAAAAATACCATAAGTTTGCGTATTCTCCAAGTGATGAAATCAATGGAAGAGTATTTTAAAATACATTTTTACTTTTAGTTTATAATTACAGTGCTGTTAAGTACCACATACGTGATACAGATGGAATTTTCAACTTGAGCGGGTTGGGTTTATCACTACTGGAAGACGTAGTAATCTGTCTTCATACGCAACAACTTCTTTGTTTCATCTGGGTTATTAAATGTATTTTCAACACTAACACCATTAGCAGTTGGATAGTATTTTTCCCTCAGTAGGTACTGTGGATCTTTCATACACCTCAAGAATTTCCACTGCTATCAGAACGGAGGTAACAGAAGATGCTGACCTTGATTTTTATAGGAAGACGTAGAGAACTAATAATCCATACTATGCACACTCATTTGTGCAAGGCTCTTTCCTTTTGAGCACATTTTGGAAAAGCCTCCATCTGCAGTGGTGCACACCCAGGTGTGCAGTACATATTGCACCTCTGGCCTTCTGTCAACCACTTCTAGATAAAGAAGTCTGAAATAATTTAAAATGGCACTGATGGGCTGCTGGATGCCAGAGTCTGCGGTGCAGACACTCACATTCAAGCATTTATAATGGCTACGCGTTTAAGTGATGTGTTGTTAAGAGTTCTTTGACAACAGCCATAAAGGTAGAAGGGTGTCTGTAGCCGCCTTTGTACTCCTTGCTGGATGTGTATGCTAGCGGCGTATTAGTATACTGCATAGCTCTGCATAAACATCCTTAATTTAAGGGTGCATCTCCAACACAGGGAGAGCAACCTGTTAGTCCCCAAACAGGACTGCAGAGGTTGAAAGTGCAAGCTTTTACTTTTTTTGGGAAGTTGTCTTCTGTCCCTAAAGAGTGTTGTTAGTCATTTCATACTTCTGTGTAGTATCTTCAGTTTTTCCCAAGCAAAAATGTCAGATGACTACGAACTGAAATACAATTGAGATGTTACGCTTTCTAAACTACAATTTCTGTTTCTAATATGACCTCTTCCTTTCTGTAGATAATCAGCTGGAGACAGAAGTCACTGATTTCTATGAAGAGACTAAAGTAAAATTTTCTGACCTGTCAGAAGAGCTCTTATGGGAATACATCCACAGCGGGGAGCCAATGTAAGTAAGAGCCTGAAGCTATCACGCAGTACTTGAGAACAGGCCTTCGGGTACGTTATTAGCCACCAGCATTTTCTCCTGTGAAATTTTGCTGTGTATCTATATAAGTGATAGCATGGGTGACACAAGGTGAGTGTTCTATTCTGCTTTTCTAGAACTGTGATTCCTCCAGGGAAAGTGAGATACCTTTTTAGTACCCTAAGAAATCTGATAAGTCAGGACTGTTGAGATACTCTGGATTAGAGCAAGCGCTCATGTGATATGCAATTACCTCTCTGTTAACCGAGGCATTCAGGGAGCTTGGATACCTGCGACAATGGATAGTTCTTGTTAAAAAACAGGCCAATAGAGTGAGTATTGGATAATCAGGGTATTGGAGGACTTCACTGAAAGAAGCTAGAACTTGGTTTATTTAGTTTATCAAAATGACACTGCTCTGATTCAAGAAATGCCAACTTTATTTTCACTTATTCTTGTGGCCAGTGTATACATGTTCTTATGGTGTGATTGCCTTTTAGCTTACAAATTTCCTCTGCCCTTGCAATACAAACAACATTGATTCCACATAAGGAGTAGGCTGAGAACAGAATGCCTAACTACTCCTAAAATGAAGTTGACTAGATTGTTTAAAACAAAAAAGAGAGTACTTGGAGTCTTACATCGAGGGAGTGTTTGACTTTACAGAATTTGCCTTTCTTTTGTGTTAGCTGAAGCTTAGTGAAGGCAAATCAGGTCGTAGTTAGCACTATGGACTGCATATCTGGTGATCTGAGGTGAACTTTTGGCTCTAACTTCAATTCTGACTGTGTAAGAATATCATTCGTGGTTCTTACACGCCCTTGTGCTATAAAACAATACAGTCATGTTTTACTGGGGAAAGGGGAAGCAATGTAGACTTTGGATTTATTTAAGTGTTTATATGTAAATGATGAGGTGTACTTTCTGAACACATAAGGCTCCCAGCATATGAAAGAGACCAAAGCTAAACTGGATTATGCAGAGAAGAATCTTTGGCCAAGAAGACAGTTTGTAACAGAAATTCCTAGTTAGGTTTTTGGAAGGTGATCTTTAGTATGCAGCGTGTCAGAAAGTTGCCATTTGAGGGAGGACCATGGATTTTTAGGAAGAATGTTAGGTTGAAAAATATTTTGGAATATTCTGATTAGTTTCTCTGGAAGAGAATACACTTTAGGAGTACTGTGCTGCAGCAAAATGGTTCATGAGCAGTGCTGGGTAATTGTGTTCATTCTGCTAAATAGGTGTGTTGACAACAAGGGTTCTTCAGGGACCAAAGGTTCGAGAATGTATTTCATTACTCTCTGGAGCAGAAGCCAATCTATCTTCATTCATATAATCAAGAAGATAGGAACCATTTGCTCTGGCTGTGCGAAGGAACTACTAAATAAGTGTCCTGTAAATTTTGCAAAACATTAAGTGTCTCCTGGAGGGTGTTTTTTGGTTGTTTTTTTGTCACCTCCTCCATGGATGCCCACACTGGTTACTCATTCATGTGCATACAGGTTTTTCTGAACACTATTGCAATTCAAGTGACTAGTTGTTTGGTTTTTCAATGACAACAAAATTTTGTGAAATCATATAAGACTTAATAATCACACAAAACATTTGACTTTGGTGCTGTCGAGGATTGGATTGAGGTCATCTTACAGCAAGCAGAAAATTGGTGTATAGTGTTTTAAAAATCAGTCACTGGTGACATGGACTAATTTTAAAAGTATATATCTGACTTCAAGTATGAATAAGGAAGGAGGGAAAAGCACTATCGTAAGGTGTACTGTGATGAGGTTATAAAAACCCTCGAAAAACTTGACTGCAGAACGATGGCCTTTCCGTTTCTGTTTTATTCCTGTTTCTCTTTGCAAGTGAGGGTTTTTTGCCTGCTGGCAGGGTCTCCTGTTTTCTGGCTCTCTGTAGAAAAAGGACTGGACCATAGTAATCCTAACTGTTTTGAGCTTGTTTAATGAGTAGACTTAATTTCTGCCAGCCTCTTTGACCCAGCTTTTTATTTTGTAATCTTTTCCTTGTGAACAACTTCCTCTGTCTCTGCTCACAACTTCCAGTCTGAAGATCCTGTGCGGTTTTTGGTAGCTCTGCTGTGAATGGTGGCAACGAAACCAAAGGACCCTACTGCACTCTGGGACAGAGGTGATTACAGAAGCTGGAGCTCTACAGTTCCAGACTTAATTATGAAGTAATGAAATGTAGAATGTAAATGTCTAGCTTTTCCCTCATATGCTTTCTCTTAAGACTTATTTTCTTCAAAGCTATAGCAAATGTATCTTCTAGATTTTACAAATAACTAGTCTCTCAGCACAGATAGCTTGAGGGTATCAGCTCTTAGAGCAAAAATCTTCCAGATGCAGGATTACAGAAGTAAAGGGAGCTGTACTGTTCTTCTAGAATTAACTTTGAGTCTTGTTTTTAATCTATCATGTTGCTACAGTTGACTCCTCTGTATGAAACAGTTGTTCTACATTCACCAGAACTTACTAGCAAATCTTTTTCTTGTACCTGCCTATCTTTACAAGTTCCTTTGCAAATGGAAATGCATCTCTGACTGGTTCTGTGATGTGTGTGTGCTGACCACGCATCTAGCTGTTGCCTCTCCCAAGCGAAAGGCAACCAAATTCTACTTCTCCTTAACCTCTGTCATGCCAGTAGTTTTTGTCTCTGTGCTCTACAAAAGCTGTAATTTCACATTTAAAGAAACTAAAGGTGGGAGCTGTGTAATTTGTAGATATGTAAAGTAGAGATAACTAAACTTGGGTATCCAGTCAACTAACTAATAGTTGATAGAGCTGCAAGAAGTTAGTGTACAGCTTCTAATGTATTTTAAGTCTTTGCTTCAGCAAAGATGAATTTTGTCACTGAAGTACCTATACTCTTCTGACTGTTAGTGAAGCCCAGTCACTAGCTCAGGTGGATGGTCTAATATGGCTGAAATTTGTATTTTTACTAATGTGACCTCTATGAACCAAGACACAGGTATGACTGTCATACATGTGTTCTCTTGCTGTTGGAAACACACCTAAAACCCAACCAGGCATCTCTGTCTATAGGAGTAGTAGCGCTTCACAGTGTGTTGGCTCTGTGGTGGACAATACAAATACTGCATACGTGGATGTACTATTTTGCAGCATGCCTGAAGTTCTATAGCTAATAAAGGAAATAGATTTTAATGTTGCATTTTCAAGAGTTACTTCTATTTTGCCAACTTCTTAACATTTTCTCCTCATTGTATTGTGTGTGTTTTGTGTGGGTTTAAAAAAAATGAGTGGATGCTGCACAGATTCCTGCTATGTGGTGTATGGGTTTATTGGTTGGTTATGGAGTCTTGTTTTTTGTTCTTAAATCAGTGGACATTGCACACATTCCTGCTGAAATCTTGTATCCTCTACAACAGTCAGTTACTAAAAAATGTTTTAGTGGCAGCAGTGATCTTACTTTAAAGACCTTTTGACAAACCATGAGGTGCATTTTTTTTAATTATAATGGGAATTAGCTGATGTTACACATAGTGTTATAAATGAAGCCTTAAAGTTAGTGCTATGCTAATAAAAGTATCCGGTTAGAAAAGCCAGTCAGATTAGCCAGAACTAGTTACAAGACCTGTACAAATACCAATATATTCTGGTGTTTAGCATGGAAGACCCTTAATGGAAAGTTAATGAAACTGTCACTGACTATATAGCCTCATGCTTTTGGACTAGAAGCTCTACTTGTAGTGTAGAATCCTACTCGGGATACAATGCCAGAATGTAAAGTTCTGTATAAAAATAAGATGTGGCCAATTGAGTTAATGTCCTTGCTGGGAGTATGATAGCACTGCTTTTGGTTGCAATGGGTTTTGCCTCCCTGTCAGCAAATACCAGAATGCCTTCATCCTACTGGACTGCTACTTCATTTAAAAATTAAAACCGCCTTTTTTAGTCATTAGAATTTTCCTGATTTAGATGGTGTAAGTCTTCAGTGTGTTGTAAAAGAAGGAAGAATTTAAACAGTGACACAGCTATACAGTGATGCTTAAAATGCAACATTAAAGGAAAAGTCCCATTCCCTAATTTATAGCAATTCAAAAATCCCATTTGTTGGCATAAGATTTCTCTGTTTCTCTGAAGATACTGTCAGAAAGGGAATCCAGAAATAAGTTCTAAAAATGTAAAGAGGTGGTTCTGATCACAGAATCACAGATTAAATCTAATATGAAAAAGCTACAGTCTTCTTTGTGTAGTAACCTTCTTTCGCAAGTACTTTGCGTAATTCCATACTATCTGGAGTTAATAGAGCTGAGACTGACTGACTGACCTTTGATTTCAGAGCTTGCTGACTTAAGCTTTCAGGTTCTGGTGTTATCATGTAAGCATGCTTCTAACTGCCTTGCTCCTTGAATGTGAACAGTAAAATTGTTGGGTCTATTGCAGCTTATCTGCCCATATGCTGTTCAACACAGTGGAATTTGCATAATTACACCCAAAGACAGATTTCCAAGGTTACTTTCTGTGAGAACACATTCCTGTGCCAAACTATTAGTATTACCATGACATCTAAGAGCACAGTGTTGTGAACCAGAACTCTGCTCCTATCGCAGAGGGTTACACAAGAATTGGATAGGGCTGAAGGGGATAGTAGTGGATTTCGTATTTGAATAGGTTGCTCCTCCCCAGGAAAGTCCTATCTTTCCTGAGGAAAAGGAAATATAATCACACAATATTCTGTGATCTTCCTGATCCTCATTTTAGATATTCCTAGGACAGATCCACAAGACACGTACTATAGTCACTTGAGTTCAAGATGTCTTCTTTTGGAGCTTATATTCATCTTGCGATTTATAAATCGAGGTGTTGAGCCTAACTAGTAGATGAAGTCTGCCTCTAACTTGAGTACACTAGTCTTTATTCCAGACTGTGCAATACTGATGGATTGTTGGTGTTCCGTGCTACCTTTATTCTTAACCTTAGTTAGGTATATGTTATTTTTGCTTTCTCTCCCCCAGGGACAAGGCTGGTGGATATGGAATCCAGGCCCTTGGCGGAATGTTGGTTGAGTATGTCCACGGAGACTTCTTGAACGTGGTGGGATTTCCTCTGAACCACTTCTGCAAAAAGCTGGCAGAATTGTACTATCCGCCCCCTAAACATAATGTACAACATAAAAAGTATGACTCTATTCCTTCTGTGGACACTTTTGAGAACCTAAGTGATGGAGAAAGTGAATCTTCAAATTTCACAGAGCATAAAGGTGCTAGTAAGTTGGACAGCAGTGGGATGTGTTCCTCTGGAGCTATTTACAATTCTGAAAGCAGTTCTAGTACCAGAACTGGTTTTATGGTACCTTTGGAAAACCAGAATGGAGCGTTGGAAAGCACAGCAAAACTTCCATCTAAAATTCTAGAGCTGATGGATGGTTTTAGAGCTTCAAAGGTAAGGGGAAAAATAAAACAATTACATTGCTGACTGATATGATTGTTTCACTGGACTTCAGTATATAGTGGGTAATGTGAAATACACGAGCTGGGGCAAGAACGTTGTTAATAATTAGTAAAAAAGGACCACTGAAGTGCCAGAGAACCTAAGATAGCTGAAACTTCTGGTGCAGTGCCAATGTTGGGGTTTTTTTAGTATTTGCTTTTAATTGTTCTATGAAATTTCAGTTACCCATTTAATAAAAGATTCTGTCTCGTGAGTTGAAAAGGGAAAAAAGGTTGATTTTGTTGTTTGTTTTTTTTTTACTGAGAACAAGAACAGGAACAGCAGGAAGTTACCTTTATCTACTCTGCAAAGAAAGCATTTAATATTGTTAACTTACCTGACTTAAAACTGTCACAAGAATTGTGTGTTATTTCCTTTCAACTTTTAATGCTTAGCATTCTAATTTTGTTATTTTCCTATTAGGGACATTTTTTTAAAATTCTGTTTCATGTTTGAGGTATGTTTAGCTGATAGTCTCCATGCAGTGTCTAATGGAGACAGATACGTAACAGCTTTCAAACAGAAGGTCACGTGTTCTGTGTAGCAGCCAAGTGTGAGAAATGAGTAGCTGGACATCTTAAATGCTGCCAAGTTTTCTACTCACAGCTCTAGTGCAGGAAGACAATAGTGAAGGAGAAACAACCACCAGTCATTCTAATAGATTGCTGATCTCCAAGTCATTCATGCTTTAGGAGGAGGTGAAACAACTGCTAAAGCCTCAGTGAAGTGACAAACCTGAAAGAGGGGGGATGGAGGGAAACATACAAGACAGTTGACAATGGTTTTGCTGAAGCAGCAGAAAGTTGTAGTGGGATCTGAAGGAAAACAGTAGTGTGGTCACTATAGATCTGTGGGCATGCTGCTTGCAGGCATGCAGTGCAGTGTTGAGAGATTTGGAATGAAGCAGCCTTGAAACTGCTGTGTTGGTGAACTTGCTTGTGTGTCCAGAGGGAGCAAGTTTTCATGTACTTCAATGGGTGAGATGGTGCTTAGCATTTCTTCAATTTAGGTAAAAAAAAAAAAGGAGGATCATCAGCATTTTGTAGCACATTATGTACACTGTGTAGTGTGATGTGATGCTGAATTTGGTTTTGTGCAAAGACAGTGGAAGCTGTAAATAGAAGCAGAAGCTTTCCCACTAATTCAGTGTAAAGTCATAGTATGAAGTGCTAAGTTTCATGTTGAACTAGTGGGAAATTTTTTTTTCGTCAGGGCTTGGATCTTTAAAATTAATTACCAGTTGCAATGAATGTTTCCTGTGATCTGACAAAACTCATAATCTCTCCACTTGTAGAATAGGAGTACAGAAGCGTTTAGTTTTGGAAGAGCTCTCAAGTTCTATTTAATTTTGATCCTTGAATGTTGTTTCAAGGACTTCATAAAGCAGAATGAAATCTCCTGCAGGCGAAGATGTTGCTGCCCATTTTACTTTGAACAGCTGCTGCTGCAGAACAGGAGGGGATCTGGGTTAAATTGTACTTTCTCAAACTTAAAATGTTCTGAGTTGGCATGGTCTGATCCATACTGAGACCTTTTTTTTTCTTCCCTTTTATATTCTACCCTGTGCTCCCTGCACCCCCCATGTAAATGCGGAATTACAGAATACTAGAAAGAATGATTTGGATCAGCCAAGTTTTTGACCCTATTTTCTCACCTTTTCTTTTCCTGTTGTTATAGCTTCCAGGTGATAGCAGTCGAAAGATTGGGCAGGTCTTGGAAGCCAAATGGTTGTAGACTAGATGCAGTTGGCTCAGAATTGCAGATTAATTTCAAATGGAGAGGTATATGTCATTAACTTTCCTCTCTAGTTCAATTAACATATCTTTACAAGTTCACTTAAGCTTTTCAACTTACACAGCTGCATTGCCCATGGGTTTTCCTTCACCACTGGGCACTTGCTGTCCTCTCTTCCTCATTCCTCCAGGCCCTAATAAGGTGTGCGTGTAGTACAGTTGTGCTCTGAAGCTTTTTTCTGTAATTTCCTTATTTTTTATTAAACAAAGACCAAGATTATAGGAACTGAAGCTGTTACATTGCCTTAGTGGAGCCTTCCAGTTCCTTGCATTTTGAGTGAATCAAATTTAATTTGATCCTTCAGCATTGGTTTAGATGCTTAAGAATGTTTGACCTTATGGAACAAGTGTATAGATGGGGGTATGCAAAATACCTGAATAAAGAAGTGATCTTCATACAAAATCTGTAGGCTGCGTTCCAGAATGTTTTGAGTTCCCTTCTCACCCAAACATCTCTGTTCAAAATTCTGTTACTTGGCTAAGATAGTGAAACCCTCTTGAAAGGGAAGGAAACTTATCGTAGCAATTTTTAGGAGTTTTCTTAAACTGTGTTGCACTACTTAAAGAACAGGAGCTGAGTAGAATAATTGTAGGCAAAAGGTGTCTGTCTTTTGTTACTTGATTGTGGACTTTTAAAGACAGCATACTAACGGGTTTTTTCCACATGTAGGCTCTGTTTGTAGCGTCCAAGCTGAAGATGTTTGATCATCTAAAGGATAAAGGTCCACTGACAGCTGTGGATATTGCGAATGAGCTTGGAACCTCTGTATGTGGAACAGAAAGACTCCTTGATGCATGTGCTGCGCTTGGATTACTGGAGAAAACACCACAAGGTGACTAATTTCCCTCCCTGCAACTGCACGTAATACTGAAAGACATGCAGGACTGGAGGAGGTGCTTTAAAGGTCACAGGGTCTGATTTGTTATTGTGAGTAACTTGGATTTGGGGAAAAGGGGAATGGATTATTCCTTATTTCGATTATTAGCAGTTGGAATTATTTCATTTGGGACCAGGCTTTATCTGATGAACACATTGAGGTCATCTGAGGAATCCTTAGGTTGCTTTTGCTCTCTAGACATAGTACTGACCAAGTTTCTAAGAAAAAGTTGAGTGGGCAGTCCCAGGGAGCAGCATAATAGGTTGGGTGTATCATCTGCACTTGGGTCACAACAACCCCAGGCAGTGCTGGAGACTTGGGGCAGAGTGGCTGGAGAGCTGCCTGGCAGAAAAGGACCTGGGGATGCTGGCTGACAGCTGGCTGAACATGAGCCGGCAGTGTGACCATTGGAACAGGCTGCCCAGGAAAGTGGTTGAGTCACCATCCCTGGGGGTATTTAAAAGGTGTAGATGTGGTGCTGAGGGACATGGTTTTGTGGTGGACTTGGCAGTGTTAGGTTTATGCTTGGACTTGATGATGTTAGAGGTCTTTTCCAACCTAGATGATTCTGTGGTTCTATCTAAAATAGGAGCCAATTTCTTTCCCTGCTGCAGCAATGCAGAGTAACAATCTTCAGCAGAGAATCAGGGTTTTAACATGGAGAGCTCTGGAATGTTTCTTCATGGACAACAGCTTAAATTTTAGTGCCCCTAACTGGAACAGGATGTCGGTGAGGGAGTCGTTATTAGTATTAACTTTTTTAGTCTGCACTATGTATTTACAAGTTTTCATATACGCATCATGTACATAGTAAGACTTGAAATGGTCAAGTGCCAAGAAAAGGAAATAAAGGATGCTTTCAGCTCTCTAAGAGGACAAGACCAAGGAGAAAGACCTAAAGGCAAAACATACTGGAGAGAGCTTGAATTTAAGGGAAGGAGAAGCTATCATCTAAAGAAAATTGCAGTAAAGAATTAAGAACTTCTAATACTCTCCCTTGGATATCAGATGTATAACTGAAGTACTCTCTTTTTAAAAAAAAAATTTAAATCAGTATTTTTTCTATGTCCTTTGGCATATAAACTCTTCTTATAAACGAAGTACCTCCCCCTTTAAGAAGAGAAGACCTGTAGAATTATTTCATAGAAATGTTTGCACAAAAACTGATGATTCTAAGATCAGAATTTGCTAGTCATTTAAGACCTATGGAGAAAAACATGCCTTCAGATTTTAAATGACACTTGTAAAGTACTGAAACAAAGCTGGTTACAATTGCTTTCTTTCCTTAAGGTTACAGTAATACAGATTCGGCAAATACCTACCTGACCTCAGATGGTGAATACTCACTTCATGGCTACATTATCCACTCTAATGACCACCTTTGGCCTCTCTTCACAAACTTGGAGTCTGCTGTCAAAGAAGGCAGCAGACAGAACCATCAAGCCTTTGGAAAGAAAGCAGAGGATTTATTTAAGGTAATATAAACTCTTACTAGTATCAAAACTAGCTGTGAAGAACCCAGAACTGATCTAGGGGCAAATGGAGACTGAGCTGTCTAAGAAAGTTGGTCAATCTCAGAAATGGTAGATACACTATGTAGCTCCCTAGTCTGACTTCTGTTCCCTTCAACTTTAGGCTCTATACTGCTGGAGCAATCACAGAATATCCTGGGGAATTCTGATGAAATACTGGGAAGTGCTGATGAAAATTCTCTGGTTAAAGTGTTGCCCACCCAGCTGACAGACTTCCAGGACAACCCCTGGGCCTGTTTAATTTACATTTCTGTGGCCTTTTTATAACCCCAGGTAGTACCTTATTGCACATGCATTCCTTCCGTACCAGATGCCAATCACTTGGTACTGATGCGTGCCCAGTTCAGTCTGTGCTGACTGGGCAATCAAAGCTGTTTTCAAAGTCGCTTTGGGTTGATGCAGTGGAGGGATCCTGTCTCTTTATGAAGGTTTGCAGTTTTGTATATGCTTCAGACTGTTAGGACAAAGGGGAATAGGCTCAAACTAAGAGAGGGGAGATTTGGATTAGATATTAGGAAGAAATTCTTTCCTGTGAGGGTGCTGAGACAGTGGAACAGGTTGCCCAGAGACGTTGTGGAGGCCCCATCCCTGGCAGTGTTCAAGGCCAGGTTGGATGGGGCTTTGGGCAACCTGGTCTAGTGTAGGGTGTCCCTGCCCATGGCAGGGGGGTTGGAACTAGATGGTCTTTGAGGTCCCTTCCAACCCAAACCATTCTGTGATTTTGTGATAATGCTGATAAGAATATTTATCCTTTCTTCCATCTGTTTCCATCTCTATAGCATTCCTTTCTAGCCCAGTTGGATGTGTTCAGACTGGAGAATCACTTTAGTTAGTGATCACTTAACTTAAGGTTATAACTAGCTTAACTTGTCAACTACCCACCTGGGGAAGCAGGTTGGGGGTCATAAATACTTGTGCCTGTTTAAGGAGGGGACTGGTAGTGTGAGCAGGAGAACATGTCAGGACTTCAACTCTGACAGCAGTGCTGACTTAATGTGTACTTCGGACTACATCCTGAGGTTCTTAATTTGTGCTTAACTTCTAGATGCTGATGAAGCCAGTCTGCTAAGCGGGATGTCTGCATCCCTTATATGCAGTTGATGGAAGGAAGTTAGGGGTTTTGGAGACTTCAACAGGTCCTGTTAGCCTGACATTAGGTTCTGTCCACCAGTAATCTAAATACTCTTTTAGGAATCCTTCAAAGGCTCTTCTAAAGAGAGTTTAGGTACTCTGCTTTAGTACAGCTGCTGCAGTAGATGCTTCAACTTCTATGCAAATTAAGTGTTTTAACATGGGTGAACTGGACCTCATCCTTAGTTAAATGTCTGGATTACCAACTGGAGTCTGCTTGGGTGATGCCTGTGGCAGGAGTTGCTGCCAGTTCAGGCCTGGCCCCTAGATGTGTACAGGCTGATACGTCCAAGCAGGATATACAGGCTGCCTGTGGCACTATCCATACCTCTTCATGGTACCTGTAAAACCAGACGTAACTGGTGAAATCTGTATGAAAGTGAGGCATAAAGGGATTCATGTTTATGTATCACTTCAAAGGTAAAAGGTTGAGGTTTTGGTACTGAATGCTTGCTTCTCCCCTAATAAAAAAAAAAAGTATGAGTTTTAAGGTTTGTGGTTTAAGTTATGATCCAATCATCTAGGGTTTTTTTTTATCATGGGAGAACAAATGTCAGAATTAAATGAAAGCAATTGGTGAGTACATCAAGAAGAAGGGATACTTCAGGAGACTGAAAGAGAAAATGGAATCTGTGCTTTCAAGGAGTTTAAAGTCTGGGGACATCTTGCTGTGGAGGAAATTTCATAGTAAATGTATATCAAAGGCACAGTACTTCTTTAAAAAGCGCTTCTCATATTACCCCTTCTCCCTCTGTGTTGCTTCAGTGGGCATGGGCAAAAAAAGTGTAGAATTCAACAACCCTTGGGACCTCACCAAGCCCAGGTTCAAACCAGCCAAGTGCATGTCCTCTGAGATGCACTGCAAAAGATGTCTGTGCGATGGGAGTTCTCGATAGGACGCAGAAGTCTGCTTGTCACTACAGTAGAACAGCAAAGGACTTGGATGAGCAGCTAGTCAATGGCACTTTTAACTGATCTTCTGATTTTAGAATTCTAATGTTAACGGTGTGCACCTGCTGCCTTCGTTGTACATAGTTTTAGTGAAGTAATGAAAATAAACGCCAATTACTGTGGGCTTTTTGCTTTTTTTAGGACTACTATCACAGCCAGGAGGTGAAGCAACGTTTTATGGCTGCCATGCACAGCATTGCCCACCTGACAGCAAGAGATGTGGCTACAGCATTTGATCTTTCACAGTTTAAATCTGCTTGTGATTTAGGAGGTATTGCCTGTAATTGAACTTGTATAAAAATTAAAGGGAAAAGCTTGATTTCAGTTCAGTATTTTATTACTTAAAACTTTTTTACTAGAACTTCAGTAATATTATCTACTGTTATCTTTCTAGTATTGTAGTGTCAGAATAAAAGGACTGAGTGCAGGGTCACTTAAATGGTATTTGGGTAGTTTGAAATAAGTGACTGTCACAGTTGGTTACATACTGACACAGCTCAACACAGAAAACAAGATGGTTTGCCGCTCAGCTGGTAGAATATTGGGCTGGGAGCTCCATTTTCAACTGTGCTGTTGCCGTGCTTTGTCGTGTGCAAGACTTTCAAAAGTAATGAAGGATTTATTTCTGAATTCTTCTATATTGGGGTGTCAAACTTGAAACACTGCACTGCTACAACAAAAATTTTCCGTTCTCTTTGAGTGGGTTTGTTTTGTGTGTTTTGATAATATACAAGATGACCACCAAAATGTTGAAGACTAATGATACACCTGAAGAAACTCTTCCTGTTAGTGTCCTTTTCTGCCCTGTGCTTGGAGTTGCACAGAGGGAGTGTTACTATGTAGGGAAAGATCCACTGAAGGAAGGACACTTAGTGCCTGGCGAGGTGGACAGCATGCCAGAGGAATTAACACAATACTGCTGCAATTTTTGCTACTTGTGCTGAGACTCTGAGACTAAATTACCTGTCCTTCACCATGCTGGAAAGTGTTTGTCAGGCTTCAGATATCAGTGCTTTGTATATGGTAAATAGTTCTAGTGCTCTTGATCCACATATGGCAAGTCCTTGCGCCTTCATTAATGTTGTTCTACCCCAAAGAAACCCTGAGGTACTGGTATCAAAGGTCATATTAGCAATTCTATGTCAGTGAGGGGTCATGCCTGCATTTCCCAAGTGTTAGAGCATTGCTATATGCACTAGGAAGTGTTGTTGCACATGTAGTTGCAGAGCTGACTGTCTACCTCTAATTTTGATTTGATATCTCTGTTTTAATGCTTTATACTGCCTTGTCTTTAAAAATGTCTGAAAATGCTGGAGGGAAAAAAGACTTGGTTTGACTTTTTTTAAACTTTCAATAGGTTGCACTGGAGCTCTGGCTCATGAATTAGTACAGATATACCCAAATCTCAAGGTCACAGTATTTGACCTTCCAGAAGTCATTGCAAACACGTCTCACTTTCAGCCTTCTGAACAACACACAGCTCCTGTGACATTTGTATCAGGTAAATGTAACACATCATCTTTTGTCTTATTTCTGTTATCGTGGAGCACAGAGCAGGCTCTTTTGCTGCAGAAAACGGTGTGCTACCCTTCCCTGACCCTGATCATGTGTCTTTGTACAAGGCAGCATAGATGCCCCCATGGGGATATTGTATTTCTCAAGCCTGTGGGGATAAAAACAAACTGGCTGTGGTTGGAGAATGACAATAAATAAGGACGTATGAATTAGTCATTTTGAGTACCAGTGGAAGTAGAGGCTGCATATCCTTGTCTCAGGCTTTTCTAGGTAGGATCAACATGTCGGCTATGAAGGATGATGTCTCCTTCCTTGCTCTAGGTTTTCTCTCTGTTTCTGTATATTATGGAATTCCTACCTGTGATCTGCTCTTCTCTTCATCTACACTTTCCTCATCTTCACATCAGTGCATCCCTATACCTGTTCATTCTTGTTTCTTTCTTTACCTGTGCTGAAGCTCTTAGTTCCTCTGCAGTATTTTAATTTTGTTTTATAGGTGTGTACTCTAATTTCTGCAGGAATGTACTAACTCTGCTTCTCAACAGGTGACTTCTTCAAGGATAATCTTCCAGAAGCAGATCTTTACATCCTTTCACGTGTTCTTCATGACTGGCCTGATGAAAAGGTAAATGTGTTGTTAAGCAAGATATCATCTGTTTGCAAACCAGGTAAGTGTTTTCATCTTGTGAGCTTAAAGGTGCATGTTAATATATAAACATAATGAGTAATCATAAGTTCATATTAATACAGCATATTTTTCTGTCCAATCATAGTAGCCTTTGCTTGAATGTCTGTACTTGCATTATGGTAATACCCACAAGGAAAAAAGGAAACAAAAGGTGCTAATAAAACTATATAAAATAAGCCCTTACTGTAGCTGTAGACTTCACATACATCTTCCCTATCTCTGCCATGCCCAGTCTTTCTTACTAAGCCCACTATCATCAAATAACTAAGCATGTGTTTACTTCTGTACTTAGAAGCAGTCTAACTGAAGTTCCTTTAGGTTAATCAAGAAGCAGCAGTTTGTTTTGCTATCATTTTGCCATCTCAGCAGTGCCTAGAATACGATAAAGTGGAGTTCACTACTTTATACACAGATTTCATGAGAAATATGCATCTGCTTCTGCTTTCTCCTACATTTGAATCCTAGACTAGCTCAAGCTGGAAGGGACCCATAAGGATTGTAGAGTCCAACTCCTGGTCCTCACAGGACTGCCTAAAACTAAACCATATGTAAGAATGTTGTCCAGATGCTCCTTGAACTCTGATAAGTGCCATGACCACTTCCTAGGGAGCCTGTTTCAGGAACTGACCATTCTCTCAAAGAGACTTTTCCTGATGTCCAACCTCAACTTCCCGACACAGCTTTATTCCATTTCCTCAAGTCCTATCACTGGTCACCAGAGAGACCATCAGCACCTCTGTTGCACCCCTTAAGGAAGTTGTAGATGGCGATGAGGTCACCCCTTCTCATCTCTAAGCTGAACAAACCAAGTGACCTCATAAGTCTTGCCCTTGAAGCCTTTCACCATCTTGATTACTCTCCTCTGGACATGTTCTTAATGTTTGATGTCCTTATATTGAGGAGCCCAAAACTGCACACAGTACTAAAGGTGGGGCTGCACCAGTGCAGGTGGGACAGTTCACCTCCCTCGACTGGCTGGCTGTGCTGTGCTTGATGCACCCCAGGACACGGTTGGCTCTTTTGGCTGCCAGGGCATTCTGACTCATTTGTACAGTACTAAAGATCAAAGACGACAAACTGCAAAGATCAACTGATTCCTTAATCCAACTGGATTAACTGTAGCTAAGAAGTTTGTTTCATAGGAGAGCATTCAAAAATAGATCTGGACTGTAAACCATAATGTTTATGAAAGAAAATTATGGGTGACTGTCTAATGTGAAGATTGGGGTATGACAGATGCTTACAGGAGTTGCTTAGTTCAAGTGGAAACCAGACTGAGTTTAAACTCGGCGTAGTCAGGAAGTGGAGACAGTGCACTAAACTACCTCTTCCTTTAAACAATTAATGGTTGTTTCCAGGAAGTGATTACTGAAAGTAAAGTTCTGTCACCGATTTCCACTGAAGACTACTAAAATACAAGTCTGAGGGACCTCTGTAACTCTCTGAACAAAATACTAAAATCCTGAAGCTAAAAGCAGTTTACTGAACCCCTTTTGGTTGTTTTGGAAATGCAGGAAGTGCCTTGCTAGTGGCAGAAATTGTGCTTGACGAACAGAAGACGCACCCTCTTAGAGCTGTACTGCAGTCCCTCAGTATGACCGAAGGCAAGCAGAGAAGTGGCTCAGAATACAAACAGCTTCTGGAGAAATACGGGTTCACAAATGTACAAATTAAGATCACAGGAAACCTACTGGATGCTGTTCTGTGCTTCAAGAAGAATTTGTCACCATAGTGTGCCCAGAAGCATACTGGGATGTGCAGTTTTTACAACACTTGTGCAATATAACCCATCATCAACCAGCACATATTGTCACTTTAGAGTCAAAGTGATCCTGTCTGACGGAGAGTTGTTACAGTCCTTGAATAAAAGTTGGACTGCAGCTTCTGCAGGAGTGAGTTCTATGCATTTAAGAAGTGTCTGGGACAGGCCCAAACCTCTATGGATTCAATACCTTCAAGTCCATCCCGTTGTTTAGGCTAGTTTGCAGACCGTATTAAGCTTAGACTTGACACGGCTGTATACCATGGCAAGTTAAAACTACAAACTTTTATGAGCCACATTAATACCTAAGTTTCTTTGGACCTTAAAATTAAAGAGAATTCTCCCTCTGCAGTGTATTCAGTGGTTATTGCTCTTTTTTTTTTTTTTCAGAAATGAAAAAATAAAAATACTGTACCATCTGCATGAATGTAGAGATGCTAGTCCTCTCTTTCACTTTTCTGTGGGGCTTTACTCAAACATCTCCAGGATACCCTTTTGTTTTTTTTAAGCACTTTCTCCACAGGCAAAAATGAAAATAGGACAAAGCTCAAACATGCAGGAGCTATAATGTCACAGAGGAGCTTCAGCAGCTTCTGACCTCCAGCCAGAGTATGTACCCAGACAGGCTGCAGTTAGGAGCTGATAGGAGCTGTTCTCATCACTTTCAGGTTTTTCTGAATATGGTTAAGTGGCCATATATGCGTTATGTTTCATTACTGGTGATGAGTTTTAGGGTTTACGTCTAAATTCTCATGAAAATTAAAAGCAGAAATTTCTTCATGGTCCAGTCTTTATTTGTAGAAGTACATACTGTATCCCATCTCTAAGTAACTTGTCACTAATGTCACCTCTCCTAATGTTTGTTTTTTCCTGATTACTTCATTGGTATTTATTTTTTCTATTTAAAGTGTACTTTGTAGTGGAAACCTTCCTGGAGATTAAAGTTGCACTTTCAAACTTGCTTTCATCTCTATCAGTTGTGAGTTTCTTGCCTGTCACCCTTCTACAGCAATAATCCCAATAAACCAGTGTGAAAGAGGCTGTGCCTCTGCTGAATCACCAGCCTCAGCAAGGAGTTGCGTCTGCCTGGTAGACTCTGCCTTATGTTACTTAATCACAAGTTACTTTGCCCTTTGAGAACTGAGTGAAGAAGTAGTGCCACAGCGATTGACTTCATGAGAAACGTGCTTACTGCAGAGCATTCCAGCTGCGTAAAATCAGGGACACTGGGATTTTTAATTCTCGGTGGAAGGTTTTTATGAACAGAAATTTGACTGATCTTATCTGTACAGATATTAAGGCAAAATATTCAACAACTGAATAAATTCAAAATAAGTTTTTCTGTACTGAGATGAAGCTTGCCATTAAGCTTAACAGGTGTGTATTTTGAGAGGCTCATTCCAGCAATCAGATGTTTCTCATCTCAGCGTTATGAGCTTTATGAATAACTACGTTCTTTAAGCTGCTGTTAGCTGTTTGAGTCAGAAAATTTCAATCCTAAACTTGGCACACCTGTAACTGTCACAGACTTTAAAACTGTGCCTCTAAGTACTATGTATCCGACTGTAAAATCAGAATAGAACGTGCTTGGCTGCCAGGCAACCTCAGCGTACTCTGTGATTAAAGCGCTAACGCTCCATCCACACTCGGCATTAGTCCCCTGGGCATGGTGTCTGTGTAATGCACTGCAGCGTGGCACCCTCAGGATAATGAAGCATAGGAGCAGGTTGTCCAGAGAGGTGATGGAACCTGTCTTGGAAGGCTTCAAGGTCTGTGAAGAAAGCCCTGAAAGAGCTGAGCTGACTGCAGAGGTGCTCTGCTTTGAGCAGGAAATTGGACTAGATGTCTCCTGTGGTCCATTTAATTATTTGGTGTATCCCAGTCGCCTGAGAAATGATAAATTCATCTTATCTCATTAATGTCCAAATTAATTTTTTCAGTTGCTCTGGAGAAAGCTGCTATCTTTTGCTTACTGGTAGAAGGGGTGGACTGAATGGTGTTGCACTGAAAAGATTTCCTGAGCAATAGCCACAGCTGAGGAAAATTTGAGCCTGTTCACTAATCAAGATGTGAAGAATAGAGCCGGGGGGGTTAAAATCCAAATGAATTTCTGCCAGTAAAGCCTGTAGGTTTGCTGTTACTCCTTGGGAAGTGACATTCAGCTATGCCTTCTTGAGGGTGCTTTTACCCATGTTCTGCCTTAAAAACAATTGAGAGGAAATGCGGGTTTTTTGAGGTGGAGAATCGTGGGGGTTAACAGAACAATAAATGAATAACAGAAACAACAGTTCAGTGTTTGGTCACTGAACACTGAGGTAAGAATCGTTGAGGAAGATAGAAGTTTCTAAGAAGAGACACAACTTGGTTGGCTCTCCTAGCTCAATCATTTTTATATCAGTTTTTGACCTTGTTACAGCTGTTAGCAGTACTTGTGCCTGGAAAAGTAACGGGACAGAAGTGAAGGGTGGAACGTCATCTGAGCCACCCAGCGCAAAAGCTTAGGGAGAACTATTTAATGGCTAAGCCCCTTTGTATGAGCTCTCAGCTCCGTTTTGGATGTGTTAGCTGGCTCCTGAATAGTGGAAATATTTAATGTGGGGTGGGTTTTTTTGTTTTGTTTTTTTTTAAAGAAAAAAAAAAGTTTTTTGAGGGCTGGCACTTTACTTCCTTCCCCTATCTTCTGGCTGGGAATTATGTCCTTGTTAAACAATGATAATCTGGATTAAATTACTTTCCAATTCAGAAAAGACTGTTACGGCCATTAATTTTTATCTCCTGTAAAACCATGGCCAAAATTTCTTCATCAGAGTATGCTTCCTGAAAGGCTTGGAAGTTAGCTCTGTTTCAGTCTCCCTCATGATGAAATTTCAATTACATTAGTAAATCTTCATTAACTAGAGATATTTTGTTTTCTTTTTTCCTGTACTAATTTAACTTACTGTGTCTGATCTTTGAAGGTGTTCTTCCCACGTTGGTTGTGCTTTCTGGGTATGTTTTTCCAGCTTACTCTGATGTTCTATCTGGATGTCCCAAATAACTTTCCATGGCAAATTATAACGGCCATTCAGTTTGTATCTTTCTTGCAGAGCATTCAAAATTTGGACAGTCTTCCAATGCTGTAATACAGTGGTGACTTAAAAATGATAGTCCTGTGTTACTCTGCCTAGCAAAGTTTGCTGTGTAACCAGGAACAGCGATTCCCAGGTCTCTCTATTGAAGGCAAAGGAGAATCACACGGGAATAGGGGGGGCTCGCAACCACTGAATCATAACAAATGGGCTTCAGCACCCCAACTTTAGATACCTAAATATTAGGTGTTCAAATCATCTAGTCACCTGGAGCTCTCCAATCAGTAGAACACCAGGTGTTTTCAGAGGATGATTCATCTCGCCTATCTATGAAAGGAAATATCCTATTTTGCCAAATAAAAGTGATTATACATTTAATAGTGGATAGAGTGTATTTAAGAGGGCTAGCTGAAATGCAGTTGCCTGATTTATGGATGACTGAATTAGGGGAGAAGCAATCCCAGTAGAGGGACAACGTAGGTTCAAGCTCACCTCAGACATGCTTGGCGAATCCGTTTTCTTTTTGAAGCAAACCTGTGTCATTGGTTCATCACAGGTTGAGCCTGCGTTTAGTAAGGTAGCTGGTGATACAGGGAAGAAACACAGAATTTATTAATAAGCTGTCAGAAGGACTTCCATGGCTCCTGATAGTTAACACCAAGCTCTCAGCCAACAATTTTATCCGCAGATCTCAGTCTCTTCTCTAAGAAATTCCGGTATTATGTTTCATTTACTTTTTATCAAATGTTAAATGTCTGAGGTGTACAGGTAGGAGTGGCTCTGAGGAGACCATCTTAAGGGTCAGAAAGATGTGACTGGTTTGCAGCACTTAGCAGTACTAAAATGACTGTGAAATGCCACTATTGTGATCTGAGTTGGTGGCCTCCTACCTCTGCTGTGCCAAGAGACACCACCACAGATGCAAGACTGAAAGACAATGAGTGAAACACCACTTGTTTTGTCAGTAGCCCACTCTTGTCTTCCCTTTCCCCTTGCGAGTCTGAAGATGGACGAAGCAGCTGTGTGTAAACAGGGACATTTAAGCTCTGCTTGCTTTGCTAGGTCTCCACAAAGACCTCCGTTCCTACAGAAATAATGTACAACACTGACTTCTTCTCTGCTGCTGTAATGCTTGCCACCCACCATTTTGCCCACCTGGCACCATTTCAGTCTGACTGTGAAGCAGCACTGTATCCCAGAGCTGTACTGTTCCCATCTTAGTGTTTTCCATAACCCTCATGCGAAGTCCACAGAAGTGCTCCCTTCTTCCTCTGAAAACAGAGGCGTGACTTGACTTGTGTTTGATCTTTCCATAGTGTGGACGGGAATTTCCTGGGTTTTGTGAGAGGAGTGGATTATGTATTTGATAGTGGATTAGTCATTTAATAACCGAGCAAATCCATAACTGATAAATGAAATCACCGGTGTCTTGTCGTTTGTACCCTTATATATGGTAGCAGAAATTCTCTTGCCTGATAATGGATCGGTACTGTTGCATGCATTTGTTTTTAAATTAGGCTGTGGGATTTTGCTGGCTGAAATGGTGTTGGATGATGAGAAGAAGAACAGGAGCACAGTTCTGCTGCAGTCTTTGAACATGCTTGTGCAGACAGAGGGGAAGGAGAGAAGTGGCTCTGAATATCGAGGCTTACTGGAACAACATGGATTCACAAATGTCAAAATCAGATTGACGGGAAATTTGTTAGATGTCATCCTCTGTGTTAAGACCTAGAAAAAATGGATTTAATAGTAAAATCTGGATATTTCTCATCATCTTTGATGCTTTGTGATTATTCAAATACATTCTCAGTTTCCCATCAATATCATAAACAAGAAATGTTATGTCAGCTTTCTGAAGCTACTTTTGAAAAGGGGGAGAGATTGGTTGCACTGATTTTGAACTTGAGTACAATCGTGCCAGAAGGGTCTGGCATCATTTGGTGGCAGCGATACTGTGTCTGCACACCACCTGCAGGAACAAGTCTCCAACCAGAACTGGTATCGGCAGCCGTATTCATGTTGCTGAGAAATCACAGTTTCTCCATCCTTGGTGCAGTGAGAATAGTCCAGTTTTTAGACGAGCAGACATTGCTTTGCCCCTGTTTCAAGAGGTTAAAGCAGGTATCATGTCCATACTCCATCACCATCCATTTTAGTATCGTTTTATGTTATACTCGCTACTATAAATAAAGAAAGATTGCCTATTGAAGTCTGAAAACTGCTACTGCAATGGCGTCGTCAAGACTGGACGCAGAAGAACTGAAGCAGCAGCTTCTCAAGAGAGTCAAGACAGATTCCTCTGCCTTCCCTGAGGTTTCTGGAAAAGGCAGTTGCGTAAAAGCACAAGTTTCATCTGCAATTATAATTGGAGATGAAATGTGGGGGCATCGTATTTGATTCACGAACATCCTCCTTTTTAGCCTGACTTAATTTGTGAGCTCTTACAAAAGTAGATAGGAGAATATGGGAAGAAAAATAGAACAGAAAACAAAGTACAGAAACAGAGGGAAAAGCACAGTGCTGAAGAGAAAAGGATTTCCCCCAGTCAGATGCATTGGAGCTCCCAAGGTGACCAGGACAGGACCACTATTGACTGAACGGTTTCATGTCACAAAAGCTATGTACATTTTACCTTCATTTTTCAAACTGGCAATATCTCAGAGTCCCAGAGTATGGCATTCTTCTTTTTTACTCAACAGAAAATTTTATGAGGAAAAATATCCCAGCCTTGCACACATTGTGTTGTGCTATGACAGTATTAGCATTCAGTTCAGTGGGTTTTTTAAAAGAAAAATCTCATGCTAAGCTGCATGTGCCTGCCTCAGAACATGTGCCTGCCTCAGAACATGTGCCACAGCCTTTCATGCATTAGATGAAATCCAGCTGGTGACCGGTCATGAGTGATGTTCCCCAGGGGTCGGTTTTGGGGCCCATCCTCTTCAACATCTTTGTTGATGATTTGGATGAGGGAATTGAGTGCACCCTCAGTAAGTTTGCAGA
>VWZZ01003979.1:121897-151943 GCA_013399095.1 Psophia crepitans
GAGGCGGCCTGGCGCCCCAAGGTGACTCGCGTGACCTTCGCGGAGGTCTCCGGCGCGAGCGGCCCCGGGCTCACGGCGGTGGGGCCCGACGGCCTCCCGCAGGCCCGGCCCGACCCCCTCTGTGGGGGGCTCCCGGCTGGCGGCAGCCGCAGCGTTCGCGTTACTTGTCTTGCCCTCGGCCTTGTTCTTCGCGGCTTGCCCTTGCGGTCGCGGCAGGTCCCGCGCTCTGAAGAAGCTGGGGGGCCGTGTCAGGCCTTTCTCTGGTTCTTGGGAGGGTACATGCCCTTCCGTGTCTCTCGTTACTCCTTCGTATACACTCTGGGTTTTGTGTGTGTGTAAAACGTAGGCTTTGAGTTCTTGAGAAGCAGCTCCGATTAATTCTCAAAATTGTTTAGTTTTCACCAAAATACAAATAAATGACAGATCTAGTCCTAAGATTCAGACTGACCCCGGAGGTTTTATGTGGAGGTTTGCCATCGCAGCTGGTTTGTCACGGTAAACAGGCTTGTTCTCTCCGCACAGCCACCATCAGGCATTCAGGCTTAACAGCTCTTCGTTTTATGGCAGCTAAAGTCCGCTTCGGACTTTAGCACACAGCTGTCATGCTGGCCTGCCAAGGCATACAGTCAAAAATACATATTTTTATTTGCAGGTACAACACGCAAGTAAACAAATCGCCGCTGATAAGCAGTACAAGGGTATCATCGATTGCGTAGTGCGTATTCCAAAGGAACAAGGAGTGCTGTCTTTCTGGCGAGGAAACTTGGCAAATGTCATCAGATACTTCCCAACTCAAGCTCTCAACTTTGCCTTCAAGGATAAGTATAAGCAGGTGTTCTTGGGAGGTGTAGACAAGCACACTCAATTCTGGAGGTATTTTGCTGGTAACCTGGCTTCTGGTGGTGCAGCTGGAGCCACTTCCCTCTGCTTTGTCTACCCCTTGGATTTTGCAAGAACCCGTTTGGCTGCTGATGTCGGAAAAGCTGGCGCAGACAGAGAATTCTCTGGTCTAGGGGACTGTCTAGTCAAAATTACCAAGTCTGATGGTCTGCGTGGCTTGTATCAAGGGTTCAATGTCTCTGTCCAAGGCATCATCATCTATAGAGCTGCCTACTTTGGGATCTATGATACAGCAAAAGGTAAAATTTTGGAGGGGATCTGATAAACCTGTTTTCAGATTTGTGGTGTGTGTTCTTGAAGGTTACTCTGTAGTAACTGTGAGCATGGAGGGGGATATCAGTGTCACTGCAGTGTTCAAGGCAAAACTCAGGCATGTGTTGATGGTAGCCAGCTACTTCCAAGTACTGATTTTGTACTTAAAGGAGTCTCCTAATGCCAGCGAAGCATGTTGGTAACCATATAAAATTACCATAAATTCAAGTGCATTTAGCAGAACGGGATTGAGCAGTGCTTTTACAAAGCACTTGTTTGTTAAACTTGACATTTGGACCTAGAGGTCATTGATGCTGACTACAGTTTAATGTCATTCACAGGGACAGTGACTTAATTTAGTGACATTTATTACTAAAAAAAAATATGGAATAGTTGGACTTCTCGTGCAGTCTGAGAATAATCCTGTTGCTTAAATGTTAACTTGTTTTGATTATTGAGGAGAAAATCCTTTGAATTTCTGTGCTTTTTTTGCATTGCTTAAGCATGTTTAAAGTTATCAGGTGTCTTGTTGCAGCTTCGAAGTATGGCTTTACCGTGTTCTATAATAGTTCTCCTATAGCTGTCATGTGATGAGTGAACTGGGGGAGGATGTACAAGATGAAAAGCTAATTACTTTTTTTTATTGCAGGCATGCTCCCAGATCCCAGAAATACTCACATTGTTATCAGTTGGATGATTGCCCAGACGGTGACTGCTGTGGCTGGCGTGGTCTCCTATCCTTTTGATACAGTGCGGCGTAGAATGATGATGCAGTCAGGACGCAAAGGAGGTAGGCTGTTGGTTTGTGCAGTTCTTTAAGCAGCAGTAGCAAGAGGAGGTTCTTTTTTCCATGTAGCCTTCAGCACTTACGGTTTCTTGCTCCATACATCTGATTTAAATTATGTTACATTTAAATAACATGAGGAAGTCCAGCAGGGCTCCTAACTTGTGGTCTTTGTCAGGAATTATGCTGTAGACTTGTCTTTATAGAATACGAAATGGGCAAATGGACTGCCTGTTTGCAATGACAAACTGAATGAAGGCGATCAGGGGACAGTATAATTGCCAAAAAGAATAGTTAATGCTTCTATTTTGTGACTTAACTTTTAACAACTAGGCAAGCAGATAGGAATCTTCTGTTGGCTGAGTTAATACTGTGTTACAGTCTTAAAATGTGGTTTGGAACATGACAGCATAGCTAGAGAAGTGAAACAGGACAGTTGTTAAAAATGTTGTAGATGCAGTTGTAGGAGTTAAAATAACTCTTTTTTTTTTTTCCCCTGCAGCTGATATCATGTACTCTGGAACAATTGACTGCTGGCGGAAGATTGCACGGGATGAGGGAGGAAAGGCGTTCTTCAAGGGTGCATGGTCTAATGTTCTCAGAGGCATGGGGGGTGCTTTCGTGCTTGTGCTGTATGATGAATTCAAGAAAGTTATTTAAAAACAGCCTAACTAGAATTGGAAATCAAGTTGAGCAGATCATGTAGAATAACTACCATTATGGACCATTGACCTTCAAGAAATTCCTGTGAGTCTTATTTATGGGAGCCAGATGATATTTGTAGATGGGGCTAGAAACTGACATAGAGGACTGATCCATTTCTTGATAACACACATGAAGACACTGAATCTGGCAATTCAGTGTGGTGATTTCTTTTTTTCAGCGGTGAGGAATCGGTGGTGTTGGTGCTGGGTCCAAAGCGACTGGGTCCAATTTAGGCAGAAAAAAATTGCTTGCCTGTGGATCAGTCTCCGGTTTCAAGTCCTATCTTGTAGGACCATTAAATTGTATTTGAAAGTACTTGCTAACAAATCATGTTCTTTTCCACTTGTACTGAAGCACTATGTACCATTTTGCACAGCTGAACATCTAGCAATTTTGTTCTTAAATTGGGGCATTCTGCTGTAAAACAATAAACATACTTACTCTTTCTGTGTTGAAATTATTACATAAAAGCTTTGGGAAAGCCTCTTTGGTTTGAAACCTTGTTTCAGATAATGGTTCCTCTCATACACTGCACTCTAGCAGAATAAGCTTGATTATTTTTAAGAAATTGAATGTGAGAACTTGGGGGGCGGGGGGGGAAGCATGGGTTAATCTAATAGAAACCACTCCCATTCTTTGTGCCTGATAGTGTGTGATGGGCTGCTGCAAGTGGCTTTTTGCATGATCTGTAGAAATTGATTTGCAACTTTTATATGACTTAAAATGGAGTCTTTTCTGTTGTAGTGCTAGGAGAATCCAAGTCCCAAGGACAGTCAAAAAGTAATACTCTTGCCCTTGGTAAAATGGCTTAAAATGGAAATATTTCTTTCCAAATCAAATGTAGAGAGCAATGTGGTATTCATGCAAAAACCCAGGAGCCTAGTAAATGCCTTCAACTTCTGAGTAGCCTGTGTGTTGTATTGTTGCTGCTACTGGGAAATGCTGGTTGTGCCATTGAGGGTGCTGTTTGGCCTGATCTGTGGCGGTGGTTGGTACCTTTGTGGAAGGTGAACTTAACCTGAAATGAGGCTTATTCTGAGAGGTGAAGCTGATGGGGTGTGTGAGAGGGAATACGTGTGCTTCTGTGTAGCTGTAAAATACAGAGCAAGATAGGTCAGCCTTCAATATGAACTGGTTGATGTCAGAAGACCAAACTCGGATTGAACAATTTCTCATACTGCTGTTTGAGATAATGTAATACCAATGTGCTGTTCTTCATATGTATATAATTTTTCTTTTGTACTTTGTAATCTGCAGAGATGTGGTAGGGGGACCGGTAAAGGGAAACAAAGTGTTCATCTTCCAGTTGTGTTTTTAAGAACTCTACCTGTATCTTGAGAAGGAAACAGTGCGTCATTGTACGAGTCGCTGAAGGCTGACTGAGCTGTCTCGAGTTCTTTTGTGTGCCTTCTGAAGTTGCTGTTCAAGATGAAGTATTTAAATTAACTGCTTGGCTTTGGCTGGTCATTACATTCCTTTCAAACATAATTCAGTTTTTTTCCTTTTTGTGTCAGTATGTGAATGGCACAGCTGCTTTGTACCCAGGCTAATGCAAACTTTATGTACCTACTGCGAGTGCATTTTATCCTGTTCGGTAATGGTAGCTCTGGTGGTGCGGGCAGGTCGTTTGATGTCGACTTTGCCAATCAACCTGTTGTTTCAGTTGTAACTACATTGATTTTGGAGGGCAGGGGAAGAGTTTTAGTCTATATAAATACATTGCTTAGTTTTTCTCTGTCGGTGGCTTGAAAGGTAGAGGTGACGATCGGATACCTTCCATAACCTCACTGAGCGCATGGTGGCCCGAGCTTTGTGAGGAAGAACCAAATGTGACAATAGCTTGAGCAGCCCCCCTCCCCTTCAGAACTAGGCTTTAGCCAAAAGAAGTAGGAAAAGAAATCAATGCAAGCGTGGGTGTTTTGGGTTTTTTCTAAGTGGAACTGCAATTTACCTATGCTGTGCGTGCAGCATGTACTACTTGGTGTTAATTTTAATTTTTTTTAGCATATGGCTTCCCTTAGTCATGCAGCAGCAATTTTCAGTGTGTGATTATGCAGTGTGGGAACATGAGGCAAACAATAAATGAGACTTTTAAAAAAAGCATTTGTTTTCTGCCTTATTGAAACACTCAATGAAATGTATTCATTTTGCAAAACATTTTCTAACAGGAAAATACCTGGAGTTCGTGAAAGTACTGGCATCTAAAGCCTGTATTATATTAGAAAGGCACTGGAAATAAGCCTTGCATGCTTCAGAGGGATTAAATAAAATGCATCAATGTGAGAAATCCTTTACATTTAGAATCAGTTACTGTTACTGAAGACTTCAGTACTGATCAAAGTCCGTGTTAACTATTGCAGAGGTTTGCATTTGAAGTACTGAGCTTGGTAAATGGCTGACTGGCGGCCCAGCATTATTCATTGCTTTTTGCAAATGTCATTTCCCATTTTCTGTGTAGTTTATTGAATGTACTGCAGTGTTCTGGTGTTGCTAGTTACAAGGTTGAAGGGCAATTTTAAACACATTCTGAACAGCTAGTTTCGCCTTCAGGAAATACTCTGGGAACGTAAAAATGGTAAGCTGGGAAAACTGATGACTGTGGCATTCTTGGCCAGTCCTGCCATCCTGTAGGAAGTTGTTGTATTCTGAGGGAAGAAGCATCGTAGCAAAGGAGATGGAAAATAATTTTCTCCTGTCTTGTGGATGAGAGGCCTTGCCTCATGTTGGGAAGACAATCTCGGCAAGGTTTAAGCAAGCCCTCACAGGAGGTGTTTGTAGAAAAGCTTAGCTGCTCAGCATTGTGGTTTTGAACAAGGAAGAACAAATTCCACTGGCTTTCTCCACTTTTTTTGCCCCTGATACATTTTTGGTGTGATAAGTAGCTTTATAGGTGATGATAATTTCTAGTCTGCGCTGTGAAGTACTCCTTAGTTGTCAGCAGAAACCATAATTTTCTTTCCTCTTGGGAATTGAAGTGTCTTTTTGGAAAGTTAGGTCATCTCTTCAACCGTAGTTACTTCCTCGATACAGACTTTTTTTGGTAGGCTTACATACTCTTTCTAAAGAGAAAGGAAAGTTGTTAGCCTGTAGCATGCAATAAGCTACAGCGTCAACTGCTGATGATCAGAGGACCTGTGTAGATGTTAGATACCCCAGTACCAAAGGCACCTTGCCTTGCTATTACTGCATGAAAAATGCTTGCAAAGCTGGAGATAAACGTAGTTTAAGGACAGTTAAGGATTGTTTGACCTTTAAAGTATACGAACAGTGTTAGCTATTTGTCAGCTGAAGGGAAAAGAATAAAGGTTTGAATACTGCACATCCTTAACTGGGGGGGTAGCAGAGGAAATTTATTCAGTGAGTATTGCCTGAGTTTTCCATATGTAGGCATTGACGAGACTACGCACAAAACATTTTGGCTGCTGTTACACACTTTTATGTTGGTTAACTGGAGTTCTACAAGAGTGGAGCTTGCTGGGTGGGATCGTGGTGCTGATACAGGGCTTGGGGCTTAAAATACTGCGGGGAGATAAATTTGATTTTAAAAAATAGATGGGAAGGATAGTAATGGGGAGGGGAGGAGGCTTGCTGTCACGCTGAGCATATGTTACAGAACATCAAACCAGGATGTCTTGGTGGGGCATTTTGTCTGGGAAATCGCTGGGACCAGTAAGCACCGCAGGGCACCATGATGTTTTGTGCTCGTTGGCTACTCTGTGGGAAAGACAATGCATCTGTGCACAGAGCGTGTGTCATGGGAGTTCTTGGAATTTATTCCAAGGAAAAGAAGAAAACAGTATTAGAAGTACAGTTCTGAATGAGGGTGAGGAAAGCATTTGGGCTGAGATTGACCAGGAAGTGAAGGAAGGTAAGTAAAATCAAGTAGAGGAATGCAAGGTGTCTGAGGTACTGAATGAATTGGTTTGTAGGATCTTACCCACAGCAAACAGTCTGCGAAATCAGTGCAGAAAGGTCAGGGTTGTAAATCGTGAGGTTTTTCAGTGATCTAAGGAAAAGCTGTATTGTGAAACAGGGCAAATAATGAGAAAATGTGGAAGGTCGTCCAGTATGTGGGGACAAAAAGAGGAAATGCAAGTTTAAAAAGGCATTAGCAAAGGGCATCACAGGTTTCAAAATAGCTCATAAATACACTAGCACTAAAAGTCAGGAAGAGACAGTCCTGGTGTTCGGTGGAGGAGGAGAGCTCTCCTGAGATAATGAAGCGCAAAGAGGTTATCTGCTTTGAAAAGCTACAGCATTCAATCAGTGTTTAAGGTAACTGAGTGTGGAGAGAAGAGGTAAAATAAAACTAGACTTTAAGACTAGATTAAAATAGGCAAAGAAGAGTCCAGAAACTGTTTAGACATGTCAGACTTGGGAGTTACCTTCACAGTGCCTGCTGTCAGGTAGGAGGCAACCTGAGCTGATGGCTTCACTTGAACTCTGAGAATTACTGTGGGTATGTTCTGCCTGCATGCAAGTGCCTGTGCCACCGTGTACAGAACCACATCCACAAAGGCTCGTGGGCTGTAGTGGGGTGGTTTGAGTAATTCTGGCAGTATATGCACAGGAGTTTGGGGGCCCCTCAAGTTTAGTAAAAGCAAGCAATCCAGAGGGTCTGCAATTCTTGAAGGGCTGCTGGCTCCTTTACTAGCAATTGCTATTTAATAGTTTGATGGACTGTGGACTCCGTAGCCTTAGCTCTGGCAGCCTGATATGAAGTGAGACATCAGGTATTTATCACCTAAGATGTATGAGGAAACTCATCCAAGTTACATCACTGCCTGCCTTCTATCCAACCCAAAGATGGTAGGACCAAAGCAAAATAAGTTAGGATGATGTGCTGGTATATAGCTACTGAAACTGCAAAGTTTTAGTAGTAATAGCTTTGAGGATTCTTTGTAAAGGATTGATGGGAAACTTATGTGAGGACTTTGGAAGTCTTTGAAAAGGGTGGTGTGGCCCTAGGCAATAAACGACTCGCCTGATTTATTGACTTAAAGTACATCTCTGCTTCAACCAGCTGACAGAAAGCATTCCCTCACTGCGCAGTGCTGCGCAAACAGCTCTTCGAATGGACGGGTGAGAAGCATGAATGGCTTGAAGCCTGGCTGTTGTGACATGTGAAGAAAGACTGGAGGAGTTAGTTACCGTTGACAGTGTGCAAGTGTGTAAGAAGCTGCAACCAGGAAGGAATAAGGACAAGAGGTAATGCATTTTAAGTGAAATAAAGTGTAATTTAAAAAGCTTCCTGAAAGTAAGGATAGATAATCAGAAGAAGAAACTGCAGAGTGTCAGTCAAACACAATTTGCACAAAATATCAAAACTGTCGTAACTAATCCCATACTGAAGCAAAGAGGAAGGCTGGTTAAGATGATGAGACTTTTCAGCCTTGCTTTTCCCAGTTCAACACAATGGGTTTTTTTTACATAGGTATAGATCAGACTTAGAAAATATATGTTCACATTGTATTATGATCACTTATACTTGAAAATGTAAATGGCAAATGCATTCTCATTTAGGTTATTTTCAAAGTATGAACAGCAGCCTAGCAAAACTGACACACATAGAAATTACTGGCCTCAGTAAAAGTGATAGCTCTGGTCTTAAAATGTGGTTGCAAATGTGTGCAGGATAATCACTGCTCTCAGCACTGGCATAAAGCGCTTCTAGTTTCAAAACAGCGTACTTTGCGTAGGAGCAAATTAGCTTTTAATGGACCAAATTTAATGCTGATCTTTATATGCCAATTATTCTAGTCTTTGGCCCATCATGGTTTATATTTAACAAATTTGACTGAATTGAAAAGAATGCATACCTGGATATCTTCATCAGTTGATACATTGAATTTGTCTTTTGGTTTTGGTATGGGAGAAAATATTCTTTTGAAACTGCAGTACCTTTGGGCAGAAAATGGGATTGTGAAAAAATTAAAAATACTGGTAATATAACTTACACAAACTTTTTCTGTTATACCTCAAGTGCATTTTTTACTTTGAAGACCGAATAGCTATTGCTTTACAAATCACTAAGTGAGAAGGAAAATATTCCGAGTGTAGACTGGTGGGTAACTATTATTACAGTTATCACTCGGGTTACTAGAATTTATTTTGTGATGAGAGTCACAGCAAATGCTTTATTAAACAGTGACTTTCAATAAATCACATGGCATAACTTTCTTCCACCACTAAGTCAGAATTTTTATCAAAATAACGACACATTCATTTGTCCCGATTCCTTCTTGTGTGGTACTGTATGAAGCCAACGGCTTCAAAGCGATGTGGATGTTAAACGCTTAGAAATAAGAACAGAAATGTTTCTGCAGGATCTGGTGGAATCAATCACTTACTAACTTTAACATCCTTTCCCTCTTTTTCACTTGTAGTGATTTTGCATGCCAAAGTGCCATGCACAGCAACACTGGTAATAATACTTAGTTACATTAATAATCAGATTATTTAAGTTTGTAAGTAGGAAGGTGGGAGATAGGAGGAATGTGTTTCATAGAAGTAATACTATATCAGTAGTTTCTCCATCAACAAGGTTGATTTACCTTTTGAAAAGATAATATTGGAGCAGTGTCACTGCGATTGTTCCAAGTGCTATCAGAAACAAAGACACAAAAAAACTGTAATCTTTCTCTTGACCTGAAACATTGAAGAGAGAGAAATATCTTAGCATGCCAAAAAGCTGCCTTTGCAACTGTCAGTAATGAATGTGAATTTCACCCAATTTTTTGACTAATCAAAATTCAGGACTTCAACTTGACATCTTTCAGAACCTTGTAAAAAAAGTTCAGATACACTTGATGTATTTTAAACCATTCCAAACATTTAAAATGCAGAGAATTTAAAAAAAATCCAGAAAAGGAGAAGCAGAAACAGAGTCACAGAGTGAATAACAGAGAAAAAGTGGTGTAACTGTAAAAAGAGTACTGAGGAAAGGGTGAAAAGGAAGATGTGGAAGGAAAGGGGATGGTGTTTGTGGTAAAAACTTAAAGAACTGAAAGGCAGCCTTCAGCATCATGGACCGAAGGCACTACTGGGTCTGTCTCAGCCTCTTCCTGTAGCCTTGACATCTGAGAAACTACTGCTTTCACAGTCCCAGTTAAGCAAAGGCTGGTATCAGCCTCCGTAGCCACAGTACTGAGCGTCTCCTCCACATTCATAATTTCCACCTGGTTCCTTCCTCATCACTGTGTAAGAATTAAGATTTTTTTTTTGTATCTGTGAGTGTGAGGGAGAAAAGGAGGGAAACATGGTAATACTGGAAAAAAAAAATAAATTCGCACTCTTACCAAATTCGATGGGTTCACTCCATTCCCCCCACTTCGAGCTTACAAGACAGCTTTTTCCACGTGTTCTAATTTGCAGAATGTATTTTTTTTTCTTATTGTAATTTTGGAATTCGTATCTCTCAGTATCTACCTAAAATGAAAGCAATCAGACATTGCATTTCACCCCGTAGGCAGATACTAATAAAATTTGGAGTTCAATTTCCTGATACAATTTCTATAAAATGTAAAATTTGTATGATTTTTTTTTGTGTTAGTTAACTGTTCTTCTCCCCAAATTTAAACCCATGATAAATTAGTTCATCCTGCCACTAGTCTTTCTGGTTTTTGAAGTTTAAAGCTGGATTTTGAAGTTTATTGGATCTTTAGTTTATTATGCTTTAAGGACATTTTTTTCATGTCCTTGTTTATGGATCCTTAAAAAACCCAGAAGGACGGAAAGCTGAAACTGGAGAAGAACCCTGTAAATTCACCTTACAAGCTTTACAGGAATTAACCATGCAAAGAATATTCCCTGGACAGCATCTGTCATACGGACGAAATGTTTTTGAGACCATCCTGTAACAGGTATGTATCATCTGTCCTCATGACACTTTATGCAAAGTCTGGAACCTGCCAAGTCTAAGGTGCTTCCAGTGCTGAGAGGAGCACGCGGCTGCAAGGGAAAGGCTGGCGGTGTGTGTTAACTACCACAGGTTTTGAAGATCTCAGCATTCCCTTTGTCTCGCTCTCCTGAACTACACTGGTATTTTTCCACCAACAGATATAAGAACGAGAGGGGTTTTTTTGCAATTTATATTAAACAAAATGCCACATCTGTCTGAATCAAAATCACAATCTATTTGTGCGATAAATAGAAAGTATGAAGTTTTGTGAAATGCATGGAAAAATCTGTCTAGTGTAAGCTACACCATCAAAAGGGTCATATTAAGTTTAAGCATAAAGATACCACTGGAACGCATTCTTCTAAATTCTCATTGCTATACTGATACAAAAAAATATGGTTCTAGAAATAACTCTATTCTGTATAACGGTATTTATATGCTTAAGTGGACAAAAGCACAAACTAGTATAGGACAAGAATACTTACTTGGGGATTCTTTGTCTCTTTTTCTCTTTTCTCATCCTGCAAATGAAAGATGAATCATCATTTTTATCATTTTCTTGTAAAATCGTCATAGAATCATAGAATATCCAGAGTTGGAAGGGACCCATGAGGATCATCAAGTCCAACTCCCGGCTCCACACAGGACCGGCTCACTAAACATTTCTCCTTCTTTTGTTCTCATTTTCTTGCTTATATAGATAAGTAATTTTTAAACTGAAAAATCAGTTGCATATTCTGCTCCAGTAGTGTCCCAGAATATAGCACTTTATTCAGAGTTTTGGCTTCCTCCATTTTATTTTCAAAAAGGAAGAAAACATGATTTTTTTCAGTGGTTGTGAGAAGCTGTGTTTGCTTCTAAGGGCATATTTACACTGTGCATTCTCATCCAGCAGAAGTATATCCAAATAACACAAGCAATCAAATCATCCTCTGCACACAGCAGATCTGGAAGCTGTGATTTCACAACAGTTTGGTAATGTTGGGCAGAAATTTGATGTGAACAGCAAATTTACTCTCCTTTGAGTCAAAGTCTCTGTTGAACATCTAAGTGATCTATACTAAGGCGCTTTCTCCACAGTACTATGAAGAGCTACTTACACATCCCATGCAATCAAAATTTAATTAACTAGAATCAAAGATAGACCTAGATCAAAGAACCTGAAAATTCTGAAGAAAAGGATAGATTCAAAAATGAGTGAAGAAAGTCAACAGCAGTGATTTTAGCAAGGATCTCAGAAAACATTGAAAAACCGAGGTCCTGGAAACATGTCACATGTAATGTCAGAAGGATAGCTGGCATTATGGAAAACTTTGAAAGATTTATTGGAAGGAATGTCTCATTTCAGAAAACACACCCACTATGTACGTTGCATTATAAAATAGACTATTACTTCCCCATTATTCATTATCAGCTGAGTTCTTTTGACTTAGGACATGATGGAAGTCGTCAGCATGTGGTGTGAATCAGGAAAGTGCAAATGATTTGCTTAAACTTTAGGTGTACAGTGCCATTTTAGCTGCTCTGGGTTATCCTGCCTCACCTCCGACAGCCCCTCCTGAAAGGTGTGAGTTATATCTGCCCTCTCCATGTAAGTACCTCTGGTACGTCCAGTACCTGTAGTACCTTAAGGGGCATGAGGGACCCACTGCTCGGCTGCACGGAGCCCCAGATGTGCATTGACCCTTATGGAACATCTATGCTCCTTTGCAGACACCTACAGTAAGGTGCCTCAGTCTGTGAGACGAATTTCATGCTCAAATGTAGGAATCTACTGAGCCCTGCCCGTTCTCACTGCTGCATGGGAAAGAAGAGGTAACAGGTGTTTCTTTAAAATAAATGTTGTGATAATATTGCTTTAGTCACATGTTGTAACCTGTATATTTATGTAAAAAATTCTAAGTATTTCACACAAGATCTTACTGGCAAATTATACCAGCCAGCTGGAAAGGTAGGTGTGCTGCAATTGCTCCTTGAAATAGCTGCCATTAATGCATGCAACATACAAAATCCGGACAATGCCAACAGTATGCAAGCTGCAGGCCTTGTTTTGAGTGAATTAATGAGTGTTAAGGATGTGTTGCTTTATTCCAGTTGTATATTTATGTGTAATGCTCAGTTGAGCTTTCCTGTAATGGTCTTGTGTTAGAAATACCTGAGGAGCTGCCACTATGGTAAGCTTCTGAGCTGTGGCTGGGAAAAGGGGTGGGTAGGTGTGCTGGTTTTGGCTGGGATAGAGTTAATTTTCTTCATAGTACCTGGAATGGGGCTGTGTTTTGGATTTGTGCTGAAAGCAGCGTTGCTAACACAGAGATGTTTTCGTTCCTGCTGAGCAGCGCTCACACAGAGCCAAGGCCTTTGCTGCTTCTCACCCCACCACACCAGCAGGATGGCTGGGGGTGCACAAGGAACTGGGAGGGGACACGGCCAGGACAGCTGACCCCAACTGACCAAAGGGATATGTCATATCCTATGGCGTCACGCTCAGTATGTAAAGCTGGGGGAAGAAGGAGGAAGGCGGGGGGGTTGGTTGGAGTGATGACGTTTGTCTTCCCCAGTACCCGTTATGTGCTACGGAGCCCTGCTGTCCTGGGGATGGCTGAACCCCTGCCCGTCCATGGGAAGTGGGGAATGAATTCCTTGGTTTGCTTTGCCTGTGTGTACAGCTTTTGCTTTACTTATTGAACTGTCTTTATCTCAACTCATGAGTCTTCTCAGTTTTACCTTCTGATTTTGTCCCCCATCCCACTGTGGGGGGAGCTAGCGAGTGGCTGCGTGGGGCTGAGCTGCTGACTGGGCTTAAACCATGACAGCGGGGAGCCCTAATTTGTCAGGCGCAGGCGTTATGCACGTGTGGACATCCTGTAGTGGTGAAATAGGTATCCCAGGCATGGAGAGGAAGAGCTCAATTTCTTGCCTCACTCAAACTCATGGGCTCAAAGAATTTTCCTGCCCAGGGAAGCAGGGTGAGCATGAGGGGCCCTGGCCTGGGCTGGAGGCTGCCACCAAGGCAGCGCCCTCATTGCAGATCGCAGGCTGCCATCACACAGTTGTCTCCGGAGAGACGTGTTCATGGAGGAAAGCGTCTCAGGTGCTCTCCCGGTCTTTGGACAAGGATCCCTCGTAACAGTTCCCTGCTCTCCTCTGCTCTTCTGCTTTGCACCTCTGATTAGTTTGAAATAAGGTCATGAGTGGCGGAATGTGAAGGCAGCAAAGCTGGAGCAGAACACCACAGCTTATGAGAGAGAAGTTAATAAATAAAGAAAACAGAAGTTATAGATATGCATGTATGTAGGTACAGTACCAAATACGAACCAAGAAATTGTTTTACCTTATTTTTTATGCTAATTTCATATTGAAAGCAACTACTTTTTTCCACATGACTTGTAAGAGGTGGTTGCCATGTGATTATGCAACCTGCTGAATCTCCAGTACAATTGACATTAATGTTTAATGGAGGAGTGAGTATTTCTGGAAAGAAATGAAATAATTAATGTAGACATGGTCAGTAATCAGCTACAACTCATGTTCATAGCAAAGTGCATGTGAAGTTGAGGCAACTGATGTACAACTGTGTGCTATTGATGTTAACAAATGTCAGGAAATGGGAGTGAAATACAGTAACAAAACTTGGGAATGTATCACTTCCATTTTTGGACATCTGAAGTAACAGAAGTTTGTGTAAAAAAAGTATGAAGGACTTTGTCTAATTCAGTAGTACAGTCACCAGAGTGCCAGTTACTTCAACATCTAATTTTCATATTGACAATGCAAGTCTTCATAGGAGAAAAGATGGAAGTTTTTGTGCGTGTGGCGGTATTCAGGTAGAAGATCAAGTCATCTGAATTTGAGCGCCTGAAATGTAGCTGACTAGGTGTGACCTAAGTGCTTAGCCACTACAGTCAGTCAAGACCTCATCAGTAGTGCCCACGATGTCTGCAAGGCTGTCTGGTGTACCGTGGAGCAGGCACACGCAGCGAAATAGCTCTGGGCTTTACAGCCTGCATCAGCTGCAGGCAGGAGCCAGTCTCACGCTGTCTCAGACATACAGGACACCAGCCACTCTCACACCATATAGGACACTCAGGAGGTCCCAGGTCTCTCACGGCTCCTGGGCCACATCTGTAAGCCTTGTGCATGCCTCAAGTGACTGAAGTTGTCTCAAATGGCACCAGAGGCATGTTTTGAGGCAACCGAATCCTGTTCCAGAGCTCTATCGGAGCTTAAACACCTAGCTCATGCACAGGTACCCACACATTTAATTAACACAATGTTAATCTGGAAACTTGAACCCTCCCTCTGGTTTCAGGACATGTAGCTCTTGCGGCTCTCAGAGAGGTGTGGAATTAGGGGATGTCAAAATGAACCCGTCGTAAAGGTGGCCTTGAACGTCTAACCGTTCTGTTTCATCACTTGGATTCCATGGATATGTTCACACCGCTTCTCCAAGGCATTATTTCAGGTTGTCTCTGCCTTTGCTGTTTCAGTTAATTTTTGTAATTATATTCTGTCAGCTATCAGGAGCAAAGTCTGTCCTGCAGTGAAGGATCTTGTGATGGCTACACGCTTTGTTTTATTCTTCTTTTCTCTTTAGAGAAAATTTCCCCACTTCCTTATTTGGTAATACAGTAATAAAATTAAGATGTTCACTTACCAATTTTATACAGGTCAATGTACTCATCATAGAACTGGATCAGGGAGCCATTGCTAGACCCGTTCACCAGGAAGTATGCTTTTTCAGTCTCTATCTTCACATTTTGGAATCTACATCCTGTGTTTCTGCCATTTTCATCTTTAATGTAAAGCTCACATTCCATCTCATTGACGTATCTGTGTATGGCAAGGTATTTTAGTAAAACATGGACAGTCTGATGTGTCGAATGAGAACTCAACTTCCTGAAACTCAAGCCTACTTACCTTGAGATCTGCCAGTAGAGAAAATATTGGGTATCTCCTGGAGCATCCCTGCCTGCCTGCCAAGTGCAATTCATGAAGGAAATGTTGTAAATCACACAGGAGAAATTTTCAATGGCCGACCCATTCATGCCTGCAAACACAGGAATGGCCGTGATGAAGAAAAATCATGTGACTGCTCCAAGCTGAAGGGTCTTGGTACACACTTAGGTATGTTAGACACCTGCAACTCCAGCAGCTTGTCATTGCTTGGGTTAGGCATGACAACCAAGAGAAAGCTGGACTCTCCCCCTGTTTTGGCTGCCTCTGAACGGTGAAACCTGGGAGCTAGTGGAGCATTTGCACCGGCAGAGGAAAGCACACTGCCTTTTGATGCTATCCTTGGTGCTACAGAGAGAAGTGTTTCTCCTTTTAAAACTGATGCTCAGGAATCCACTCCTGAAGTGCTTAAACACAGTGTCTAAAAAGCTGGGACTTTTAATCATAGAATCGTAGAATATCCTGAGATGGAAGGGACCCTCAAGGATCATCAAGTCCAGCTCCTGGCTCCATACAGGACCAGCACAATCAGAGCAGATGACTGAGAGCATCCTCCAGATGCTTCTTGGACTCAACCAAGCTCAGTGCAGCAACCACTTCCCTGGGGAGCCTGTTCCAGTGCCCCACCACCCTCTCGGTGAAGAAACTTTTCCTGACCTCCAGTGCTGTCGCAGCTTCATGCCATTCCCATGGGTTCAGTTGCTGGTGACCAGAGGGAGGAGATCATTGCCTGCCCTTTCACTCCCCCTCATGAGGAAGCTGTAGGCCGCCATGAGGTCTCCCCTCAGTCTCCTCTTCTCCAGGCTGAACAAACCAAGGGACTTCAGCCTCTCCTCATACGTCTTCCCCTTTAAACCCTTCACCATCTTGGTTGCCCTCCTTTGGACACTCTCCAATAGCTTTATGTCCTCTTTGCACTGTGGTGACCAAAACTGCACACAGTACTCGAAGTGAGGCAGCACCAGTGCAGAGTAGAGTGGGACAATGACATCCCTAGACCTGCTGGCAATGCCGTGCTTGATGCACTCCAGGACACAGTTGGCCTTCCTGGCAGCCCGGGCACACTGTTGACTCACGTTCAACTTGCTGTTGACCAAGACCCCCAAGTCCCTCTCAGCACGGCTGCTCTCCAGCGTCTCATCCCCCAGTCTGTACGTACAGCCAGGGCTGCCCCTTCCCAGATGCAGAATCCGGCACTTGCTCTTGTTAAACTTCATACAGTTGGTGATCACCCAGTTCTCTCATCTGTCCATATCTCTCTGCAAGGCCTCTCCATCCTCAATGGAATCAACAGCTCCTCCCAATTCAATATCATCTTCAAACTTGCTCATGACACCTTCTAGTCCTACATCCAGTTCATTTATGAAAACGTTAAAAAGAACTGGCCCTAAAACGGAGCCCTGGGGAATCCCACTAGTCACTGGCCACCAGCCTGATGTAACCCCATTTACCATAACTCTTTGGGCCCGACCCCTCAGCCAGTTGCTCACCCATCACATTATGTTTTTGTCAAACTGTGTGCTGGACATTTTGTCCAGAAGGATACTGTGAGAGACAGTATCAAAAGCTTTACTGAAATCTAAAAAAAATGACATCAGCTGGCTTCCCTTGGTCAACTAGATGGGTGATCTTGTCATAAAAGGAAACTAAGTTTGTTAAACAGGACCTTCCTTAAAAGTAAGATGGGGCCCTTTAGTCAAATAGCCTCCTAGCTAGAGCTTTCCACCCTGATCTGGGGGACAGAGACTCGATCTCTTCCTTTTCTGGAGCAGATTGTAGTGGGAACCTCATTTCTTTGTAAGCTCCCTCATGGCTGGGCTGTGCAGGCATGCTGGGCCTCCTTCTCTCTTCTCCTTCAGCCAGTTTTCTGCTTCTTTTTGCAGCATGCCCCAATTTCAGCAAAAGGGTAGAGGCTTCCTTTGGCGCCCAGGATTCAGGGCACCCTTGTGGAAGCAGGGGGGAATTCCTTGGGGAACTTGCATGCTTGGAGGATAGGGCCAGCTGGGAAGGAACACCAAAAGCAAAAGGTTTTAGGAGCCAGTGTGTTCTGGCTTGTATTTTGAGGGTCAACATGAGAGTGTTTCCTCTGTCAAGTCCCCAGGAGAGATGAGTAGGGAGTACTTTCTCTGCTCAGACATGAGCGAGCTGCTGAACTCATCACCTCTGCCTGGTCTGAATTATCTCAGTTACACTTCTTGCAGGAGCACAGGTGACTGAGGAGTTTTGGTGGAGAGCTCTGAGTTCAGAACGAAGGGGAAAACAGGCTGTAAAAACCTCAAGTTTGGAATTACGAACCTGGGGTCTGCCTAAATCCCACTTCGATTAACTCCCACATGAGGCAGGCTCAGAATATCTTTGCAAAGGGTGCGCAGCAGCTGAGGGAACCCACGGGTGTGTGTGTGCGGGTGTGTGCGTGCACGTGAATGCCAGGGCCAGATCAGGAGATTGCTGCGCAGTTTGCCCCGAGCTGCTTATCACTGGCATTTCCTTTGCTCTCCTCCTCCCATTTTATGGGTTTCACTGATCCCCAGGCTGTGCCTTCAGCTAGCTCTGTGGTCTGGCTCCTGACAAACTCACCAACAGCCCAGCAGAAAAGCATTTTGTAAAGAAATAGGCGGTAACATCTTAATCTGTAACAGCCCAAACGATTATTTGAATCCACCCTTAAACCGCTGTAATTTAGCGGCATTTTGGACCCCTGCTATGAAAGAGAATAATGCAATTACTGATACACTTGTAATAATACATCCCTTGCAGAATTGTGGAAACATTAATTACAGAACAAATAATTTTTAATAGAAACAAAGCAGTTACCTACTGTGTAAGGAATAGTTTTCTAAGGCAATGTCTACCTTTAAAGATTGCAAATGGAGGAAACCTCACCCAGAGCATAGACATTACCTCCAGGGAGAAAGGTGCAGTGTTTTGAGATGCCTGTGTTTGTCACTTCGATGATGAAGGATGCCCCTTTGTGCAGAGGCACGTCTTCTCTCACTGAGAAGTTGCATAGTGAAGTGTTCACCTGAAAAGGAACACGTTGAGGTTTTATTTCTCTGTTTTTCTTCTGCTGGTGTTAGATGATGCTGGCTATAAAAGTGCAACTCAGAAACTCAATTCGTAGGCCCAAAATCTTGAGTGTACATGTACGTGTTTTAGGCTCAAGAGCTAATTCTCTCCTTTGCTACTCGAGGGTGATGTAGAATGGAGCTGAGTGATCAAAAGCACAACTGCACGAAAACCTTTGCAACTTAGGAGCTGGATGCTACGCTAGTGTGCAATGATTACAGAAGGCTAATAGTACCCCAGTGGTGTGAGAGAAGATGGTTGATAAATGGGGGAACCACAATGGAATTTAATCAAAGGATTAAGCAAAATAGAAGTCCTCGTCTGACTTCCCCAGGGGTCAGAAAGTTATCTACGGCATTATACTTATGATCTTCAATAAAGATGTGATGTGGTTTTGTAATATGTATTTCTAATTAAGGCATCTGCTTTGCTAGGCTAAATAAGCCATCTCTATCTCTCATTCTGTCAAGCTTCCTACCTTTCTCTTTGGAGAATGTGGTCTGATAACATAACCTGTGCTACAATTTACCGGGAAACAAGTGAAGAACTTGAGACAGTGAAAATCCATGACAGTGTTTGAGGAATTCACTTTTTATTTGAAGGGTGTCTGTCTCTCTAAATTCTCTAGGAGTCTCACTTAGTCTCACAATCCCTTTTTTCAGCAGCTACATCCCTATTCATGATTCAACACAGCTACACTTCAAGCTATCGCCTCCTTTCCACTTTGGTGCCAGAACTTCAGTTCTGTGCTGCACAAGGGGTACTCCTCCCGCAGCAAATACACCCTGCAATGGTGACGGCTTTCCACAGACCCTGACAGATCAAGCTGAAAACTGCAGTCACCATTCAGATTTTACCTACAACAAAGGTAAAGAAAAAAAGGTGCAATTATTTATCTCAAAGAAAAGCAGGTTTACCGCCTTCACTGTATTTTCCACGGCCCTGTTCATGATGGTACATTTGTAGTTAGAGAAGTTCTTGCTGCTCTCCCAGGAGAGTTGCATTTTTTTCCAGTTCATCTTCACGTTTGTAATCGGTGATTCTTGTGGCTCAGCTGAAAATGTTACAGGATAAGTTCAGTAAGGATATGCAGAGGATAGTATCTGTCAGTCTTAAGATGAGGATTGCCAGATTAATTGCAAATCTCTCTGATAAATTACGAATTAATCCCTGTTTCTCAGATTATATCTGCAAAAGTGTACTTACAGCCCATACACTGGATGTCAGCATGCAAGGGATAAAATAGCATCATACACCACCAAATCGTGCAAAGGAGTCCAAGAGTATGAAACATCTTTCTTTTCTTCTCTGGAAAGATACAATAAAGCCTTTGGGGGGAAAAAAAAAAAATGTCAAGACATACTTTGTTCCTGCAAAACTTCATTTTTCATTCATGGGAAGAGTGAAAGATGCTGTCTAATTCACACCTAGAAAATATTCTTTAGAAAAGCCAAGCAGAAGGTGTGCTTCAGTACATCTTCTTTGAAAGAACTGAATAGGCTCACTATTGCCTACTGCAACAGAGCGGTTTGAGAGAGAGGGGCAACAGACTCTCGCTATGATACATGATACACTCACTGTATTTGGGGTAGAGACCATGACTTAGGATTACTGCTGTCCCATCTGGATTCAGATGCTTTTCAGTTGTCCTGAATATCCCAAATAGCAGCATTTATCATAAACTTGATGACACTGCTGTCAGTTCCTGACTAACCTGAATGAATTTTTTATTTTTTATATGTGATCCTTCATTTCTCAACTGTTTTCATGGAAAACTGAATATACTAAAGAATGCCAGTTGTTAGTTGTGTTGTTTACAGTATCTACCTATTAAACCACTGGAACAGGCTGCCCAGAGAGGTTGTGGAGTCTCCTTCTTTGAAGATATTCAAGACCCGTGTGGATGCCTACCTGTGCAGCCTAGTGTAGGGCACCTGCTTTGGCAGGGGGGTTGGAGTCTCTAGAGGACCCTTCCAACCCCTACCAATCTGTCATTCTGTGACTAAATAAAATACTTTTTTCTACTCTTTATTTGTTATTATTTGTTTTGGGTCTAGAAATTGTCTACTGCAGACATTATTAAACTGTGGGGTTCAGCCCCAGCTGGCAGCTGAGCCCCACGCAGCCGCTCGCTCACTTGCCCCGTCAGCAAAGCAAGGGGAAGGATGAGAGCAACAAAAGGGCAAACATCCTTGAGTTGAGATAAGGACCGTTCAGTGGGCCAGCAGAGGGAGAGGCAAACAACAACAAAGCAGCAGCAGTTATAACGGGATGTAAACAAACGTGATGACAAACAGAGCACTTCACTGATCCACCAACCAGACCCTCAGCCCCCAGCCAGCACAGGGCCCGTCCCTCCCGGCCAGCCCCATTTTATGGGGCCATGATGGCACATGGTATGGAATAGCCCTGGCCAGCTCGGCTCACCTGGCCCGGCTCCTGAAAATTAACCCTATCCTGGCCAAAGCCAGGACATAAACTTTGAGGATGTCTACTCTGTAATCAAAATATGATGCTAGCTCATAGACTATGTCCATAATAAATTAAAAAAAAATATAACTACAGTCATACACAACTGGACTTGGGCTATAAAATATGCTTGAGAGGCTAGGAAAAAATGCTGAACCTGCTTGGATCTGTTTTAGAGAATGTGACTCTCAAGTCTTCATGTACAGTTCATTTGAAAAAAAAAAACTTTACATAATTACAAACAGAACACACCTTCGTTCTTGGTGTTTCTGGTCCTCTGCACCTGCAACTTTCTTTCTGTGAGTTGTCAACCTTTTCTATAACCTACTCCTGTCTTTGTGTGTTTTTCATTTCAGTTTCCCAAAATGAGACAGTATATGCTAATGATCCTTTTCAGTGAGGAAACCTACAAAAGATATATTTTTCAGTGTTTCTCTCCCCTCTTGACTTACCTCCATTATGTCTTGATAATGAAACAGACCTATTAACATACCTGTGGATATCCTATGGGGGATGAATTTTGATATTGACATCTAAAAGTATCCACAACTGAGTATTTACATAAGCACAAGTTGTTTAAACTTCTGTTATGGTCAATGGAGATCTGGTTGAATTCCTTTCACTGCTTCTGGTATGCATAAATAATTTCTCACTACTTGTTTTAAAGCCTTTGACTATTGTTACACAAAAGTCTTATTAAACTTTTTAGCCTCCTGTTTTTCATATATCTGATTTTCTGTTTCCTTCTGCTGAGTTTCTTTGGTTTGGAAGTCTCGTTTGGAAGTTTCTTTGGTTTGGAAGCAGCAAGCACATCTTACACCTGGTCAGGTTTCTTTTGGCTACTTTTATCTTTTCTTGCCTCTTACAGAGTGTGTGAATATTGTCTTTCGTACAGACCATGTGTAGGAGGATGTGCCTCCCCTTCCAGGCTGTGTGAGTGTAGGAGAGGGTTGCCACTGCTGTCTGGTTGAACAAGGTAGTTCATGGCTTTGCTCTCATGTGTTGTCCTTCTCTACCTTAAGAAACACTTGATCTGGCTCGGCTGGAGTTAACTTTCCCCATGGCAGCCCTCACAGTGCTGTGCTTTGTACTGGTAGCTAAAGAGGTGTTTCAGGATAGCGGGTCAGCAGTCATGAATCAGAAGATAAGGAAATCCAGCAGCTGGGATCCCTTGCAAGGGACTAGGGAGTTGACAGAGGAATTGGAAAAGAGGCAACAATCCGCAGTCTCTGGAGGTGGCTTCTGTCAGGCATGAAGACAAGATATCTATTCAAGGGAGATCCTGTGAATTTCCAAGGGAAGTGGACTGCCACTAAGGAACGTATCTAGCACCTGAGAGAATTGATAGTGCTGCAAGCCATCTACAGTGACCTGGATGATAACCAGGTCTTCAAAGGTCTGAATGATTTCTTGTATATGTGGGCCATGTGGAGGAAGGTGGTCTGAAATGCACCAGCATAATATTCCAACAGCTTGGTGTTGATATATTGCCCAGATTTGGATACATAAACTGTGGAGAGTGCATTGTCTTGGCTTTGAAATTTTGAAGAAAATGTCCCTCCCTCCTTGTCCTCATGGGCGACCTCATGGACCCAGTCCTCTCTGACCCTGCTCAGAGGGAAAGGGAGGCCCTGGTGCGTGCCACACGGCACTTTCTGGTTCTTTCTGCATGACTGCAGGGGAATGACATGAGGAAGTGGGATGGAGAGCCACTTTTAAACTGGAAGCTAATGTATGCGAACTAAAGGGGAAGGCAGCTGCTGAGAAGGAGTGTTTTGGGTTTGTGTGGCAAGGTTTTAGTAGTTGAAGGGGCGGGGGAGGGGGAGAGGCACAGGAATGGCAGCTTCTGCAAGAAGCTCCTCAAAGCTTCCGCAGTGTCTGATAGAGCCAATGCCAGCTGCCTCCAAGACGGACCCGCCGCTGGCGAAGGTTGAGTCTATCAGTGATGGTGGTAGCGCCTCTGTGACAACATATTTAAGAGGGAAAAAAAACTAACCGCAAGAGGTTTTGCAGCCAGAGGAAGGAGTGAGATGTAAGAAACTCTGCAAGACACCAAGGTCAGTGAAGAAGGAGTGGCAGGAGGTGCTCCAGGCACCAGAGCAGAGATTCCCCTGCAGGCCATGGAAGACCCCACGCCAGAGCAGGTAGAGACAGCTGGAGGCTGCAACTCCATGGGAAGCTCTCACTGGAGCAAGCTCCTAGCAGGACTTGTGGCCCCATGGAGAGAAGAGCCCACACCAGAGCAGGTTTCCTGGTAGGACTTGTGACCCCGTGGGGGACCCATGCTGGCGCAGTTTGCTCCTGAAAGTCTGCACCCCATGGAAGGGACCCACGCTGGAGCAATTTGTGAAGAACTGCAGCCTGTGGGAAGGATTCCTGTTGGAGAATTTGGTGGAGGACTGTCTCCTGTGAGAGGGACCCCAGGCTGGAGCAGGGGCAGACTGTGAGAAGTCCTCCCCCTGAGGAATAAAGAGCGGCAGTGACAATATGTGATGAACTGACCACAACCCCCATTCCCCGTCCCCCTGTGCCGCTGGGGTAGAGTAGGTAGAAATCGGGAGTGAAACTGAGCTCGGGAAGAAGGGAGGGGTGGGGAGAGGGGTTTTAACATTTGGTTTTATTTCGTATTCCTCTATTCTATTTTGGTTGGTAATAAATTAGATGAATTCTGCTCTAAGTTTGGTCTGTTTTGCCTGGGACGGTAACTGGTGAACAATCTTCCCCGTCCTTATCTCGACCCGTGTTACACCTTTTCTCCCCTGTCTAGTTAAGGAAGGGAGTGATAGAGCTGCTTTGGTGGGAACCTGAACTCCAGCCACGGTCAGCCCACCGCAAGGGGCCACCCAGTAAGGTTGTCTGCTTAGCTGCTATTGAGATGGAAGAAGGCAATCAGTCATCCCCCAGAGGCACAAGAACTGAAAACATTTCCCTTGATTCTGATGAAGGTACTTCTGATCTGGCACTGTAAGGGTCAGAGTGTGAATACTCCAACCAGGAGTAAAGGGTCCCTTGGCCAGAGGCAGAAAGGAGTGACTGGATTTGCTGGATTCAGTGGCCTGGCACATCCACAGAATCCCCAGAAGTGTGAGGCTTTGGTTTCATCAGGGTATAAGGGACAGAAACCATCTGGATTTCTGAAGTGACAGGAGTATCTCAGCTGTACTGGAGGCTGAGGTGAGCTTAGCAGGATTAAGTGGCAAGAGTACTCTGCCATTACTGGCCCAGAGACTCTGGGTATCCTTGGCATAGACTACCTCAGGAGATGGTACTTCAAAGACCTCAAAGGGTATAGATGGGCTTTTGGTGTCATTAGCATGGATACAGAGGAGATTAATAATCTATATCTACCTTACATAGCTTCTTGGAATATCCCCCCATTGTGGGCTTGCTGCATGACAAAGAATGACAGCATGTGCTAATTCCTATCCTGATCATGCACTGGTGGCAATATCACACCAACTAAGAGCCCTGGTTTGCATCTATGAGCTGATTCAGCAAGACTCACTCACCCTGTAACAGTCCTATATGGCCAGTGCAAAGGTGATGGAGTGTAGAGGTTAACAGTGGCCTATCATGGCCTGAACAAAGTCATGCCAGCACTGAGTGCTGCTGTACCAGACATGCTGGAAATCTGAGATGAACTGGAGTTGAAGGCAGCCAAGTGGTACACTACAATTGATGCTGCCAATGTGTTTTTCTCAATTCCTTTGGCAGCAGAGTGCAGGACACAGTTTGCTTTCACGTGGAGAGTTGTCTAATACACCTGGAATCAACTGCTCCAGGAGTGGCAGTACAGTCCTACCATTTCTCATGGACAGATCCAAACTGCACTGGAACAGGCTGATGTCCCTGAACATCTGTACTATACCAACAACATCACTGTGGGGGGCAAAAAAGCAGAAGTGTTTGAGAAGGCAAAAAGAATAATTCAGATCCTTCTGAAAGCTGTTTTTTACCCTAAAAAGAAGCAAGGTCAAAGAACCTGTACAGATCCAGTTCTTGGGAGTAAAATGCCAGGATGAACACTAACATTCTTATAGATGTGATCAATAAGATAAAAGCTACATCCCCACCAGGTGACAAGAAGGAAACACAAGCTTTCCTAGGCCTTGTGAGATTCTTGAGAATGCATATTGCAGGTTATAGTCAGCTTGTGACCTGAAAGAACTATTTTGAGTGGGGCTCCTAGCCACAAGTCTTTGAGCAGATCAAACAGAAGATAGCTTGTGTGTTAGCTCTTGGGCCAGTCTGTACAGGACCAGCTGTGCAAAATGTTCTCAACACTGCAGCCGGGGATCATGGTGTCATCTCGAGCCTTTGGCAGAAAACACCAGGAAACTCAAGGTTGACCTCTAGGGTTTTGGAGCTGGGGGTATTGAGGGTTGGAAGGCCACTACACCCTGACCGAAAAAGACGTAGTAGCAGCATATAAGGAGGTTTGAGCTGCTTCAGAAGCTATTAGTGCAGAAGCACTGTTCCTCTTGACACCACAATATCCTGTACTATACTGGATGTTCAATAGAAATGTCCATCACACAACCGATACAACACGGAGTAAGTGGGTAGCATTGATCATTCAACAGGCTCAAATGGAGAAACTCAAATACCTGCAAATCCTGGAAGAGATCATGGACTGGCCAGAAGGAAGAGGTTTTGGAGCATTGCCCGAGGAGGTGACTCATGCCCAAGAGGCACCACCATATAGTAAGTTATTAGAAGATGAAAGGCATTATGCTGTTTACCAATAGATCCTATTGTGTTGTAGGAAACCATCGGAAGTGAAAAGCTACTATGTGGAGTGCCATACAACTAGTCAATGGAGGAGGTGAGTCAAGTCAGTTTGCAGAAGTGAAAGCCATCTAACTGGCTCTAGAGACTGTGAATGAGAAAAATGGCCAGTGCTCTATCTCTATACTGAGCCATGGATGGTAGGAAATGACCTACAAGGGTGGCTACAGCAATGGAAGTAGACCAATTGGCAGTGCAGAGATAAACCCATCTGGGCTGCTGCATTGTGGCCAAACATTGCTGCCCAGACAGAAAACATCACTGTAAAGGTATGTCATATAAGTGCTCATATGCCCAAGAATCGTGCCACTAAGAATATCAAAACAATGAACAGGTAATCAAGGCTGTCAAAATTGAAGTGGCTCAGGTGGGTGTGGACTGGGAGCATAACAGTGAACTATTTGTAGCTTGATGGGCCCATGAAACATTGGAACATCTAGGGAGAGTTGCAACATACAGATGGGCTTGTGATCATGAGGTGAACCTGACCATGGTGACCATCACACAAGTCACCTATGAATGTGAAAGTTTTGCCACAATCAAGCGAGCCATGTGAGTAAAATCTCCCTGGAGGTGGCTGCGCTTTTGATATGGTGACACCTGGCAAATTGACCCTGTTGGGCCACTTCCATGAACCTGCCAAGCCAGGTATTACATACTCACCATGATGGAAGCAACTACCAGCTGGCTGGAAAAATACCTGTAAACATCCCAGTGCCCTAAACACCATCTTGGGCCTGGAAGGCAACTTTCATGGCATCACTACACCCCAGGAAGAATTGAGTCAGAAAAAGGGACTCATTACTGTAATAACCTCATAGACTCCTTGGCCAACAAACATGGCATTGTTTGGGTGTATCATGTCCCCTGTCACCCACAAGCTCCCAGGAAAATTAATCAATGTAAGAAACTGTTAAAGTCTGCACTGAGAATATTGAATGCTGGGACACAGAAGCGCTGGGGTTTAAATTTAGAAGAAGCCACTTGGCAACCAGAGGATCTTCTAACCATCCTAGTCCTGCCCAAACAAAGTCCATGCATACTGTGGGAGAAGATAAGGTCCCCTTAGTGCACATAGGGAAGCTACTAGGGAAGGTGGTGTGTGTTCTTCCTCCTTAGGGAAAGGTAAGCCCATTCATGAGATGATTGTTTTTTCTCAAGGACCTGGGTGTACTTGGTGGGTAGTGCGGGAGGATGGGGAGATCCAGTGTGTACCTCAGGGAGATTTAGCCTTGGGGGAACACAAACCAGGATGTAAACTGTATGCTGTAGGAAGTAATGTAACAGGAACTATGTGAAACAACAAGTGAGCTTCACAAGGAACCAGTGAGTGCAGCCATGACCCAGACCAAGCTGGCACTGGCACCCAAACCATCAAACATGCTGCTTCCCCTGTCCAGAGCAACCACCTTGACAGATGGGCTAAAGTCGTAGCCTGTTTTTATGGATATTCTGGGGAGTGGCAAAAGCACATGGAATGGGGAAATATTATCTATCTATTTGTTAAGGGACAGAAGATACATTATATGTATATGAAGATATACATTAATGATAATGTATAAATCTGTATGTTGGGTATAAAGACAGTTTAAGTATGCCATATAAGTTGTAAGTATTGGTAAGAAGGGATTTCAGGAATGAGAAACAGACAACAGTATGGTCAGAAAACATGTAAATGTATCAAAGTAGGTGGGACCTGAGCATGACACAAATGGTATGGAAGAAAGGGTGGAGATCGCATTGGGTGCAGCTGGGCTGGAGTTAACTTTCCCTGGAGCAGCCCATGTAGTGCTGTGCTTTGTAGCTAGAATGGTGTTGATAATGCACCAACATTTTGGCTGTTGCTGAACAGTGCTCACACAGCATCAAGCCTGTCTCTCCAACCTCATCCCACCCACCCCAACAAGGCCAGTAGGCTGGGGGTAGGCCAGAGGCTGGGTGGGAACACAGCTGAGACAGCAGACTCCAGCTGACCAAAAGTATATTCCATACCATATGACATCATGCTCGGCAATGAAAGCTCGGAGAAAGGAGGGTAGGAGTAGGAGGAGGCATTCATTATTAAGGCGTCTGTCTTCCAAAGAAACTGCTATGGGTACTGAGGCCCTCCTGCTCAGGGAGTGGGTGGATGATGGGAAGCAGAGGATAAAGAAGAAGAGGGCTGAGAGATCAGCTTGGTGGGCAGTTGGTGTCCTGCCAAGGTCAAACTGCCACAGTTTTTTTTACTGTTTGTTCTCACAAATGGCTCTCCGCTTCTCAAGCTAGATTAACTCCCTCTGCTCTTAGACGTTTACATCCCTCACGCCAGAACAGCCTACTTCAAATTGTTGCTTGTTGCTGTGTCAGAAACCGAGGACTCAGATGTTACAGATCACTGTAGTAAACTTAAATTACTAAGGAAGCATGAGTAACTGCAAAGGGTGAGTCTATAGCCGTTCATGTGGTGTGGGTGTCTGAGCTGAGCTAGTCAAACACTGGCATCAGCACTTGTGAAACATATCTGTATCTGAGGTACCGTTTTCCTTTTCTCAGAGGAGGCTAAATCTCTTTGGAAGCGATTTCTCTATTCCCAGCATTCGTTTTTCTGTTGTTTGTTTTTTTTCTACTTGAAGAAGCAACACTGGTTAATGTTTTGGTTTGGGTTTTTTTAGTATTTCCTAGTAGTGCGACTTCCAAGTATCATTTTTCTTGATTGCATGTATTTCTAAGGTTACTTCTAAGACTATGAGGTGAATTCTTACAAACTCAGGAAAAAGAGAAATATGATAATATTTTGTTAGTTGTCTCTCCTTATATATTAATTTTTGTGCATTTCAGAATGCTAATTCCAGACTGACTCTGTCTGTGGTGAAAGCAAAAACCTAGCCAAACCCTCCAAGCAAGCTGAGTCTTGAATATTTCCATTTCACCTCAGATTTCATGGAAATTGGCTTGACGTGACCTGTCCATCATGGTCTTCAGGAAATAAGCCAGGACAGGAGACCGTGTTGGGATTGCAACAGAGACAAACTCTTCACTGTAGCCTGATTCTTCTCTACTTATCTTTTGCAGCATCAATCTTTTCTTTGCAAATCATCATGCTACAGTAAGGATGTGGCCACAGCTGCTGGGAAGTGATACTGAAGAATCTTCAGTACAAACAGTATGGAGAATGGGCTGTGAAATGCTATGTGAGATATTGGTCTCAACAGTTACTTTCATTTTCCCATGTTCTCAGTGATCTCCTGAGTAATGCACATAGAACCCTTAAGACCTCTTGCACTTCTAGCCTGTCCCTTTTCATATAACTGTATTTTTCTCTATTTTGTGCCATCTGTTCCATCACTCTTAACCTCTCCTTCCATTCCTCATCCTGCATTCCTTTTTAGGTATTTGTTTTCTTATTCTCTGGCAACTGTCTCCTTACCTTTCCTTTATAGAGGTTGCATCATTCTTGTCATCTCACTCTGTCTGCTCATGTGCCTCCTCTGCCTCCAAAATCTCCCTCAGGTTTCCTACAGATAACAGCAGCCCCATACTGCAAACACTCTTCACTTTCTCTCAGGGAAATATTTATCTTGAGCACAGCTGAAGAGGTCTCCCTGCTTAGGGGAGTGCTTACTGTCACCATTGCCTCGAGGTTCTGGACATGTCATCGAGCTTGCAATGGGAATATCAGGACCTGTGTTCACTTTGCTAATAAGAAATGACCGTTTCCATGGACCACAGCACTAAGGAGGTTTGCTTCCCAAAGGATGGAAGTCGGCAGTGTACCCAGGTGGCCAAGAAGGCCAACGGCATCCTGACTTGTATCAGGAATAGTGTAGCCAGCAGCAGCAGGGAGGTGATCGTCCCCCTGTACTCAGCCCTGGTGAGGCCACACCTCGAGTACTGTGTCCAGTTTTGGGCCCCTCACCACAAGAAAGACATCGAGGCCCTGGAGCGTGTCCAGAGAAGGGCAGCGAAACTGGTGAAGGGGCTGGAGCACAGGTCTTATGAGGAGCGGCTGAAGGAACTGGGCTTGTTTAGTCTGGAGAAGAGGAGGCTCAGGGCAGACCTTATTGCCCTCTACAACTACCTGGAAGGAAGTTGTGGCGAGCTGGGGGTCGGCCTCTTCTCACAGATAACTAGTGACAGGACAAGGGGGAACAGCTGCAAGTTGCGCCAGGGGAGGTTCAGGTTGGAGATGAGGAGAAATTATTTCTCGGAAAGGGTGGTCGGGCATTGGAACGGGTTGCCCAGGGAGGTGG